>JAHDVF020001562.1:0-184594 GCA_022606425.2 Lepidostoma basale
CTCGGTCTTCCTCTATTTCTTGTTCCATTTACATCGTTATCATATACTTTGTTACTATTATTAATTATATTTTGTTGAATCGCTCTTTACATCATGACAGTATGAGCCCAATCGATGTAAAGGGTATCATATATCTATAATAGTGATTCTCGTGACATGTGATAGGTAGCTAATCTATCGCCATTTTATTGTCACGTGAATTCTACACCACTCTATCATACACAGAGTATCCACCCATTCGTCTAAGAGATCTCATTTCTACTGCATTTATTATACTTTCATCCTTCTTTTGCTAGTTCAATGGTTCGCTTCCATACATTAGGGTCAGTACAAGAACACCATTGTGTACTGCCATTTTAGCTTTTTTGGATAGGTTTTTATTCAAGATGACAACTTTAAGTGCACCATTCACTTTGTTGCCCGCCCTAACCCTTCTTTCAATATCCCTCTCCACTGTAAACAGTATCCACACATTCCTCTAAGAGATCTCATTTCTACTGCATTTATTCTACTTTCGCGGCTTCTTTTTCCACTTGCACTGCTTGTATACCACATTTTAACCATTAATTCCTCGTCAATTCGTTTCCAATGTCCAAACCATCTCAGTGATCCTTTTTTAATCTTTTGATGCATTCATCGTGACATATTCGCTCATCGTTTTTTGACCATAAATAGTACGAAAACTTAAACACAAATATATATCAAAAGTAACACAGCATAAGTAACCAGTCTGCAGACACTATATTAAAAAAAAAAGGAATTATTATACGAGCCCTTCAATGATTTACAACACACTTTGTTAGGGTTTTTCTAACAATAAACATTGGCAAGGGTTGCGCGGGGGTTGACAAGAACAGTTCCGTGGTTACAACCCCAATAAATCGTTGTCAATGTTGCCAGTTACATAAATCTAACCAAAAAAGATGCAAATACACTCGGGCCTCTTTTTATGCGGTTTTCTAGATACACGGTGCAAAATATTCATTTGAAACTATTCTAATTAAAATTTTAATTGTATCTCAATAGAGACGAAGACGTAAACTGGAAACTGAACATGGATGATCAAGGTGTTTACAGGACTTATGACCTGCCATTGGTTGGGTTAAGCGCACGCTTTATGTAATTACAACATTCCCCATTCCACATTTGTTATTGTGATCATGCATGACAAATTTTTGGAAGATGTATATATACTTCAAAATCCATATTTATCTTCACGTGTCAGTTTCAGTCAGCATTCTAATTAATATATTTATTGTTTTTTGAACAATGATGTAAAACTCCATATTAAATAATTAATACGAATGAAAAAACTTACGTTTTTCTAGAAGTTTTATTATATTTTTTGGGGGTATGACATGTTTCGCCCTTCTAAGGCATTATCAAACATTTGATAATGCCTTAGAAGGGCTAAACATGTCATACCCCAAAAAAATTTATAAAAATTCTAGAAAAATTTAAGTTTTTTTCATTCGTATTGATTTTCTAATTAATAAGTCCAAGGTCATGATTTTTGAAAAAGAAGAAATCATGACAGTCTGTAACATTAGCGTGAATGGTGAAAATTTGGAGCAAGTAGATGATTTCCTGTATTTAGGTAGTATGTTTAAGCTATATCCAAAAAAGCTAGAATGGCAGTGCACATTGGTGTTCTTCTACCGACCCTTATGTATGGAAGCGAAGCATGGAACAGGCAAAAGAAGGATCAAAGTAGAATAAATGCAGTAGAAAAGAGATTTCTTCTTGAGAGAACGTCTCAGGGACCTCATCTCTACCGCATTTATACTGCTCTCACCCTTCTTCTACCAGTTCGCTACCGTACATGAGGGTTGGGACCAGAACTCCGATGAGAGATCTCGGGATCATCTATGAGAGTAGGCTGACTTTTCGTGCACATGTTGAGAGGATTTGTGGCACTGCACTGAAGATGTTGGGCTTCATCGTCCGGACCGGCAGAGTTTTCAGGGATCCCAATGTGCTCAGAGTCCTATACAACGCATTGGTTCGGAGCAGACTCGAAAGTGGTTCTGTGATATGGAGTCCTCACGAGGCGAGATATTCCATTATGCTGGAGAGGGTTCAGAAAAAATTTCTGAGGTATCTCTACATGAGGGAGTATGGTAGCTATCCTTGGCTCTATCCCACGGCATTTCTTTTGGGAATGCTCGGAACCAATTCTCTACAGCTTCGAAGAGATGGACATCTTATTACCCATTTCTTTAGATTAATTAGGGGATACTTCGAGAACTCGGCCGTACTGGAGGGTGTTCGGCTTTTTGTCCCCGATAGATATCTCCGACAGCGACAGCACAGATTGTTTTACCTACCGGCTGCCAGAACCAATCTGCCTCTGGTGACACCGGTGGGAGGAGCAATTAGTCTGCTGAACGCGGTCTCCTCGGAAATCGACGTCTTTCATGTTAGTGAAAGTACGTTCAGAAGACAAATACTCTTAATTCTGGAGAGTATCCTGTCTTCCTAATGTTGAACCATCTCTTATGCGTTTCTGGTAGTATACTATATATAATATATTATTTTACCTGTTCTCAATAGATGCCTTAAAAATAAATTTTGTAATGTCTGTTGATGAAATAAACTGATTTGATTTGATTGATTTGAACTCCACTGTGAACGGCTCAATCACACACATTTTTATAAATCTAAATCGGAACGCCGTTTATGAGGAGTTCAACTACGTACTAAAACGCTTGAAGAAGAAGAAAAAGTAGGAGAAAACTGTCAGCGGGAATGGAGCGCGTATTTTTAAAAATGGAACATTATGACGTCACAGAAAACAATGGTTGAAAACAATAAACTTTCGAGTGGCTAGTTTATTTGTCTTGGAGCTCTGTACACCCTTCAAAGGGACAAATACAGAGTCTGTTGTTGGAGTGATACTGTTTATTTTGTCACAAATCAAGAAAGGGTTAAGCATACTGTTAACAAATTGGATAATTTAACAGTTGAAGACTAATTCAATTATCGACTCCCTTCTGGTCCGTGTGAGGGCAGAAATATACACCAGTAAATCACTTGTAAGCACCAGCATAGGACAGAATAACATAAATTTTCATATGTTTTGTCGGAAACACTATTTTGTTTAAACATTATTCAGATTTACATACATTCATCTAAGAGATCGCATTTTCATTATTTTGTTGCCAGTTCCACTGTCGTTTCTGTATTTAAATATTAACACTGTGGAATTCCATAGTAATACACTTAGAAGCGAAAACGGCCGTTCACAATGGAGTTCTGGTCCCATCACTAATGTATGGAAGCGAAGCATGGAACTGGCAGATGAAGGATGAATGCATAATAAATGCGGTAGAGATGAGGTCCCTAAGACGTATGTGTGATAGAACGATGTACGACAGAACCTCAAAAGCTGATATAAGAAAGGAATGTAGAACGGAAGAACGTTTTATGAACAAAATTATGAAAGGATTGCTGCGATGGTTCAGACATATAGAACCCATGGATGGAGAAAGAATGGTTAAGAAAGTATACGTTAATGATGTAAATGGATTACGGAGTCGAGGCAGACCGAGGAAAACATGACCAATTAATCAAATTTTAAAGGTTGGTCATGTTGGAAGTCGGAAGAATCGACATGCGTGTATGACTCGTTGTTGTGTAGAACCAATTTACCTAAGGTAATGCCCGTGGGCAGGGCAATAATCCTTCTAAACCGCATCTCTTCAGTTGTGGACATCTTCCACCATAGTGAGGTTACTATCTCTTAAAGAATGTGTTGTTCTTCTTTAAACTAACTAACTAACTAACCATCACGCCGTCTCGCCGAAGGGGTAGGCAGAAAGAATGGACTGCCACACTTTTCTTTCACTACATATTTCTCTCGCTTCTACAACATTCATACATCGTGTCATGCACGCGCTTCGCATTCTCTAACTCCTCACATGGTCATCATTCAATATATGATTTATTTGATCGTGCCACGCTTTCCTCGGTTTTCCGATTCTATTTCTAGTTCCATTTACATCGTTAACATATAATTTTTTTTACCATTCTTTTCATTTGTCCAAACCATCTTAATGATCCTTTTATTATTTTGTTCATAAGACCATAATTCGCACCGCATTAACTTTTTATATTTTCATTCGACACTCTATCATACACAGAGTATCCGCACATTCGTCATTTCCACTGCATTAATTCTACTTTCATCTTTCTTTTGCCAGTTCCATCGTTCGCATCGTTCGCTTCCATACATAAGGGTTGGTAGAAGAACACCATTGTGCACTGCCATTCTAGCTTTTTTGGATAGGTTTGAAAACTTTGAGCGCATCATTCACTCTGTTGCCTGCCCCAACCCTTCTTTCAATATCCCTCTCCACTGTAAACATACTACCTAAATACACGAATTCATCTACTTGCTCCAAATTTTCACCATTCACGCTATTGTTGCGTCTTTTCCAAAAATCATTACCTTGGACTTATTAACATTCATCATCAGATCATTTCGCATGCATACCTCATGCATACAATTCACCAGGACTTGTAGCATAGGACAGAAGAACATAAATTTGGCGGTAACACAATACATGTTTTAACTTTTTTCACTGTTATTGACTGTTTAAATAAAAACTTTGTTATAACTATCTAACTAACTAACCATCACGCCTTTTCCCCGGATGGGTAGGCATAGAGACATACCTCTCTTGCTTCCTCCACATTTATACATCGTCACAAGTCAGTAAAGCCTTTGCCGTGTCAGGATGCCTGAAGAATCTGGTCTGGAAAAACAAGCACATGCGTATCGATAGCAAGATCAGAATCTACAAAACATGCGTGCGACCTATCATGACGTACGCTGGCGCTGTAGAGACGCGGGCTGACACCGTGCGAACCAAGGGACTACTAAGAACATCGGAGATGAAGGTCCTAAGATCAATTACTGGAAAAACCCTCCGAGATCGTGTCCGCAACGTAGACATAAGAAAAACTTGCGAAATAGAGGATATCGTTCAGTGGAGTAGATCCAGAAGAAGATACTGGAGGGACCATGTAGCCCGAATGGATAGTGACAGACTTGCATATACAGCCGCTTATGAAATCCCCTCCGGACACCGCCCACCTGGAAGACCGCCTAAGAGATGGAGGGACAGCTGGATCTCATCATCCGACGAGATATGATTTCTGTGTCACAGATCGTCAGATCTATCAAAAGAAAAGAAGAACATGCTCTTTAGTCGATTTTTACCTTTCAGTATTTGATTAAATTGGTCATGCCATGCTTTCATTGGTTTTCCACGACTTATCTTTCGACTCAAGTGAATGTGGTGCGAATGAAAGTGTTATGAACAAAATAAGGAAAAGGGTCATTAAGATGGTTTGGACACATGGAAAGAATGAGTGAAGACAGAATGGTAAAGAAGGTATATGGGTGTTTTTCAAAAAGTTTGCTCGTTGCGTAATAATTCCACTACGTCACATTTGGCGTTCCACTAATAAATCACGTCGCGTAGTGGATGTGACGTATGATGCCAGTATTGAAACAAACTCCAAAATGCAGGTTTATGATTTTACTAAATATTACATTGAATTCAGATTCTAGATGTCGGTCATTTTTACCCATGAAAAGCTGTAAGTCAAACAATCAATACTTACATTATAGAATCACGTTCGTAGTGGAAAATAAAACAGCACGTCGTGACGCCCGACCACTATTTCACATAACATAATGCGACTGGTGTCAATTTACGAACATGGCGACCGTTGACGAGCTATAAAATGTTGCCATCAATCAAATATATACTTAGTTTAAATCAGTATATCGACGTAGCGTATACGGAATTTTCCACCAACGTCGTTTTGAGTGACTAAATAAAAACAGTATTTTATATTATTATATTATTTTATATTATATTATATTGTTTTATATTATTTTATACGCTGTTATCTAGGAATATTATTGAATCATATAATCATAACATAAAACTCTTGGACAAGAATTAGCTTATCAATGAATATTTTTCCTTTATAAAGTGCAAAAGGAGCGTGGGACACTAGAAAAATCACCACTTTTCTATCGTATATTCCCAATAATTAAGCAAAATAAACAGATGTAAGTACTTTTGGATATGTGAATAATCAATTTGTGAGTTATTCTGTTGTTTTGAGATATAAAAAAAACAGTTTTAAAATCAATAGCCTGCAGAATTACCTCGAAAGTCATAGGACATGTAATTTTCGAGTAAACATTTTATTTGAAAAGCACCCATATGTAAACGGCGAAAACGTGGCACGATCAAATCAATCAAATATTGAATGTCGGACACGTGAGGAGTCTGAGAAATCGACGTGCGTGCATGACAAGATGTATGAATGTAGAGGAAGCGAGAGAAGTATGTCGGGACAGAACAGTGTGGCGTTCCATTCTTTCTGCCTACCCCTCCGGGGAGACGGTGTGATGGTTAGTTAGTCAGTTAGTTCATCCTTTTCTTACCAGCCAAACTTAACTTCCATGCAAATTTCTTCTATATTTCGTCGTTCGGTGACATGTGATAGGTAGCTATTCAATGATCATCTTACTGTCACGTGTATTCTACTAGACTGTTTACGAAACATAAAAAAAATCTAAACCAATGCGCTGTTGATATTTGGTTCTTTTGACTAACACGTCTGCCTTAGGGGATGTGATATTTCAAAAATTACGAATCAACGCAACCCCGCATATGACAGATGTGCACGACCACAGAACCGGAAGTCTCACTCAGCCACGCTTCTCAATTTAAAATCGGGCGTTCCACATTTGAAATAACCACTCGACAACTTCCGGTTTAAATTATGAATTTACAAGGGATGTAAGTATACGTATTAATAAATAAATCCATTAAGCAAATTGCTTTTACCATAATTTTAAAAGCGAATTTTTTTCATTACACCCCAAATATAATAACTAACCATCATGCCGTCTCGCCGAAGGGGTAGGCAGAAATTATAGACTGCCACACTTTTATTTTTTCACATACTTCCCTCGATTCCTCAACATTCATACATCGTGCCATGCAAGCACGTCGTTTTTTCCGACTCCCCACGTGGCCGACATTCAATATTTGATTAATTTGATCGTGTCACGTTTTTCTCGGTCTTCCTCTATTTCTGGTTCCATTTACATAGTTAATATATACTTTTTTTACCATTCTTTCTTCATTCATTATTTCCATGTGTCCAAACCATTTTAATTATCATTTCATTATTTTGTTCATAACACCATCATTCGCACCACATTCACTTCTTATATTTTCATTCGATACTCTATCATACACAGAGTATCTACACATTCGTCTAAGAGATCTCATTTCTACTGCATTTATTCTACTTTCATCCTTCTTTTGCCAGTACCATGCTGCGCTTCCATACATATAGGTCGGTATAAGAACACCATTGTGCACTTCGAGTAAGCGGCGGATTCGTGTGGCGAACATCATTGGCACTGCCAAAGCTAAAAGGCCAGTGCACAATGGTGTTCTTGTACCGAAACTTATGTAAAGAAGCGAAGCATGGAACTGGCAAAAGATGGATGAAAGTAGAATAAATGCAGTAGAATTGATATCTGTCATATGAATGTGTTGCGACCTTCTAAACCGAGTGTTAAATGCCTTGACTGCCACACCGAAGATCCCGGGTTCGATTCTCGGCATCGGTAATGTGATTGTCACTATGTTTTTGTTCTGGTGTAGAATTCACGTGACAATAAAATGGCACATGGACACATGGAAAGAATGAATGAAGTGAAGAGAAGTATGTCAGGAAATAAAAGTGTGACAGTCCATTCTTTCTTCCCACCCCTACGTGATGGTTAGTTGTTTAGTTAGTTTTTTTTATATTTATAAACTGTTAAATTAAAAAAACTTGGTTTTATGTATCGCAATTGTATATTATTTTACGCGACAGCAGTTTCATCAACCTATGTTGACATCATCAGGTGTTACAGTAATATATCAAATGTCAAATTTACGGGATTTTTCGAATCTTTATGTGTGTTTGTTCCTATGTCAATTTGAAAAATTTCTTTGAAATAATTTTGAAATTATATCTAAGAAATTATTCATATTGACATAGGAACAAATACACATAAAGGTTCGAAAAATCACGTAAATTAGACATTTGATATATTACTGTAACACCTGATGATGTCAACATAGGTTGATGAAACAGCTGTCGCGTAAAATAAAATACAATTGCGATACATAAAACCAAGTTTTTTTAATTTAACAGTTTATAATGTTAAATTATCATAGTGTTTCGGCCAAAACAATGGACTATTTAATTAATATTTATTTAACATTGTTAAAACAAGGGTAAAATTAATACATTCAATACAAAGGGGTAGGAAAGAGAATGTTTTTTTCTCAATGATTGCAATAAGGGTTGCCGCTTCATACATTTTGTAAGGACGCGTGCCCATTGTTAAGGGCTTTCCGGTTGACTTAGCCCCCTTTTATTTTCGATTAAGGTATTCGTTATAGAAACCTGTACTTATCCCCCTTTTGTGCCGAGGTTTATCGCTTTTACCGCTAGCTTCAAATATATTGAGTGGGTCAATATGTATTATAATCGAAATTTCACCTTATTAAATGTTTTACGATATTAAACTAACTTTAATTGTATCTCAATAGAGACGAAGACGCAAACTGAATATGGATGATCAAGGTGTTTACAGGACTTATGACCTGTCATTGGTTGGGTTAAGCGCACGCTTTATGTAATTACAACATTCCCCATTCCACCTTTGTTTTTATGATCATGCATGATTGCATGCATGATGCAATTTTTGGAAGTTGTATATATACTCCAAATCCATACTTATCTTCACGTGTCAGTTTTAATTGGCCATCTATGTAGATTTGATTACACATGTCAATCTTTTTAAGATTAACTTACAAAAGATTGACCACTGGGTGAACCACCCACCATGGGTGAAAATCCAGGATTCTTATACAAGTATAAGTATACATTCACAAAAATATTAAACTAACTAACTAACCATCACGCCGTCTCTCCGAAGGGGTAGGCAGAAATAATAAATTGATACACTTTTCTATCCTGACATATTTCTCTCGCTTCCTCAACATCGTGTCATGCACGCGCGTCGATTTCTCTGACTTTCAACATTTGATTAATTTGATCGTGTCACGTTTTTCTCGGTCTTCCTCTATTTCTAGTTCCATTTACATCATTAAGATATAATTTTTTAACATAATTTCTTCATTCATTCTTTCCATATGTCCAAACCATCTTAATGATCCTTTCATTATTTTGTTCATGACACCATCATTCGCACCGCATTCACTTCTTATATTTTCATTCGACACTCTGTCATACACAGAGTATCCACACATTCGTCTAAGAGATCTCATTTCAACTGCATTTCTTCTACTTTCATCCTTCTTTCGCCAGTTCATTCCTGATACTAGGTTTGTGTTATTAGGTAAACAATCTATTTAAAAAAATGTCAACTGTCACAAGGCACAAAGAACCCCTGATTGAGTTTTCACGCTTAAAAAGTCTTTGTATTAGCGAAATCTTTTTATTATTATTTTGCCCACGATTTTGCTAACAAAACCTTCTCCATCCCTCAGTTTGACGTACTAATTCGTCGGAGGTATATAATTCCGGAACCCTTCTCTCGCTAATGTCCCTTCCTCCATGCGGGGTGGCTCAACATCCCTTTCCATCCCTTCATTACTCCTTATATTAAACGTAGGTACTGATGGAAGGGTGTTTTTACTGAGTTTTGTGGTCGGACCGTATTCACTGCGTTGTGAAATTAATGTTAGCCCTAAATAGGGTGGCTACATCATGTTCTAAGTCATTTTTTATATGACTTATATTAAAACCCTTGAACGTCAATAAGTAGGCAACATGTTCATGCCTTAATACTGTTTTTTTTTCGTTGTTGAGTATATTTTTAACTAAATGTTTAGAAAATATTATAATCTCTCTCTCTGGTTTCAATCCTGGGATTGGTTTGCAGCAATTTCCTCTATTCTTCTCTTCCATTCTTCCCTGTCTTGTGCGGCTCTTTTGAAATCTGCATATGACGAGCAGCGCACGTCCACCAACAGGTCCTCCAGGTACTCTCGGCGTGGGCGTCCCCTAGAGTTTGTCCCCTCGGTCATACCCTCCATTATGGCATGCAAGAGGCCTTCTTGTCGTATTACATGGCCGATCCATCTTGCACCCCTTTCGGACAAGGTCCTGAGCAGGTGCCTTCCTCCTTCGATTCTTTGGAGAACCTCCTCATTTGTAATGTGGTCTCTCCAGGAAATTCCCAATAGTCTTCACATCTCAAAAGCATCTAGTCTCCGTTTATCTCTTTCGGATAGGCACCATGTCTCGATGAGTATTCTCAGTTTCAGGTCTATAGTAGATTGGTTGAAAAGTTGTACACAAGCAGCGTGAGTGGAAAAAGAAGCCGAGGACGACCTAGGAAAACATGGCATGACCAAATTAATCAATTACTAAAAGGAGGTCACATTCGAAGTCGGAATAATCGACGTGCGTGCATGGTACGATGTATGAATGTAGAGGAAGCCCGAGAGCCGGTGGGCCGGTGGTTTCAGTGTGGTTATAAAGACTCTTTAACCAGTGTTTAGAGGAAGAATATATACGCCGCTCGACTGGAGGAGGGCTGTTATCATGCCTCTATATAAGGGAAATGGGTCTCGTATGGACTATGGAAATCTGTATTAAATTAATCAAATTTTAAAGGTTGGTCATGTTAGAAGTCGGAAGAATCAACGCGCGTGCATGGTATGATTTATGAATGAAGAGGAAGCCCGAGAGGTATACCAGGGCAGAGAATTGTAGCGATCCATCCCCTCAGCCTATCCCTCCGGGGAAATGGCGTGATGGTTAGTTAGTTAGTTGGCACCATAACGCATGGATTTATCACTGAGAGGAAAATATTAAGACCACGCTGTATATATTATGTTAAGTACACACCCTGTATACTGTCCCTTATTTCACCTGAACCGCTGTGCGCGTATATGAATAATCTCGCGGTCCACCTAGCCTCGTTCGCCCCACATTTGGGACCTTTTCTATTGTTACCCTCATCCATAACGCACCGGCCTGAGTAGACTTGAATCTAATGAATTTTTCACAGAGCACGACATTGTCAGGACACATTATAAATGTACAGTTTAACAAAGAGAAAAATAGATTAAGAAAAAAATCCTTTCATCTCTTCATCAGCTTGTCTCTATCCACTGCTGGACGTACCTAAGCCTCTCACCCTCTTAGCCCGCTGTCTGCACAATATCTTCGCTCCACCTGGTAGGCTATCTCCTGACACTTCTTCTTCCCTACCTTGGCCTCCATTCAGTAACCCTCTGGCTCCATCTTCCATCATCCCGTTGGCATCTTATAATATCCTCAACCTCACATATCTGTCTTATTCTGGTGTTCCTCACGCGATCTCTCAGTGTCTTGCCTGCTATCGTCTTCAGTGTCTTTATCTCGGAGTCCTCAAAACTTTCCATGCTCACATCGAGAGAATATCGCCTCTTGGCAAGAATAACGTGACATTTAGAAAATCAAATCCGCCGTGTTCAACTTTATTTTCTGCTTAAACATGGTATTTTCAAAGTGAAAAACAGAATTTATGAGGGAAAGAGACAACTCAACAGTAGTATATTGTGTTGTCGCGTTGTCTCATTCAGACGGGTAATGAATAACAAAAACGAATCAAGATCTTGATTCATTTTTTAATTTTTCGAGATAACGCGTTATTCTTGCAAAGAGGCGATATGTGGAGTTGCACTGAAAATGTTGGGATTTATTCTCCGAACTTGTAGAGTTTTCAAGAATCCCTATGTTTTGCGAATTTTGTATAACTCATTGGTCCGGAGCCGGCTCGAGTGTGGCTCGGTGATATGGAGTCCCCACGAGGCGAGATACTCGCTCATGTTGGAGAGGGTTCAGAAAAGATTTCTGAGATATCTCTACATGAGGGAGTTTGGTAGCTATCCGTGGCTTTATCCCACTGCATTCCTCTTGGGCATGCTGGGGACCAATAGTTTACAGATAAGAAGGGATGGGTGCACACTTACTAATTTCGTCAGACTTATCAGGGGATTCTTTGAGAATTCCGTCATCTTGGAGGCTATCCATCTTTATGTTCCGGACGGTTATCTTTGACAGCGTCAGTTCAGACTGTTTTATCTCCCAGCATGCAGAACCAACCTGCCTCTGGTGGTGCCGGTGGGGAAAGCAATCAAACTGCTGAACATGATCGCTTCGGAGATCGATGTCTTTCATATTCGTGTATTTTCACGAATATGAAAGACAAATACTTCAGAAGAATTCAGAAGACAAATACTCTTTACTTTGGAGAGTATCTTGTATTCCTAAAGTCGAACCATCTCTCATGCGTTCCTGGTATTATATATTTATTATATTTTACCTGTTTTCAATAGATGTTTTAAACTATACAAATTGTTAGTAAAATCTCTTGAGAAAATAAACTGATTTGATTTAATTTCATTTGTTTGGTCCTTACTGTGTGCCCTTGCTTCGATGCCATATGTTGTATATTGTTCCAATAATAATCATAATAATGACACGATATATGAATGTTGAGGAGGCTAGATAAATATGTCAGGAATGAAAAGTGTGGTATGTATAATAATAATAATAATTAGGCGAATTTGTGTAGCGCCGTTTTCTTGAATAAATCACCTCAAGGGTGCTTTGACAATGATTTTATTCACAAGAGCTCCATCTGACACTAGCAATCAGATAATAATTGTTAATATTTTTTTTCCTATCGTTTCAGGTAATTAATCCATCATGTTTTCATCCCTTGATCTCCACACGTTTAAGATGGTAAATATATTCTCTTTATATATATTATTAATTAATTAATTAATTACCCAGGCGAGACATTCCATTATGCTAGATATGGTTCAGAAAACATTTCTGAGGTATCTACATGAGGGAGTATGGTAGTTATCCGTGGCTCTATCCCACGGCATTTCTTTTAGGAATGCTCAGAACCAATTCTGTACAGCTTCGAAGAGATGGGTATTTCATTACCCATTTCTTTAAATTAATCAGGGGATATTTCGAGAACTCGGCCGTGCTAGAGGGTGTTGGGCTTTTTGTCCCTGATAGATTTCTCCGACAGCGACAGCACAGATTGTTTTACCTACCGGCCACCAGAACCAACCTGCTTCTGGTGACACCGGTGGGAAAATCAATTAGTCTGCTAAACGCGGTCTCCTCGGAGATTGACGTCTTTCATATTAGTGAAGGTATTCAGGGTATTCATTCAGGGGACAAATACTCTTGACTTTAGAAAGTATCTTGTCTTCCTAATGTCGAACCATCTCTAATGCGTTCCTGGTATTATGTTGTATTTTTATAATATTTTACCTGTACTCAAAAGATGCCTTAAACATTTTGCTGTTTGTTATGTCTTTTGATAAACTGATTTGATTTGATAATTCTTCTCCTAAACGGTTCGACCGATTTTGATGAAATAATTTTGTCTGTTTTAGTGGGTCCTTGGATGCTTTAGATTCACAATTCACAGGTGACCGTTGAAACCTTCTGGGAAGTTCATGAATAATTGACCGTCTAAGAATAATTCATAGTTATGTTTGTTTACCATAGATGGCACTGATGTCGAATTTTGTGTTTAAGCATGTGTAAATCAGTTACGTTGTAGCGTCACGTAGATTTCAATACTAATCACTTGGTCGACATTCAATATTTGATTAATTTGATCGTGCCACGTTTTGCTCTATTTCTTAATCCATTCACATCGTCAACATATACTTTTTTTACCTTTCTTTCTTCATTCATTCTTTTCATATGTCCAAAGCGTCTTAATCTAAAAGATCTTCACTGGCTCAAGTGTCCTTAAAGAATCCAGTAAAAACTATGCTGGACGGTTTTTAAAGCGCTTCACGGAATGGCACCAGCCTATATACGAGTATCTGAACTTTGTGTTGCTGATAGCCCTAACTTGCGGCAATCTACGCTTCGATCAGCAAACTCCTCGGCAATAGGCAGATTAGTTGAGCCAAAGCGCAACCCCCGGACAAATTTCGGAGATCGGGCCTTCGCAGTGGCAGGTCCGTCCGCCTGGAATATGCTTCCTGCACGCCTCAGATGCATTGACAATCCGACAGATTTAAATTTCACCTAAAAACCCACTTTTCTAAAATATCGCATAAAATGTAAACAACGGTTATCTGATTGCTGGTGTCACATGCAGCTCTCATGACTAAAACTCAATATGTAATAGCTCCCTCAAAATGCTTGGTTTTGTCATTAGAAACGCCAAGATCTTTCGTAATATTCAGGTGCTGAAGCTGCTGTATAACTCTCTGGTGAGAGGTCGGTTGGAATTTAGTTCCATTATCTGGGCGCCGCATGAGGTTCGATATTCCCTGATGGTGGAGAGATACCTCTATCTTAGGGAGTATGGATATTACCCGTGGCTCTTTCCAACTGATTTCTTGCTAGGGATGCTAGGCTACCAGTCACTCGAGAGGAGACGAGACATACACTTGGGCGTTCATTTCTTTCCACTGATAGGCGGTTGTATATACAACTCAGAAATCCTGAGTGATGAAGGTCTGTTCGTCCCTGTTTTATCTCCCACGATGCCGAACCAACCTGCAAATGGTTATGCCGGTAGGTAGAGCAATATATTTGCTTAATCGTATCACCTCGGAGTTTGACATATTTTGTGATAGTTTGGCTCATCTGAGGGAAGTACTATCTTTATTATAATTGTATGGTATATTTATTTTATTAATTTGTCATGCATCTCATGTTTCTCGCTCTTTTTATTAATCTATTATGTATTACTTATTATTGTGTATTTCTATCTTGTATTTTTAGTGTATTGGAAAAAAAAATCTGTAATATGTTTAAGATGAATAAGTTAAATGAAAAATAAATGAAATAAAACATTGTCAAAGCGCCCTTTAGGTGAGCTATTCACGAAAACGGCGCTATACGGATTAGTCTAATTATTATTATTATTATTAATGAACATTTCGAAAACCTTGTTTTTGGCCATAAATTCGTCAATGGTTTATTAATTATAAGTTCTCAGAGTCTAATTGGTAATTCATCAAAGTTATAGAATTTCAAACTCGTCAGAAACTTTGTTATGTTAAACTATTCCAGCAGACTGTACTAATGACTTGAGGAGTGTCTCAAGTCTTGCCGGAGAAACTTGAGAACTGCAGATGCGTCCTGACTTAATGCAGACTTAATTGAATAAGTCAGAGATAAGGGATGAACTTGTCTTGTTGGATTTACAGTTACAAGACATGGATAGATAGCTTTAAACTTACAATTACGCCGTCTTCCCGAAGGGGTAGCCAGAAAAGATAATACTCCACTCATTTCTTTCCTGACCTCTCACTTTCTCCATATTCATACATCGTGTCATGCGCACACGTCGATTTCTCCGACTTCTCTGGCCTACATTTAACTAACTAACTAACCATCACGCCGTACTACTATTTCCTGACATCTTCTTATTCTTCTTCCTCAGCCTATTCCCGTCCAATCCTGGACAAGGGCCTCCTCCATTTGCTTCCATGTCATTCTGTCCTGTGCAGACTGCATCCAGGTTATTCCGACGTGTCTGTTCAGATCATCCTTCCACAGTAATTGCGGTCGCCCTGCAACTCTCTTCGCCGTCCACGGTCTCCAAGTCAGCAGTCTTCTTGTTAATTTTTCATCTGAGCTTCTGGCTACGTGACCCGCCCATTGCCATTTTAGAGTCGCCACCCGGTGGATGATGTCAGTGACCTTTGTTTTTTCTCTCACTTTATCGTTTCTGACTCTGTCTCTTAGGCTTATTCCTAACATGGCTCTTTCCATGGCTCTTTGGGTCACTTTGGCTATTGGTTTCCTGACATACTACTCTCATATCCTCAACATTCCTTCGTGTCCGAGTGGTAAGTGCATTGACTGCCACCCCGAAGGTCCCGGGTTCGATTCCCGGCGAGGGCAGTGTGATTTTCACACTGTCTTTGGTCTGGTGTAGAATTTACGTGGCAATAAAATGGCAATAGATTATCTACCTATTACATGTCACGAGAATCACTATGATAGCTATAATACAGTAGCCGTCATTTTGATCATGCCGTTTTATTATTATTATTTAAAATGAACTTCCATTAAGAGATTTTAGTTAAATCAATTGACATTCTTTCTTTATCCATCTTTCCTGACATTCTTCTCTCGCTTCCTCAACATTCATACATCGTTTCATGCACGCGCGTCGATTTCTCTGAATCCTCACGTGGCCGACGTTCAATATTTGATTTATTTGATCGTGCCACGTTTTCCTCAGTCTTCCTCTATTTCTGGTTCCATTTACATCATTAACATATAATTTTTTTACCATTCTTTCTATCTAAGTTTAGATTATCTTTGTATTAAATCATTGTTAGCAAGTCCTTGATTTTTAATTATTTTTTTATCCACGTACATCTATTATTGAGGACAATTGGTGTGTTATACAATGCCATTCGTTGCAATTTTTCGGTCCGTCGGTTTCCGTCAGCCTTCGGCCCTCTCCGCGCTAGTTCGGAAGCAGCCAAAAAGGGCGGGAAAGTGCTGTATTTCCCTCCATTAGCCGCATGGACGCCACCGCCAATTTGTCTGCGCTGATTTATTGTGGCGTCCGTAGTTTTTTCTCTATGGTTTGTCACATAGACAGATCGCCCGCGCCTTTGTGAGGATTTTGAAGTAAAAATGCACTCCAACTGAGATTATGTTATGTAATGTCGAATTTTATATGAATTGAACAATGGTAATTAAATAATGGTTTGGACACATGGAAAGAATGAGTGAAGACAGAATGGTAAAGAAGGTGTATGTAAACGGCGTGAACGGAGCTAGAAATAGAGGAAGGCCGAGGAAAACGTGGCACGATCAAATCAATCAAATATTGAATGTCGGTCACGTGAGGAGTCGGAAAATCGACGTGCGTGCATGACAAGATGTATGAATGTAGAGGAAGCGAGAGACGTATGTCAGGACAGAACAGTGTGGCGTTCCATTCTTTCTGCCTACCCCTCCGGGGAGACGGCGTGATGGTAAGTTAGTTAGTTAGTAATTAAATAAAACGATATTTTTTAACTACTTCCACTTTTGTCTTTATTTAGACAGCGACCGGTTTCGCCAGGCTCGCTGGCATCGACAGACTGGTCTGTTGGTGGTCTGTCACCAGTCTGTCGATGGCAGCGAGCCTGGCGAAACCGGTCGCTGTCTAAATAAAGACAAAAGTGGAAGTAGTTAAAAAATATCGTTTTATTTCATTATTATTTAAAATGAACTAACATCAAGAGATTTCAGTAAAATTATTTGATTATCTTAAACAATGTTGTTCTTATCCCGGCCCTTATGTATGGAAGCGAAGCATGGAACTGGCAAAAGTAGGACGAAAGTAGAATAAATCTACTTTATAATATTGAATGTCGGTCACGTGAAGAGTCGGAAAAATCGACGTGCGTGCATGACAAGATGTATGAATGTAGAGGAAGCGAGAGACGTATGTCAGGAGAGAACAGTGTGGCCCTCCCCCTCCGGGGAGACGGCGTGATGGTAAGTTAGTTAGTTAGTAATTAAATAAAACGATATTTTTTAACTACTTTTGTCTTTATTTAGACAGCGACCGGTTTCGCTAAATCTACTTTCGTCCTAGTAGAAAGTAGAATAAATCTATTTCCCCCTATACAATCTAGCTAAAAAATAATAATACTACCTTCAACTTTTGTCACCTTTCCTATTAATGTAATCTACTTTCTGTTATTGTTTAATGTTTTAATTTTATAATTACTGTTTTATTATTATTTTATTAAACATGGCATGACCAAATTAATAAAATTGTAAAGGTTGGTCATGTTAGAAGTCGGAGGAATCGACGTGCGTGTATGACTCGTTGTATGAATACGGAGGAAGCTAGAGAGGTCTGTCAGGATAGAGTAGTGTGGCGTCCATTCTCTCTGCCTACCCCTACGGGAAAACGGCGTGATGGTCTGTTTGTTTATTATTATTTTATTATTATATTTACCACCTTTAATATAATATTTTCTCCTATAAATAGTAACTAACCGTTCTTTTCAATTAAAATATTTAGGTACCTCACTCAACTCCAGCAAGAACTTCAAAATTATATCAAAGAAATTATTCAAATTGACATTGGAACAAATACACATAGAGGTTCAAAAAATCACCAAAATTTTAACTAACTAACTAACCATCACGCCGTTTCCCCGAAAAGGTAGGCAGAAAGAATGGACTGTCACACTTTTACTGATGCGGCACTCCATCCTTCTCTTTTCGCCCCGCGGGAGACGCGATGTGATGGGTTGCGAACCTCATCGCCACCAATAGGCATCTCCCGCGCACACTTCGATCGTCCAACACACACAAAATAAATCTTAAACAAATAATATAAAATACAATGATATAAAATAAAATAACAAAATAAAAATAATTTAACACAAAATGTTCTTTTTAGATGGTGCACATATTGTCTATTTAATTTATGTTCCACGAATCCACCGTTTTTTTAATTAAGCACATAATGCATAACACAAAATGTTTTTTTCGATGTTGCACATGTTGACATGGACGATCCGGACTTTTGTGTTTATTTAATTTATGTTACACGTATCCATCGTTTTTTAAATTAGCTGTATTTAGGCACTTAACCAGCAAAAACTTAAAAATAATATTGAAGAAATTATTCAAATTGTCATTGGAACAAATGAAAAATTTATTTTTACACCTGTCAAAATTTTTTATAAAAACGAAAAAACGAATATAATTTTAACAGCAAAACAGTACAAACGTATTACGTGTCACAATTAACTATTATAAAGTGCGGCAACAGTTAAATTGACCAAAACAATTCACTTATACACGAAATATCTCCAAATTTACAGGAACACCACATGAACCAAACCAAATTTTCAAAATCAGAATTAATTATTACATTTGATGTATCATTGTAACACCTGAAGATGTCAACATAGGTTGACGAAACAGCTGTCGCGTAAAATAAAACACAATTGTAATACATAAAACAAAGTTATTTAATTTAACAGTTTATCAAGATTAAAACATAGTTCGATTCCACACATTCATCTTAGACATCTCATTAGTTAGTTAGTTTTAAGTGTTAAATATCATTTTATTGTCACTGTCGTGTTTTATAATAGCGCTGTATATTCTTCTTCTTCTTCCTTATTGTAGACCTATGTGGTCTGTTATCCAGAGTGTTGCTCCTCCTGTGAGGTATATTCCCAGCTGTCCTTCCATCTTTTAGGAGGTCTTCCACGAGGACGAGTCCCATGAGGTTGATTATGCAATGTAATATAGGGGAGTCTGGTGGTGTCCATTCTTTGATCACGACTGTACCAGTCCATTTTTCGCTGTCTGCTCTATCTTATAATATCCTCAACCTCACATATCTCTCTTATTCTGGTGTTCCTCACGCGATCCCTCAGTGTCTTGCCTGCTATCGTCCTCAGTGTCTTCATTTCGGAAGTCCTCAAAACTTGTTTGGTCCTTTCTGTGTCTGCCCTTGCTTCGACGCCATATGTTATTATTGGTCTTACGCATGCTTTATAGATTCTCATCTTACTCTTAATGGCCATGTCTTTGTTTTTCCATATTATGGATTTTAGAGCACGCCTCTACAAAATGTCGTAAGGCGCCATGTTGCATTTACAACAGCAACACTACTATCAAGTCCAACTCCCTAGCGTCCACGAGAGGTCTTCTAAAGACCCCGCGAACCCCGGGCAATGTGGCACATATTACTTAGTGCCATAGCAGATAGAGAGAGGACGAATGGCGAGCTTCCAGCGCCATAAAACTGGATACACCCAGCTAAGGGAAGGTAACCCCGACAGAAAATCCTCCAGAGAAGGCAAGGGGATACCACTCTGGATATTTTTCTCCAGGTCATCACAATGACGCATACTCAAGGGTAATGGTCAACGTTGGGGAGACCTGACAGGACACAGAAAGAAGAAGAAGAGCCCCAGGGCTTGTATTTCTTCCCGCAGATCAGCTCCCACCACCAGGTCTATGCCTAGATACTTGAAGGTCCTGACCTATTCTATGGTTTGATTTTCTATAACCAGGTTACATGTTTTGAGTGTTATTGTTTACTGCTGTATATTGTTGTCGTGATTTGATGTATCTGCCTACCCATTCACTGAATCAGCTCCAGGTTTGGTAATTTGTTATTAATATCGGATGAGTCTCATCTCTAGGTTTGCGCGGGAAAAATCTTTAATAAAAAAGTTATTAAATCCTTCGTGAACGACCGATAACTCATAGCAAGTACCGCCTTTCTAGCTACAGACCTGAGGTGTACATGGACAATCCAATTACAGCGGTAACTGCCATTTTTTAGCGAAAAAATATCATGGAAAAATGGCAGGCACGGTGTTTGCAAATATCTCCACAAAAATATAAAAATATTTTTTAATAAGCATAATGGAGTTGTAACGCCAACCCTTACGTATGGAAGTGAAGCTAGTACGAAAAAATATAGTAGAAATGAGATTACTGAGAAGAATTTGCGGGAAAACGATTTAAGGGGGTTTTCTAGTCTAGATGAAAGTAGAATAAATGCAGTAGAAATGAGATCTCTTAGACGAGTATGTGGATACTCTGTCGAATAAAAATATAAGAAGTGAATGCGGTGCGAATGATGGTGTTATTAACAAAATAATGAAAGGATCATTAAGATGGTTTGGACATATGGAAAGAATGAATGAAGAAAGATTGGTAAAAAAATTATATGTTAACGATGTAAATGGAACCAGAAATAGAAGAAGATGGAGGAAAACGTAGCACTATCAGATAGTTCAAATATTGAATGTCGGCCACGTGAGGATTCAGAGAAATCGACGCGCATGCATGACACGATGTATGAATGTTGAGGAAGCGAGAGAAATATGTCAAGAAAGAAAAGTGTGGCAGTCCATTCTTTCTGCCTACCCCTTAGGGGAGACGGCGTGATGGTTAGTTAGCTAGTTAGTTAGTTAAAAAAAGAAAAATAGATTTATTCAATTTTCTACACTAGTTTTAGAGGAAGGAACTAGATTTAGAGGAATGTGTATTAAATCTGTATATGATGAGTGTAAATTACAAAAAATGTGACAAGTGAATGTTCTGCGAATTAAAGTCTAATGAATAGAATAATGAAAGGGTTTTTTAAATGATGTGATGGGCGGATTGCGCGGAAGAAGATTGGGAGAAAATGGAAGGAGCTGGGGAATGGAGAGAGATGGCCAGAGACAGAAGTCAGTGGAGAACGAATGAAGAAATAATGAATGAATGTATGAATGCATATTTAAATCGTGTGGACACATGGAATGAACGAATGAAGACAGAATGGTGAAGAAAAACGGAGCTTAAAATCGCGATCAATTCAATCAAATATTAAATGTCGGTCACGTGAAGAGTCACAGAAATCTTTTGCGTGCATAACATGATGTACTCGTATGTAGAGGAAGCGCGAGAAGTTTGTCAGGACAATGTGGCGGTCCATACTTTCCGTCTACCCCTTCGGGATTACGGCATGATGGTTAGTTAGTTGTTTAACTTATTAATATTAGTTCGGATATATAAAACGCATGGACGAAGAAATAATGGTTAAGAAAATAAATGTTAACGATGTAAATGAAAAACTGCGTCGTAGGAAACCGAGAAAACTTGGTATGATCAAATTAATAATCAAATAATCGTATTTAAAAAATATATATTTTATGGTTATGTGAGTTATTTAACCAGTGCTTGGAGGAGGGATATACGCCGCTAGACTGGAGGAGAGCAGTTATTATGCCCCTGTACAAAGGAAAAGGAACGCGTATGGAATGTGGAAACCACAGAGCTATTAGTCTTTTGAGTGTCGTTGGTAAAGTCTATGGCAGAATTTTAATAGAAAGAGTAAACAAATTGACGAGTGACAAAGTTTGGGATGTGCAAGGTGCCTTTATGAATGGCAGAGGATGTATGGATCAAAATTTTGGACTTCGTACATTGACAGAAAAGTTTCTGGGAAAGAAAAGTGGTCATCCATTCTTTCTGCCTACCCCTTCGGGGAGACGGCGTGATGGTTAGTTAGTTAGTTAGTTTTTATATATTTTTTAAATATAAGTAAAGTTTTTAATTAATGAAACTTCCCTATCACCGCGTAATTCCGTTATAACGGGGGCGTGTAGACGGCTAGGTACTGTATTAAATTCCTCCACCGCCATTTTAATTTCCGCTTCCGGTCTGATCCGCGGATTCAGGAAGCGGATACTGAGAGCGCTCTCGGCGAGAAAAATGGGGAAATTTCATGAATGGAAGAACCTATGAAAATTGAAGCCAAAAGGCGACCATAGACGGCGTTTGAAAATCATTTCTTTATATTTATTGTTTTTTGAACAATGATGAATTAAATATAAATAATTAATATGAATGGAAATGAGATGAAAAAGGAATGTAGAGCGAAAGAAGGTATTACGAACAAAATTATGAAAGGATCGCTGCGCTCGGCGAACTCCTCGGCAATAGGAAGATTAGTTAAGCCATAGCGTTGCCCCAGTACAAATTTAGGGGATCGAGCGTTCGCGGTAGCCGGTCCATCAGCTTGGAACAATCTCCCTTCACACCTCAGATGCATAAATGATCCGACAGATTTCAGATCTAAGCCGAAAACCCATATTTTTCATATTTCATACCCAATTTGAAACTTGTATATTTTGTTCTATTATACTTTCTAATCGATCGCGAATATCAATCAGATGCAGCGTTCACATTTAGATTTAAACTAACTAACTAACTAACTTACCATCACGCCGTCTCCCCGAAAGGGTAGGCAGAAAGAATGGACTGTCACACTTTAACCGATGCGGCACTCCATCCTTCTCTTTTCGCCCCGCGGGAGACGCGGTGTGATGGGTTGCGAACCTCATCGCCACCAATAGGCATCTCCCGCGCACACTTCGATCTTCCAACATCCACAAAATAAATCTAAAACAAACAATATAAAATACAATGATATAAAATAAAATAACAAAATAAAAATAATTTAGTATATATTAAGGTTTTTATTATATTTATATTATATTAAGCAGTGGCATGTATCCCATTCGAGTTATAAACTTTGTTTGGCCATCGATAAATGTCAAATATAAAATATGACAGAAACAAATTTGATACCTGAACAAATTTAGCCACTACAAAACAAAACCCGACATTTAATCTTCTTTCTTCGCAGATTCAATCCCAGAAATTGAATGGATATAACATGATTGTATATTAAGTAATATTAAAAAAAGGATCACTTATATACTTGAAGAATGGGTAATGTAATATGATCAAACAACGTGAATGGGAAAATAAGTGAAACGGAGTGATGGTAAGTTAATGATCAAAATACACCCTGATCCAAAAAGCTATCGACAAAAGAGGGATTATCGATGAATATCTGCTTGACAGACTCCAGAGTGTGGTTTGTGATTTAAAACACGTCTTAATGCGCCCTTGAGGTGATTACATCACAAAAGAGGCTTTAAAAGTTAGCAAACAAACAAACCATCACGCCGTTTCTCCGCAGGAGTAGGCACAGAGAATTGACCGCCACACTACTCTATCCTGGCAAAACTCTCTAGCTTCCTCCACATTCAATCAACGAGTCATACACGCACGTCGGTTCCTCTGACTTCTCAATTTTCAATTTCAATTTATTTATTTTTAAAATCATAAACATTACAGTATATAACCAACGCGCTTATGACTATACAAGTAGGATACAAAAATAACAAAAAAAAACTATTTTAAACAGTAAATACAATTATGAAATTTAAAAATAGACAAAAACACAAAAAAAAAACACGAGATAATTAAAAAATTAAGACCAAATAAGTAATTAGAAACAATAAGAAGAACAACACATTATTTAGAACAACACATTATTTAGAACAACACATTAATTAATTTCTTCTAACTTACTTCTAACATGACCAACCTTTAAAATTTGATTAATTTGGTCATGCCATGTTTTCCTCGGTCTGCCTCGACTCCGTACCCCATTTAAATCTAGTTGTATCTCAATAGAGACGAAGTTGCAAACTGGAAACTGAATATGGTTGATCAAGGTGTTTACAAGACTTATGACCTGTCATTAGTTGGGTTAAGCGCACGCTTTATGTAATTACAACTTTCCCCTTTCCACCTATTTCTTTATGACCATGTAAGACAAATTTTTTGGAGGTTGTATATATGTTACAAATCTATGCTTATCTTCACATGTCAGTTTCAATACGCCATCTATGTAGATTTGATTACATATGTTAATCTTTTTAAGATTAATCTTTATAATCCACACACTAACGCCATCTATGGAGATAAATTTTTAGCATTTAGCAAACTACTTTATTAACACAATGTGAAGGCTATCGCCATTAGCGCATTGCTTAGAAGCAGCCTGGAGATATCACTCCTATATATATGCCAAAGAATTGACCA
Organism: Lepidostoma basale; assembly: GCA_022606425.2. Lineage (NCBI taxonomy): Eukaryota > Metazoa > Arthropoda > Insecta > Trichoptera > Lepidostomatidae > Lepidostoma > Lepidostoma basale. The sequence continues at coordinate 24,550 of JAHDVF020001562.1, forward strand.
GAATGATTACAAATTTAAATCATTAACGTATAGTTTCTTAACCATTCTTTCTCCGTCCATGCGTTCCATATGTCCAAGTTAGTATATTGTTATTATTATTATAATCGCTTACTCGTAATGTCGATTTTTTTAAATTCGATCTCTCAACAATATCCAACACGCAGCACGATCGTTCGTCTATGGCCTTACTATTATTCATCTCAATTATTAGCGGTTGAAAGATTTCTGAGATGTTTAGCCTTATTATAAAATATTTAAAAATATTTCAATATATTACATACATATATGGAAGTGAATCATGGAACTGGCAAAAGAAGGATGAATGTAGAATAAATGCAGTAGAAATGAGATCTCTAAGACGTATGGTATGTGTGGCAAATCTATATATGATAGAGTGACAAATGCAAGTATTAGAAGCGAATGAAAGTGTTATGAACAAAATAAGGAAAGGGTCATTAAGATGGTTTGGACACATGGAAAGAATGAGTAAAGACAGAATGGTGAAGAATGTATATGTAAACGACGTAAACGGAGCTAGAAATACAGGAAGGCCGAGGAAAACTTAGCACGATCAAATTAATCAAATATTGAATGTCGGTCACGTGAGGAGTCGGAGAAATCGACGTGCGTGCATGACAAGATGTATGAATGTACAGGAATCGAGAGAAGTATGTCAGGTCAGAACAGTGTGGCGTTTCATTCTTTCTGCCTACCCCTCCGGGGAGACGGCGTGATGGTTAGTTAGTTAATATATTACACGTTTTGCCAGAATCTTAATGTGGAATTTAAATCTTAAACTGTGTAAATTAAAAATTTATTATTAATAGAGGTTTCGCCAGGCTCGCTGGCATCGACAGACTGGTGACACTATTGCAAACATAGTCTTTTATATACATACAGATCAGGTGTGGTAAACATGATTCTATACAAAAATGATCTTCAAATATTTATGTAAAATTTTACTGAATTTTAATATTGGTATTACAGATATTCCAGAAGATTCATATTCAATACAATGGATTTAAAATGTTATTATCGCTTATTAAAAAAAAAAAAATGTTTTTATTATTCTCTTCTTCCTGTGTCTTGTCAGGTCTCCTTAACGTTGACTATCACCCTTGAGTAGGCCTCATGGTGATGACCTGGGGAAAAATATCCAGAGTGGTATCCCCTTGCCTTCTCTGGAGGATTTTCTATCGGGGTTACCTTCCCTTAGATGGGTGTATCCAGTTTTATGGCGCTGGAAGCTCGCCATTCGTCCTCTCTCTATCTGCTATGGCACTAAGTAATATGTGCCACATTGCCCGGGGTTCGCGGGGTCTTTAAAAGACCTCTCGTGGACGCTAGAGAGTTGGACTTGATAGTAGTGTTGCTGTTGTAAATGCAACATGGCGCCTTACGACATTTTGTAGAGGTATATTTTCCAGCAAAACATACCCCATCGTAGCCCTACTACCCTTTTGAACCCCTTATTAGTTTTTATTATTACTGAATTTAAATATTATATGTTATAGTACTTGGTCCGTAAGGTTGGCATCGCCTTATTCGGTTTTCCCCGTCCATATAGCTGCTAAGGTCTGAAATCTAAAAAAACAATTTTTCGGCAGTAATTGATTCCAGAAATATTTTTTAACTAACTAACCATCACGCCGTCTCCCCGAAGGCGTAGGCAGAAAGAATGGACTGCCACACCTTTCTTTCCTGACATATTTCTCTCGCTTCCTCAACATTCATACATCGTGTCATGCACGCGCGTTGATTTCTCTGACTCCTCACATGGCCGACATTCAATATTTGATTTATTTGATCGTGCCACGTTTTCCTTGGTCTTCCTCTATTTCTGGTACCATTTACATCATCAACATATAATTTTTTTACCATTCTTTCTTCATTCATTCCTTCCATATGTCCAAACCATCTTAATGATCCTTTCATTATTTTGTTCATGACACCATCATTCGCACCGCATTCACTTCTTATATTTTCATTCGACACTCTATCATACACAGAGTATCCACACATTCGTCTAAGAGATCTCATTTCAACTGCATTTATTCTACTTTCATCCTTCTTTTGCCAGTTCCATGCTTGGCTTCCATACATAAGGGTCGGTAGAAGAACGCCATTGTGCACTGCCATTCTAGCTTTTTTGGATAGGTTTTTGTTTGCGATGACAACTTTAAGTGCACCATTCACTTTGTTGCCTGCCCCAACCCTTCTTTCAATATCCCTCTCCACTCTCCCATCTCTTTTAAACATACTACCTAAATACACAAACTCAACTACTTGCTCCAAGTTTTCACCATTCACGCTAATGTTGCAGACTGTCGTGGTTTCTTGGAAATATTTTTTATTTGTTTATATTGGGTATAACAAAGCGGAGTAAGCAAACATTTAAAAATACAATTGAATAATGTTAATAATTTGATAATGGCTATATTTAATAGATAATTTTATGCCATATAGTTAATATATGATTTCGGGCATATGAGCGCCACGGCTAGCTCGAATGAAGCGCAATCGTGAAATGCAATTTTCGACAACTTAAAGCAACTGGGTGAAATGGCAAAACGTACTGACTACAAATCAACTGTCAACTGTCAAATTGACAGTCTGTAGAAACAATGTTGCCAGTTTAAAAACCAAACTTCTAAAAAAAACACCGTATATTTGAAAATGTCACACCATTAATTAAGTGCTTCATACAAAAGTAATGATATATTATTGTAGAGGAAGCGAGAGAAGTTTGTGAGGAAAGAACAGTATGGCGGTTCATTCTTTATGGCTACCCCTTCGGAGAAACGGTGTGACGGTTAGATTGGTATGTTTAAATGAATATTTGTTCAACTTTTTTATCTATATAAAAAGTTTTGGATCGCGCCAAAGCGTCATAACTTGGAAGAGGATGGGAAAATTTGCATACAATATGTAATTTAAATACTATTTTTAGTATCCAGCAGTGTTGAAGGTTGGAATGATATATTAATTTTTTATGGCTAAATATCTACTGACTTTGTTACTTCCACAAACAAAGAGGATGGACCGCCATAATGTACTTTTTCGCTAGTTTTAATCCTACGGATTATTTTGCAGTAAAGTGAAACATTTTTAGCTGGTTATTGGGATGCCATGGTAGTTTTCCATATTCGTATGCAGCAAGTTCTCTTCTTCTTAGTCGTATTCCTCATGATTGAGGGTCGTGTCCATCCTGTAAACCATTGACCATGGCACGCCATGCGCTCCTGTCACCCGCCAGTCTCCAGGTTGCAGCTAATGAGAGACCAGTCAGGTCCCAGATTTGATCAAATCAAATCAATCAAATCAAATCAGTTTATTTCATCAACAGACATTACAAAAATTATTTTTAAGGCATCTATTGAGAACAGGTAAAATAATATAGTATATGTAGTAAACTACCAGAAACGCATAAGAGATGGTTCAACATTAGGAAGACAGGATACTCTCCAGAATCAAGAGTATTTGCCTTCTGAACGCACTTTCACTAACATAAAAGACGTCGATCTCCGAGGAGACCGCGTTCAGCAGACTAATTGCTCTTCCCACCGGTGTCACCAGAGGCATATTGGTTCTGGCGGCCGGTAGGTAAAACAATCTGTGCTGTCGCTGTCGGAGATATCTATCGGGGACAAAAAGCCGAACACCCTCCAGTACGGCGAAGTTCTCGAAGTATCCCCTAATTAATCTAAAGAAATGGATAATTAGATGTCCATCTCTTCGAAGCTGTAGAGAATTGGTTCCGAGCATTCCCAAAAGAAATGCCGTGGGATAGAGCCAAGGATAGCTACCATACTCCCTCATGTAGAGATACCTCAGAAATTGATCGGACCAGCGACTCAATGGTCGTCTTTGTGGTCGCCTTTCCTCCACTTTACCCGTGATAACGAGCTTTTCAAATTTGTCCAAAGCTTTTCAAAATTGCTCTAATTGCCTTTTCGCCTGCCATGGTCCAGAGAACGGCATTTGACACTGTTTGGGGCCAATAGATCTTGAATATTGCGCAAAGGCACCTATTTATAAACACCTGGAGTTTTCCAATAACGTCCGCGGTGGATTTCCAAGTCTCACATCCGTACAGCAGTACGCTTTTAAACTTCTTCTTCAGCTTATCGCCGTCCACTCTTGGACGAAAGCCTCCATGTCCCTCACATTTTAAGATGTATACATGTAGAGGAAACTAGAGAGGTGTGTCAGGATAGAGAAGTTTGAGGGTCCATCCTTTCTGCCTTAGTCCGTGGAAACGGCGTGATGAGTTAGTTACGTTAAAAATATAATCTGCCAGTTGGTACTTATGGTCTTGAAACTGTTACATTGTTCAAACAAAGTGCCGAGAAACTACGACTTACCTAAAGGGCCATGGAAAGATCTATGTTAGGAATAAGCCTAAGAGACAGAGTCAGAAACGATACGGTGAGAGAAAAAACAAAGGTCACTGACATCATCCACCGGGTGGCGACTCAAAAATGGCAATGGGCGGGTCACGTAGCCAGAAGCTCAGATGAAAAACGGCCAAGAAGACTGCTGACTTGGAGACCGTGGACGGCGAAGTGCAGGGCGACCGCAACTACGGTGGAAGGATGATCTAAACAGACACGTCGGAATAACCTGGATGCAGTCTGCACAGGACAGAATGACATGGAAGCAAATGGAGGAGGCTTTTGTCAAATCAAATCAAATCAAATCAGTTTATTTCATCAACAGACATTACAAAATTTATTTTTAAGGCATCTATTGAGAACAGGTAAAATAATATATTATATATATAGTATACTACCAGAAACGCATAAGAGATGGTTCAACATTAGGAAGACAGGATACTCTCCAGAATTAAGAGTATTTGCCTTCTGAACGTACTTTCACTAACATGAAAGACGTCGATCTCCGAGGAGACCGCGTTCAGCAGACTAATTGCTCTTCCCACCGGTGTCACCAGAGGCAGATTGGTTCTGGCAGCCGGTAGGTAAAACAATCTGTGCTGTCGCTGTCGGAGATATCTATCGGGGACAAAAAGCCGAACACCCTCCAGTACGGCCGAGTTCTCGAAGTATCCCCTAATTAATCTAAAGAAATGGATAATTAGATGTCCATCTCTTCGAAGCTGTAGAGAATTGGTTCCGAGCATTCCCAAAAGAAATGCCGTGGGATAGAGCCAAGGATAGCTACCATACTCCCTCATGTAGAGATACCTCAGAAATTGATCGGACCAGCGACTCAATGGTCGTCTTTGTGGTCGCCTTTCCTCCACTTTACCCATGATAACGAGCTTTTCAAATGTGTCCAAAGCTTTTTAAAATTCAAAATTGTTCTGATTGCCTTTTCGCCTGCCATGGTCCAGAGAACGGCATTTGACACTGTTTGGGGCCAATAGATCTTGAATATTGAGCAAAGGCACCTATTTATAAACACCTGGAGTTTTCCAATAACGTCCGCGGTAGATTTCCAAATCTCACATCCGTACAGCAGTACGCTTTTAAACTTCTTCTTCTTCAGCTTATCGCCGTCCACTCTTGGACGAAAGCCTCCATGTCCCTCACATTTTAAGATGTATACATGTAGAGGAAACTAGAGAGGTGTGTCAGGATAGAGAGGTTTGAGGGTCCATCCTCTCTGCCTTAGTCCGTGGAAACGGCGTGATGGTTAGTTAGTTACGTTATAAATATAATCTGCCAGTTGGTACTTATGGTCTTGAAACTGTTACATTGTCAAAACAAAGTGCCGAGAAACTACGACTTACCCAAAGAGCCATGGAAAGATCTATGTTAGGAATAAGCCTAAGAGACAGAGTCAGAAACGATACGGTGAGAGAAAAAACAAAGGTCACTGACATCATCCACCGGGTGGCGACTTAAAAATGGCAATGGGCAGGTCACGTAGCCAGAAGCTCAGATGAAAAATGGACAAGAAGACGGCTGTCTTGGAGGCCGTGGACGGCGAAGAGAAGTGCAGGGCGACCGCAACTACGGTGGAAGGATGATCTGAACAGACACGTCGGAATAACCTGGATGCAGTCTGCACAGGACAGAATGACATGAAAGCAAATGGAGGAGGCTTTTGTCCAGGAGTGGACGCGAATAGGCTGAGGAAGAAGAAGAAAAAGAAGATATAAAAATGTATGTTTATTCTGTAGTAGATAAAACCAGTTAATATGGTGGTAAATCATTTGATATGGATGCCTTTTGAATTGGTATGAAGTAACCATGCTTTATACACATTTCAGCCATTATTTCGCTATCGATCGGATCTTGCTATCTAAGTGGTACATAAAAAGGATAAAGCGGTACGTAGATCTAACAGCTGATACCCTGAGATCATTATATCCGACAGGCCTTAATGGATTTACACTCCAGGGTCGCTTCGGGAATTAAAACACAATTATGATTAATAAAACCTAATTGCAGACAACGAGCATGGACTACAAGTCCTGCTGTCTAGTGTGTATGGGGTATGGACAAGTCTACGAAAGAGATGAAAGGGTTGGATGTAGGTGCCAAAATGAGCGGATTGTCAATAAGCTGTCTATTGTATGCGGATGACGATAAATCGGAAAAATAATAACTTTCATAGCTAATCCCCTTTATTAATTATAATTGAAGTCAAAAATTTATTTATTTGCTGAAAACATTAAAAAACCATCTGGCAACGCTCACGGAACGGGCATAGGTCCACTCTGGCGGCAAGCCCGAGAGCTACTGCCGGCGGCAGTGAGAACATTGAGCTCCTCGCGCTTCCACACTGAAGTATGCAAGAGTGAGATCACAGCGCTGTTTATACACGAATTTGTTTCCGATATTCACAAAATACCTCCGATGTACCTACCCGATAAATTCTGATTATTATTAATATTTTTTTATAAGGATTAATTGTATCTCAATAGAGACGAAGATGTAAATTGTTTTTTATGGGAACAGAATGTAGTGGCCAAGGCGCTTACATGACCTGTGATTGGTTGGGCTAAGCGATCGCTTTATGTTTAACAACATTCCCCATTCCGCTCTTCTAATGACCACCACATCAGACAAATTTTTGGAACTTGTATATATGTTAGAATCCCACGCTTATCTTTACATTTATTAGTTCACTCTACACTAGCGTCATCTATTAAGATTGGAAAGCATTATTTATATTATTTTTTAAATCAATGCGTACATATATTATGGAGAAATACGTAAAATCTTAATCCTGTATTTATTATATTTAAAGAGAAATTGATGGTTATTAGAAGTAACGTGTAGAAGATACCCATCATAGGGAAGATAGGGTTAAAAAACACGCCTCATATCATAGGTTTAGGCCGATAATATGGATTATCAAAAATCAATCTTGTCTTCTCCAGATGCGGCCCTGTCATTTTGGAACAAAGTTGATGAGTTGTTATAAACCCGAAGATTAATAACTCTTTGGAAATTAAGAGTAACCTACGATTAGATCTGACTTGATACTGCGGAGGCTGCGACCGTCGGTTTGACGTGTTGAAAACTGCCGACAATATGTTTTTAGATGGACCGCTTTTGGTAAAAGAATGTTACCAAGAGAGGGCGAGTCTGCTGTGTACTTTTTTTTTTTTTTTTTAAAGGAACATAGAAGTTCCCGCCACATACCCGAGGCTGTTATAGGGCGTAGCGGCGCCCTTTTATCAGCCTCGCTCGTACACTCCCTGGGCCTGTCCCCGGTCCATCCGGGATTTGCATTTAAATACGGCAACAACAAGGGGGTGCCAGACCACAATTAATCTACTCAATCTCACTTCTATGCTCCGCTGTACTTTATTGAATAAATAAATAAGCATAATATATAATACATGAACATTTTAGGAACTGTGTACTCTGTTAAATACTGCCAGACATTTTTACTATAGTCAAACAGGCAAACAAGAAATCTATTAGACTATAGGTTTCGAATCGCCCCCTTTACAAGAAAAATAAACGTTCAACGCCCCCCTCCCATAAAAGTTATTACAAACATTTAGAAACACATGAATTTTGAAATGATTTAATGATGAATGTCGAAAAGTCAAAGGTGATGGTTTTCGAAAGGGAAGAGTGAGAACAAAGAGCACATGGAACAAGTGAGGGAGTTTGTGTATTTAGGTAGCATGTTCTTAGCAGATGGCCGAACGGAAAGTGACGTCGAAAGAAGTGTTGGTGCGGGTAACAAAGTGAATGGAACTTTAAGAATAGTTATTGGAAACAAGAATTTATCAATGAAAGCGAAAACGGCCGTTCACAATGGAGTTCTGGTCCCATCACTAATGTATGGAAGCGAAGCATGGAACTGGCAGAAGAAGGATAAAAGCAGAATAAATGCGGTAGAGATGAAGTCCTTAAGACGTGTGTGTGGTAGAACGATATATGACAGAATCTCAAATGCTGATATAAGAAAGGAATGTAGAGCGGAAGAAGGTATTATGAAAGGATCGCTGCGTAGGTTCGGACATATGGAACGCATGGATGGAGAAAGAATGGTTTAGAAAGTATACGTTAATGATGTAAATGGGGTACGGAGTCGAGGCAGACCGAGGAAAACATGGCATGACCAAATTAATCAAATTTTAAAGGTTGGTCATGTTAGAAGTCGGAGGAATCGACGTGCGTGTATGACTCGTTGTATGAATGTGGAGGATTCTAGAGAGGTTTGCCAGGATAGAGTAGTGTGGCAGTCCATTCTCTCTCCCTACCCCTGCGTACTACTTACTTCCTCTACATTCATACATCGACGTGCGTGCACGGTACGATGTATGAATCTAGAGGAAGTAAGAGAGGTGTGCCAGGACAGAGCAAATAATCAATCAATCAATCAATCTAATCAGTTTATTTACTCAAAAGACATTACAAACAGCATAAATGTTTAAGGCATCTATTGAGTACAGGTCAAATATTATATACATACAACATAGTACCAGGAACGCATTAAAGATGGTTCCACATTAGGAAGACAAGATACTTTCCAAAGTCAAGAGTATTTGTCCCCTGAACGTACTTTCACTAACATGAAAGACGTCGATCTCCGAGGAGACCGCGTTCAGCAGACTAATTGCTCTTCCCACCGGTGTCACCAGAGGCAGATTGGTTCTGGCGGCCGGTAGGTAAAACAATCTGTGCTGTCGCTGTCGGAGATATCTATCGGGGACAAAAAGACCAACATCCCCCAGAACGTTCGAGTTCTCGAAACATCCCCTGAGTAATCTAAAGAAATGGGTTATGAGATGCCCATTTCTTCGAAGCTGCAGAGAGTTGGCCCCAAGCATTCCCAAAAGAAGTGCTGTGGGATATACGTAGAGCCACCATACTCCCTCATGTAGAGATACCTCAGAAATTTTTTCTGAACCCTCTCCAGCATAACGGAATATCTCGCCTCGTGAGAACTTCATATCACAGAACCACTTTCGAGTCTACTCTGAACCAATGTGTTGTATAGGACTCTGAGCACATGAGAATCTCTGAAAACTCTGCCGGCCCGGACGATGAAGCCCAACATCTTCAGTGCAGTGCCACAAATCCTCTCGATATGTGCACGAAAAGTCAGCCTACTCTCATAGATGATCCCGAGATCCTTCATCGTAGATACATGTGCTAGTTGCTGGTTGTTCATTGTGTATCTATAATACACAGTTCTCAATGCTCTAGTAAAAGATAGCATAACGCATTTAGAGACATTGAATTGCATTTGATTACTGTGACTCCAGTTAACAATATTATTAATGTCCGACTGGAGGTGTAGACTGACGTCAAGATTGTTAATTTCGTTAATTTTAATTGAAAGTATCTTGTCTTCCTAATGTCGAACCATCTCTAATGCGTTTCTGGTATTATGTTGTATTTTTATAATATTTGACCTGTACCAATAGATGCCTTAAATATTTTGCTGTTTGTGATGTCTTTTGAGTTAATAAACTGATTTGATTTGATTTGATAACTCAGTATACAGATTGTACGGGTGGTCTTAAAATCTTTTCGTGTTTATCCAAATTAACCCACTAGTGTCTGGTCGTATAAAAAGCACAGTCCGCAATGTTTCGCCATTTCACATAACGAATGCACTACGCACATAGGTGGATTTAAATGATTTAGGCGGTCAAAATTATTTTACGGTGTATTTTGACTTCAAATCATAAATATTATCGTAAAAAATTGTCCTCAGTAAAAAAAATATTTTTTCCCAGCCAAAAATATAAAAAAATACTAAATCTCGAGGAAATTTTTTATTTTTTCTTACAAATTTTACAAACAAAAAAAAATCTAGTTGCAGATTAATAATTGAGGTGCAAATAAGTATTTTAAATTTGTTTATACATTTATGGACAAATCTTGATCCATGTCTGAAATATCGGTTTCGGTATTAGGGTCAGCTGGTAGTATTCACATATTCTTTGTTTCAGGGCAAAATGAACCTGGTTTAATCGTTTTTTTGTTTGTTTCATGCTACTTAATAGTGGATCTGAACTCAATAATAATCTATTATATATGTATATCAAGGTTGCATTCCTCCCTCGAGAACTTTCTTGCGTAGTTTTCGCGGTATAATCGAAAGTGCTTATTTCTGGCTTCTGCTGCCTCTTCCGACAACTGTCCTATGGGTAATAAAGCATTTTCAATTACAACTGCACCATGAATCAATATTTTATGCAAGGTCGGAGTCATTGGGTGCCAACTATATAACTCGACATACAATTTCGCAGTTGCCATGGCATATTCATCAAATCGTTATATTTCCCGTAGTATTTTCGAAGCATCCCTTTTCCCTCGAGCCTGTAATGTTGATTGCGCTGCATGAACGATTACTTCTTTATTAAGCGAAGAACGTATTTCCTCCGTTTTTCTTCTTTTAGTCCTCTCACTAGAATCTTCAAATGATTTAGAAGGCCGACCTGGTCGAGTTTGCTTGTTTGCTGAAAGTTCAAATGTTCCTTCTAACCACTTTTCATGAGTTTTAAGAAACATTGCCTCTTTTATATGGGCTTTCGACCATTTTTCTTTCATTGGTGTTTTAAAATATGCAAATCTTTGTTTGAAACTGCTTAGATTATCTGGAGTGTCACCACAACAGGACAATAGGTGATTTTCTAGATATTTAATTTTTTCATCTAAATTAGGTAAATCTTGCTGCTGCATTTGATCGTAAAGATATTAACAACTTATGGTTTTTGTACCCAATGTATCAGATATACCTAAAATAGAGAAAATCACACTTATTTACATTTTAAGAAAAAGTTGATTAAAAAAAGTGATGTCATCCTTTTTAAAAAAAATAACTGTAACTTGGTCAACCGCAGCTATCCGCAACCAAATTTTATGTCATTAATTAGTCAAATAAAAGATGTATACAATACAGGAACAAACATTACGCGATAGGACGCGATAATATAACAAAATGTCTTATAAACGTGAAAATTAAGTAAAAATTTCATTACTAGACCACCTTTTTTTGAGGTTCTACAAATAATATAAAATAACTTTTAAAGTATGTTAAACATATCAAAAAATATTGATCATTACCTAAGTTATTCGAATCCATAACGATAACTTCGAAATATCAGGTGGACAAGGCAAAATTCTCCTTGTTAAATGTTTATACTGAGAGCGCTAAGAACAATGACGACGTGCACTTCGTTAGGCGGACATGTTTCAACCACCTGCGTGCGCACACGGTAAAAGATTCGAGGTTGGGGATAGTCAATTATTGTTACTGAGACATTTCTTTGGATCTAGGATTTTTTTGGTATTTTTAACATCGATTTTGAAATTTGACTTATGACCGGCTAATTCTTAACAATCCACGTAAGTGCTACGGGTCGTCAAATTTACGATCGAATTTACGTCATTTTTTACGATTTTCTGGAATCGATTTTTTAATTTTTTTTTCCCGCCCAGCTTAGTCAGCGTGTTGCCAGGATCGAAACAAAACTAACCGCCGCTGTCCCATTGTATCGAGCAACACATTGTGAGGTTTGATAGAGAGCTGGCAACATTTTAGATGCTTTTAAATTTGATCGTCTATTGTTTGGAATAAAAATGTAAAAAAAATCGAGTCGCATCCACGCGGCTTTCTCATACTTGCGTTGTTTAAAGAAATATTATAAATATTAAACCGGGTGGTGGTCTAGGGGATAGAACGCTTGGCTCCTGATCCAGGAAACATGTGTTCAAGCCTGGAATCGACCAGATTGCTTCTTCATAATAATTAGATATTTTCTGCTCACATTGAAGATTGTAGAAATAAATTCTAATATTATTGACATAAATCCTTGATATTTTTTGTGAATGTATACTTATGCTTATATACGAATACTGGATTTCACCCATGGTGGGTGATTAATTCATGAAAATGTTGTAATTACATAAAGCGTGCGCTTAACCCAACCAATGACAGGTCATAAGTCCTGTAAACACCTTGATCAACCATATTCAGTTTCCAGTTTGCATCTTCGTCTCTATTGAGATACAATTAAATTTCATAAATCCTTGATGTTAATTTTTTTTAAAATAAATAAATAAAATCGAGTGATTTTACTGAAATATCTTGATAAATGTTCATTTTAAATTATAATGAAATAAAATGATTTTTTTTTTGTGTAAGAGCAAACTGTTCTTAAATAACATTAACCCTTACCACTCCATTATTTTTTTATATTGTTTGTCTGCCAACTCTAATTTAAATAATATCAAAATATTTTTATTGATAGGTAGTTCAAAAAAAATCAAATGATTTTACTTGATGGAGTCTGTCGATGCCAGCGAGCCTGGCGAAACCGGTCGCTGTCTAAATAAAGACAAAAGTGGAAGTAGTTAAAAAACATCGTTTATTTAATTATTATACAAAAAAAATCGTCAAAAATTCATTTGTAATGATTTATTCTTCAAATAAAAAACAATTTACAAAAAACATTATGGACTACTTATAGTTTTGCATAGTATGGTACTTTTTAAAACAATCTCCAGGATAGAGACCAGGTTTTCTGAAACAGGTCTCACAAAACCACACTGTTTCCCGTCTTCCCCCTGGAATCTTTCTGTTACTGCACACAGTACAGTCTTTAGAACCTTTGTCCAGTTTCGCAATGAATTGGGGCTTGCACTCTAATCGCTCCTCTGCATGACGTATCACGGCAAGTTCCCGCCATTTTAGGTTATATGAATTTGCAAGGCTTATTTTATAGTAAAATAGAAACGGAAAACAGTCAAAATCTTATTATAACGTGAAATTAAATGTTTTTTTGACGAATAATCACAAGAAAGTCAAGTTATGCGTGCGAAAATATACCGCGCGCGCTAGTCTTATCTTGTCGGCCGCCAGCCGACAACTGAGTTGTAGCGTACATAAAGCGATGTCGGCTGGCATTCGACAAAGGAGTGGTAAGGGTTAATACCAATATATAAATTCAGTTTATTTTACTTAATTATTTTAAGGTAATGTTTCTATAGAATCATGTTTACCACCCCTGATATGTTTGTATATATGATAAAGGAGTCAGTTTATAACAGTGTCACTGGTCTGTCGATGCCAGCGAGCATGGCGAAACCAGTCGCTGTCGAAATAAAGCCAAAATTGGAAGTAGTTATAAAAACATAACTAATTAACTAACTAACCATCACGCCGTCTCCCCGAAAGGGTAGGCAGAAAGAATGGACTGTCACACTTTTACTGATGCGGCACTCCATCCTTCTCTTTTCGCCCCGCGGGAGACGCGGTGTGATGGGTTGCGAACCTCATCGCCACCAATAGGCATCTCCCGTGCACACTTCGATCGTCCAATACCCCCAAAATAAATCTAAAACAAATAATATAAAATACAATGATATGAAATAAAATTACAAAATAATAATAATTTAACACAAAATGTTCTTTTTAGATGGTTCACATATTGTCTATTTAATTTATGTTCCACGAATCCACCGTTTTTTTAATTTAGCACATAATGTTTATTTTTCGATGTTGCACATGTTGATATGGACGATCCGGACTTTTGTGTTTATTTAATTTATGTTACACGTATTCACGGTTTTTTAAATTAGCTGTAATTAGGCTCTTAACCAGCAAGATCTTAAAAATAATATTGAAGAAATTATTCTAATTGATTAAAAAACATCGTTTTATTATTTATCATTATTAAACAATTGTGTGTTATACTTTCATTTGTATTTTTCAACGAAAGCTTCGTCCCGAACAATGGAGTGAATTCAACACATTTTGGGTAATACCACTTCGACCACAGCTTCAATACACTATTCGTTGTTCATAATACCATTTAAAAGCAGAAACAGGACGATCTAGCAACCGAAACTGACGTTTATATCGTTCTCCCGATGATGAAGGCATAAAAACTTTGAAAAGCGCCGAGAAAAATATATTCAACTAACTAACTAACCATCACGCCGTCTCACCGAAGGGGTAGGCAGAAAGAATGGACTGCCACACTTTTCTTTCTTGACATATTTCTCTCGGTTCCTCAACAATCATACATCGTATCATGCACGCGCGTCGATTTCTCTGACTCCTCATATGGCCGACATTCAATATTTGATTAATTTGGTCATGCCATGGTCATGCCTCGGTCTCCCTCGACTCCGTACTACATTTACATCATTAACGTATACTTTCATAACCATTCTTTCTCTATCCATGCGTTCCATATGTCCGAACCAACGCAGCGATCCTTTCATAATTTTGTTCATAATACCTTCTTCCGCTCTACATTCCTTTCTTATATCAGCATTTGAGATTCTGTCGTATATCGTTCTACCACACATACGTCTTAGGGACGTCTTAGTGTGGCGGTCTAATATATCTGCCTACCCCTTCGGAGAGACGTCATGAAGGTTAGTTTGTTAATTATTTACTAAACTTGTTTATTTTTTGTTTCAGGTAATTGACTTCTTTATTATTTGGAATTATTTGGTAAGTAGTTTTCTTTTTATGTAGTTGTTTATTTACATGGAACTGTAATGATAATTTTTGAAAATATTTCAATAATAATTATAATTAGGCTAATTTGTATAGCGCCATTTTCGAGAATAGCTCACCTCAAGGGCGCTTTGATAATGTTTTTAGTCATGAGAGCTGCATGTGACACCAGCAATCAGATAACCGTTGTTTACATTTTATGCGATATTTTGAAAAGGCGGGTTTTTAGGTGATATTTAAAATCTGTCGGATTGTCAATGCATCTGAGGCGTGCAGGAAGCATATTCCAGACGGACGGACCTGCCACTGCGAAAGCCTGACCGAAATTTATCCAAGGGTTGCGCTTTGGCTCAACTAACCTGCCTATTGCCGAGGAGTTTGCTGATCGAAGCGTAGATTGCCGCAAGTTAGGGCTATCAGCAACACAAAGTTCAGATATATACAGTCCATTCTTTCTGCCTACCCTTTCGGGGAGACGGCGTGATGGTTAGTTAGTTAGTTAGTTAGCCATTCCGTGAAGCGCTTTAAAAACCGTCCAGCATAGTTAATACTGGATTCTTTCAGGACACTTGAGCCATTGAAGATCTTTTAGATGTTGTGAAATATGGGAATTCACCAACAAGTTGACAAACTTCAATTCTTTTGAACACAGCAGCAAGACCCATTAAAGGTATTCCAAAAAAATCCCACGTCACGCTGCATCTCAAAGACCTTCACTTGCTTAAATGTCGAGAATCTAACTAACTAACTAACCATCACGCCGTTTTCCCGGAGGGGTAGGCAGAAAGAATGGAACGCCACACTGTTCTATCCTGACATACTTCTCTCGATTCCTCTACATTCATACATCTTTTCATGCGCACACGTCGATTTCTCCGACTCCTCGCGTGACCGACATTTAATATTTGATTGATTTGATCGTGCCACGTTTTCCTCGGCCTTCCTCTATTTCTAGCTCCGTTCACGCCGTTCATATATACCTTCTTCACCATTCTATCTTCACTCATTCTTTCAATGTGTCCAAACCATCGAAATGACCCTTTCATTATTTTGTTCATAACATTTTCATTCGCAACGCATTCGCATACTTGCATTTGACACTCTATCATATACAGATCTTCTACACATTTCTATTCTACTGCATGTATTCTACTTTTATCCTTCTTTTCCCAGTTCCATGCTTTACTTCCATACATAAGGGTCGACACAAGAACACCATTATGCACTGCCATCTCAGCTTTTTTGGCTAGGCTTTTGTTTGAGATGACTACTTTAAGTGCACCATTCACTCTGTTGCCTGCCCCAACCCTTCTTTCAATATCCCTCTCCACTGTAAACATACTACCTAAATACACGAACTTATCTACTTGCTCCAAGTTTTCACGATTCACTCTAATATTGCAGACTGTCATTATTTCTTATTTTTCAAAACCTTGAACTTATTAACAATTTATTACTTTGTAAACATACTTCCTAAATAAACAAATTCACCACTTTTTCCAGATTTTCACCGTTTACTAATGTTGCAGACTGTCATGTTTAAATGCCGAGAATGAATTCAATATAAGCTCTGCAGGGCAGAGTTTGAAATATTGTAGAAAAGACCACATATAACATTTAACTATTCTTTGTCGGAGTTTCAAGTTAAGATTATCATTGCAAAAGAAGGTTCTTATTTTATTAAATGCTGCACGTTCAACATCACTATCCGGGTCAAACTTTTAAGTAATAATTGGTGATTAACTTTTTTAAAATGATCCATTGTAAATGCCTGGCTATGTATGTAAAACAGCGATAAAATTCAAATGAAGAGATTCTCATTTGTCTAGCAAACAAAAGAGCGCTTAATAAAATGTAAAAAACCATTCAGTTTAATTTTATTCATGGCTATTAAATTTAATCAAATGGTTTCTTTTATTCGGGTGGTATCGTTAACCAAACAAAACAACGCAAAATACAATATATGATCAACAATTATCCAACCAAAACTGGAAGAAGTCGGAAAATTAGATACGCGAACAACAAACAATCCTATTATAATTAATTAACGTACTAACCATCACGCCGTAGGCAGAGAGGATGGATCCTGCTCTGTCCTGACATACCTCTTGAGTTTCCTCTGCATTTATACATTGTAACATGCACGCACGTCGATTTTTCCGACTTCGAATGTAGCTGGAGTTCTAGTGACGACCCTTATGTCTGAAGGTGGAGCTTGGAGTTAGCAGAAGAAGGATGAAAGAAGAATAAATGCAGTCACTAAGTTGTCACTAAGAAGAATGTGCGATAAAACAATATTTGATAGAATATCTAATAATGAAGTAAGAAAGTTCTTGTGCCAACCCTTATGTATGTAAGTGAAGCATGGAACTAGCAAAAGAAGGATGAATGTGGAATAAATGCAGTTGAAATGAGATCGCTAAGACGAATGTGGATCAAACCCGTATATGATAGAGTGTCAAATGCAAGTATAAGAAGTGAATGCGGTGCGAATGATGGTGTTATTAACAAAATAATGAAAGGATCATTAAGATGGTTTGGACATATGGAAAGAATGAATGAAAAAATATTGGTAAAAAAATTATATGTAAACGATGTAAATGGAACCAGAAATAGAGGAATACCGAGGAAAACGTAGCACGATCAAATATATCAAATATTGAATGTCGGCCACGTATGAATGTTGAGGAAGCGAGTTGAGAAATATGTCAGGAAAGAAAAGTGTGGCAGCCCATTCTTTCTGCTTACCCCTTCGGATAGACGGCGTGATGGTTAGTTAGTTAGTTAGTTAGGAATCTGGCTGTCTAGGCTTGAACCCAAGTCCCCTGGATCATCAGCCAAGCGCTCTATCTCTTAGACCTACCATCCGATTCTTATCTTAGCTATCGTGAGTTATTCTGAAGATCATATGGTGTACAAAATGAGAAATAGCCTTCGATTAAGCATTGCGAGGCATTATACCAAGCTCTTTACGAAACAAAGGCCGACCATATAAAATTGGCGATTTGGGTAATTTTCCAATTTAGGCGGGATGGGTCCAAATATCCTCCGCCACCCTCCAGCAGAGGGATGTCATGAAATATTTATGAGATAAAAGGGTCCAAGCGAGATAAAACAAAAGGGTGTAATATAAAAAAGGTGAGTACACTCGTGAATACAATTTAAATGCGTACAAATGACATTTTTCCAGCGAAATGAGATATTTTTTACGTACTTATGTTATCTAAATATTTTGTATTAAACAAAAAATGCGTGAAAGTACTTACGAAGGTTTGAATATGTTTTAAATAAATCTACAACCTTTCCCTGAGTGTTAAAAAAACACCTTACGTAACGTGCTATTTAATTATTATTATTATTATTATTCCTCAGCCTATTCCCGTCCACTCCTGGACAAAGGCCTCCTCCATTCGCTTCCATGTCACTCTGTCCTGTGCAGACTGTATCCAGGTTATTCCGACGTGTCTGTTCAGATCATCCTTCCACCGTAGTTGCGGTCGCCCTGCACTTCTCTTTGCCGTCCGCGTTCTCCAAGTCAGCAGTCTTCTTGTCCAATTTCCTTCTAAGCTTCTGGCTACGTGACCTGCCCATTGCCATTTTAGAGTCGCCACCCGGTGGATGATGTCAGTGACCTTTGTTTTTTCTCTCATCGTATGGTTTCCTACTCTGTCTCTTAGGCTTATTCCTAACATGGCTCTTTCCATGGCTCTTTGGGTCACTCGTAGTTTTTCGGCACTTCGTTTGGACATTGTAACAGTTTCAAGACCATAAGTACCAACTGACGATTCGTGACACAGAAATCATGTCTCGTCGGATGATGAGGTCCAGCTGTCCCTCCATCTCTTAGGCGGTCTTCCAGATGGGCGGTGTCCGGAGGGGATTTCATAAGCGGCTGTATATGCAAGTCTGTCACCGTTCTGGCTACATGGTCCCTCCAGTATCTTCTTCTGGATCTACTCCACTGAACGATATCCTTTATTTCGCAAGTTTTTCTTGTGTCTACGTTGCGGACACGATCTCGGAGAGTTTTTCCAGTAATTGATCTTAGGACCTTCATCTCCCATGTTCTTAGTAGTCCCTTGGTTCGCACAGTGTCGGCCCGCATCTCTACAGCGTACGTCATGATAGGTCGCACGCATGTTTTATAAATTCTGATCTTGCTGTCGATACGCATGTGCTTGTTCTTCCAGACCAGATTCTTCAGGCATCCTGACACGGCAGCGGCTCTACTGACTTGTTTACGTATTTCGGTATAAAGATCATTATGACTGCAGATCTCTACTCCCAAATATCTGAAACTCATTGTCAGCTTACATCTTGTAGGTTGCCTAGATATAGTGAAACCTTTTATTTTGTTGACTGATATAGCCATATTTAGCCTTTGTGATGGTGTGTGGAATTTGTACAACATTAATAATTTCATATTGTTGGTGTTATAACATTACTGACAATTTTTTATAATGAAAATACTGGATTTTCATACCTTTGACTGCCCCTAACCCCTTAATAATGACTTAGACAGGCGAAACATATCATCCACATACAATATTATAAAACTTCTAGAAACCCGACATTTTTATTCGTATTAATTATTATTAAAACTAACTAACTAACTTTTCATCTCTTAGAGGAATATGTGGTATATCTGTATATGATGGAGTGTCGAATTCAAATAAAAGAAGTGTGTGCAGTGCGAATGAAAGTGTTATGAACAAAATAATGAAAGTGTCATTAAATCAAATCAAATCAAATCAGTTTATTAACTCAAAACACATTACAAGTAGGAAAATGTTTAAGGCATCTATTTAGTACAGGTCAAATATTATAAAAATACAACATAGTACCAGGAACGCATTAGAGATGGTTCGTCATTAGGAAGACAAGATACTTTCTAAAGTTAAGAGTATCTGTCCCCTGAACGTACCTTCACTAATATGAAAGACGTCGATCTCCGAGGAGACAGCGTTCAGCAGACTAATTGCTCTTCCCATTGGTGTCACCAGAGGCAGATTGGTTCTGGTGGCCGGTAGGTAAAACAATCTGTGCTGTCGCTGTCGGAGAAATCTATCTGATTAATTTAAAGAAATGGGTTATGAGATGCCCATCTCTTCTAAGCTGTAAAGAATTGGTTTCGAGCATTCCTAAAAGAAATGCCGTGGGATAGAGCCACGGACAACTACCATACTCCTTCATGTAGATATACCTCAGAATTTTTTTCTGAACTCTCTTAAGCATAACGGAATATCTCGCAAGATGGTTTAGACACATGGAAAGAATGAATGAAGAAAGAATGGTCAATAATGTTAATGTTAACGTTGTAAATGGAACAAGAAAAAGGAGACGAACGTACCTGGCGTGATTAAATGAATCAAATATTGAATGTCGGCGACATGAGGAGTCAGAGAAATCGACTTGCGTGCATGACATGATGTATGAATGTTGAATATCGAGAGAAATATGTCAGAAAAGAAAAGTGTAGCAGTCTATTCTTTCTGCCTACCCTTTCGGGAAGACCGCGTGATGGTTAGTTCTGACTGACCTGACATTAGCTTTCGCTATGCTTCGCCCTGTATGGCGTTCCAGTATCGTTTTGAGAAAGCTTAAGCTCCGAATATTCAGCAGTAGCGTTAAAAGCGTACTGCTGTACGGATGTGAGACTTGGAAATCTTTCGCGGACGTTATTGGTAAACTCCAGGTATTTATAAATAGATGCCTTCGCTCAATATTTAAATCTGTTAGCCTCAAATAGTGTCAAATGCCGTTCTCTGGACCATGGCAGACGAAAAGCCAATTAGACAACAAGTCGCTAGACGCAAATGGCAGTGGATCGGTCACACTCTGAGACGGAACCCAGCCTGCATCGCTCAGGGCGCACTAGACTGGTCCCCTATAGGGGGAAAGAGAAAGCGAGGCAGACACCTGGAGAAGAGCCCTGCAGGACGAGGTTTAGGCAGCAGGCCTCACTTGGGATGATGTTAGGCATCAGGCATGCGATAGAGTCGGTGGAGAAGGTTTCTTGAGGCCCTATGCACCACGGAGGTGTGACAGGACAAATAGAAGGAGAAGAAGAAGAACCTGACATTGACTGATTGCAGTACATTCAAGTGTTATCGTAAAATAACCCGGAATTTCCTGAGTAATATCGTAAAAAATCTAATATTGCTAAGTGAAAAATAGTTTTTCATCATCCGAGGGTGTGCGAAGGTTGTGGAAGCTAGGGTTGTTTATCAATTGCTTTCGTTTATGCGTAATATTCTCTTCCCAACTGCGTAGTTTATAGATGTCCGTGTGTGGAATGTTAACAAGGTACACTGCAGGGCTAAAAAACAGAACTAACAAAATAATAAAAGTTTTTGTTTGTTTTAAAACCACTTTATTTTGTTTATTGATCTGTCTAGTAGTCAGTTTCTTTGATCTCCCTAACATAATTTCACTGGCTTAAGAGTCCAGAAAAAATCCAGTGTATAAATCTGATGGACAGTCTTCAAAGCGCTACATGGAAATGCTCAAAATTATTTATCCGAACTCTGTATAACAGACAGCCTAAATACAAGGAAATCCACACTTCGCTCGGCGAACTCCTCGGCAATAGGAAGATTAGTTGAGCCCAAGCGTTGCCATAGTACAAATTTCGGGGATCGAGCGTTTACGGTAGCCGGTCCATCAGCTTGGAACAATCTTCCTTCACACCACACCTGGTGGTATGAGCTGATCTGCGGGAAGAAATACAAGCCCAAATAAACAAAGCAGCTGCAATTCGCTCTAAAATCCACAATATGTAAAAAAAGACATGGCCATTAAGAGTAAGATGAGAATCTATAAAGCATGCGTAAGACCAATAATAACATATGGCGTCGAAGCAAGGGCAGACACAGTCAAGACCAAACGAGTTTTGATGACTTCCGAGATGAAGACACTGAGGACGATAGCAGGCAAGACACTGAGAGATCGCGTGAGGAACACCAGAATAAGAGAGATATGTGAGGTTGAGGATATTATAAGATGGAGCAGACAACGAAAAAGGATCTGGTACGGTCATGTTCCAAGGATGGACACCACCAGACTCCCCTATATCAGCCTCATGGGACTCGTCCTCGTGAAAGACCTCCTAAACGATGGAAGAACAGCTGGGAGTCTACCTCACAGGAGGAGCAACACTCTGGAGAAGGGACCACATAGGTGTACAACGAGGAAAAAGAAGATTCTTCTTCTTCAGCTTATCGCCGTCCACTCTTGGACGAAAGTCTCCTCCATGTCCCTCCATGTCGATCTCTCCTGCGCAGTCTTCATCCATAGCACCCCAGCGTATCGTTCCAGGTTATCCCTCCACCTCATTGTGGTCTTCCTACTCTTCTTCTCGTGTCTCTCGGTCTCCAATTCAGCAGTATTTTGGTCCATCTTTCGTCTGGAGCTCAAGCGACATGCCCTGCCCATTTCCATTTTAAAGTCGTCACCCGATGGATCACGTCTGTGACTCTTGTTTTATCATTCACCGTTTCGTTCCTGACTCTATCTTTAAGGGACAGGCCTAGAATGGCTCTCTCCATCGCTCGCTGCATGACTCTTAGTCTCTCTGCACTGTGATTTTTCAAAGTGGCAGTTTCAAGAACATGTGTACTTACTGAATATTATAAAAGTTTAAAAGGAGAAGAAAAAGAAGATGAATTTCCTTCAAATCGTCGCCTGCTACAATCCCGTTCATAAACTTGGCATGTTTACTGACATTTCTTGTGTACACTCTAAAAATTAATATCCATCGTTAGAAAAACCAAAATAGCAGCTAAATGTCATTAAATGCTAGATTTAAGATCGCCCTCCGGGGCCACATTCTTCCCGGTGACCCCAATTAACGTCGTTAGGACCCGCAACCCTTATTTCTATGCCCTTAAGCACCGCCCGTCCATTGTGGAAAAGATATAAGCCCTGAAAAATTGTTTCACGTAATACTATTTAGGTTCTTAAAGGAATTTTCACGTTATTTCAGGAAATTCTGAAATATATCCGTAAACACTTTTGCGAATGGTATAACTCATAATTGGGTCTGTGCACAATGGTGTTCTTGTGGAACTGGCATAAAAAGAATAAGAGCATAATAAATGCAGTAGATCTCTTAGAAGAATGTGTGATAAATTTGTACATGATAGATTGACAAAGACATCGAAAGAAGGGTTGGTGCTGGGAATAAAATAAATGGCGCACTCAAAGTCATCACTGCAAATAGAAATATATACACAGAAGCAAAGATGGCAGTACACAATGGAGTTCTACTGCCAACCCTCTTGTATGGAATTGAAGCTTGGAGCAGGATAAACGCTATAGAAATGATATCACTAAGAAGAAAAAAAACTAACTAACTTACCATCACGCCGTCTCCCCGAAGGGGTAGGCAGAAAGAATGGACTGCCACACTTTTCTTTCCTGACATATTTCTCTCGATTCCTCAACATTCATACATCGTGTCATGCACGCGCGTCGATTTCTCTGACTCCTCACATGGCCGATATTCAATATTTGATTTATTTGATCGTGCCACGTTTTCCTTGGTCTTTCTCTATTTCTGGTTCCATTTACATCATTAACATATATATTTTTTACCATTCTTTCTTCATTCATTATTTCCATATGTCCAAACCATCTTAATGATGCTTTCATTATTTTGTTCATGACACCATCATTCGCACCGCATTCACTTCTTATATTTTCATTCGACACTCTATCATACACAGAGTATCCATAAATTCTCTAAAAGAGATCTCATTTCTACTGCATTTATTCTACTTTCATCCTTCTTTTGCCAGTTCCATGCTTCACTTCCATACATAAGGGTTGGCACAAGAACACCATTATGCACTGCCATGGATAGGCTTTTGTTTGCGATGACAACTTTAAGTGCACCATTTACTCTGTTGCCTGCCCCAACCCTTCTTTCAATATCCTTCTCCACCCTCCCATCCTTTGTAAACATACTTCCTAAATTAACAAATTAATTACGTAATTCATATAAAATATATGAATTATGATAGAATACCGAACGATGAAATAAGAAAGAAATGTTAGGCAGATGACTGCATTATGGATAAAATTAAAAAAGGATCCCTGAGATGGTTTGGACATATGGAACGAATGGATGAGAGTAGAATGGTTAAAAAGTTGTACGCAAGCAGCGTGAGTGGAAAAAGAAGCCGAGGACGACCTAGGGAAACATGGCATGACCAAATTAATCAATTACTAAAAGGCGGTCTCATTCAAAGTCGGAATAATCGACGTGCGTGCATGGTACAATGTATGAATGTAGAGGAATCCCGAGAGGTATGCCAGGACAAAGCAATGTGGTGAACCATCCTCTCTGCGTACCCCTCCCGGGAAATGGCGTGATGGTTAGTTAGTTATGTAGTAAATGCAGTAGAAATTAGACCTCTTAGAAGAATAATAAAGACCTAAAACTGAGAATACTCCTCATCAAGACCTATGTATGGAGTATCTTGATGTACGGCTGCGAGACATGGTGCCTATCCGAAAGAGATAAACGGAGACTAGAGGCTTTCGAGATGTGGTCCTATAGAAGACTTTCTCCTTCTTTCAATATCCTTCTTCACCCTCCCGTCTTTTGTAAACATACTTCCTTATTAACCCTTAACGTACCGTGTTCAAAACAAAACGCTCGCTCCCATGTGGTCAATTCAGTTTACCGCTAACTTTATCTAAATATCAAGCATATGACTCGATGAATCAAAATTTAATTTATGTCATCTTGTAGGGAATTTCATTTGGAATAGATCGATATCTATAACATACATGAATTATTTGAAAAACCTATCATTATTAATTTTTTTCTGGAACCATGCGATTTCTGATATAGAATGCGAGACAGCAGCGAGACAACTGACACCAAGTATGAACTTGTCTCGCCCCGCCGCGCCGTGGCGCTATAATTTTACGTATGATAAAGGCACCTAGGCAAAATGTATACTACGTTCAAGATAACGAGTACGTATTAATATTTGTCCCTTTTGGTAAAGTGTTAATATTTTCACAGTTCTGATATTATTAGTTGCGTGCTGCGTTTCCGTCCACAGTCGGTATTATTACGTACCTATGAGAAAAGGCCAAACATATAATTTATAATACGTTCAAAACAGCGAGTAAGTATTTGTCACTTTTGATAAAGTTGTAAATATTAGCAAAACAAATTCTACCTTAACACGAATGAAGGTGAGGGCAGTCTTAAAAAATATTTTTTTTTGGGATGAAGGAAGTAATTTTTTGCTTTTTTTTTTATTACGAAATATTGAGAACACTTCAATGGAGGATTACAATTTTTTAAATAATATTAGGGTCCATAGGTTTTAAGAAAATCAACTTTAAATTGGCAGTGGAAACTCAATTGACCACATGGCAACGCGACGGTTAAACAAATTAATTACGTAATTCATATAAAATATAATTTAGCTTCTAGAAAACAGACGTTTTCATTCGTATTAATTACAAAGGAAACAATTTATTTCACGTTTTCACTGTCGGTAAAGACGGACAAAGAGAATTAAGAGGATTGTTCTGTATCCGTGGGATGATTAGTAAGAGGTTGGAATTGTACAATAAGTTCCCGCGGGAGCTAATGCGAGATAAATCTGGAAAAATATTATATCCGGACGTGTCCGCAATACAAGATAAGTCTATCCGGGATAGGGACTGAAAAGAATACAGCAACGGCATTGCGGACTATCACTAACTAACCATCACGCCGTTTCCCCGGAAGGGTAGACAGAGAGATGTCCAAACTATCTCAAGGATCCTTTTTTAATTTTATCCATGATGCAGTCATCTGCCTTACATTTCTTTCTTATTTCATTGTTCGGTATTCTATAATACAACGTTTTCCAGCACATTCTTCTTACTGATCTCATTTCTACGGCGTTTATTCTGCTTTCATCCTTCTTTTGCCAGCTCCAAAGTATTACCAAATTAATCAAATACTAAAAGGTCAAATATCTAACGAAGCTCCGGCGGGAGCGAAACCGGTTAGTTTTGACAATAATTGATTTTCGTGACATGTAATAGGTAGATAATCTATCGTCATTTTATTGTCACGTGAGTTCTGTAATGGCCGAGTCATAGAGGCCTCCCTCCGCTTACCTGAAGGTGTTATAGGCGCAGCGGCGCCTTTCGTCAATTTTTGCACTCCCTAGGCCCGTCCGCCGTCCATGCGAGACTTACGTTAAAAAATAATTATAATAATATATGTATATTTGCAACCAAGGGGGACCCAGACCACATTTAAGCTACCCGCGGTACACACATAGCAATAGTATAATATCCTCGGTAGTATAGTGGTTAGTGTCCCCGCCTGTCACGTAAGTTCTGAGATATAAGGTTCCCACCACCACCCGAGACTGTTATAGGACGCAGCGACGCCCTTTCGTCAGTCTCGCTGCACTATCTAGGCCTGTTCCTTGTCCATCCGGGACTTACGTTCATTTCATTTAGCTTTTTCTTGTCATCAATCAAAAGGGTGACACATCTCTTTATTATGAAATAAAATCAGAAGTAAATATTATATAAAGCACACCTTAAATTATTTAAAAAAAAAACACATTAAAATTTTATAAAACACACATTAATTCACAATACACAATAGGACAAATATATAACAAACTAAATTTTAAAACAGGAAGAAGATTGTGTATGAGGGAGGTTGGAAAATGTTATGTAAGAATGAATAAATTGGGATGGGATGGATGGAGGACAGGTTTTAGAAAGAGCAGAAATGAATTGAAAAAAAAACAGTATATATAAAATACACATTATAAACAGAAAAGTAGATCAGAACACACCCACCAAGGGGCAGTGACTTCTGGTCAAACAAAACCAATGAACAGGAGCCAGTGGCAACATCCATGAGCAGCAACTCAGACTAAAATGACTAAATCAAAACTAAAATGCACAAAACTATTGTAACAATAACAAGAAGTCACGTAAGTTCTACACAAGACCAAAGACGGTGTAAAAATCATATATTTTTTTCCGAAAATGGAACCCGGGACTTCGTTGTGGCAGTCATAGCTGTAGCCACACAGCCACTCGGTTAATTTTCATGTATTCATATATTCATTGTTTATATGCTTCGATTTGAAAATATATGTATCGTAAACCATTACGAGGGAATTGGGAATTTGAGTCTGGGATAGTGGGATAGATTTCCCAGAGGTGAAATACAGGAATTTCACACTATCTATTTTTATTACTCGTTGAAAGAAAAGACCGTTTACGAAGTCACATTACATAAAGCTTATTCCTATTTAAAATGTTTTCTTAACTAACTTACCATCACGCCGTTTCCCCGGAGGGGTAGGCAGAGAGGATGAACCGCCATACCGTTCTGTCCTGATATACCTCTCTAGCTTCCTCCATATTCATAAATCGTAACATGCACGTTCGTCGATTTCCGACTTTTGAATATGTCCGCCTTTCAGTATTTGATTAATTTGGTCATGCAATGCTTTCCGTGATCTTCCACAACTTTTCTTTCCACTCTTACTGCTTGTTTATAACATTTTAACCATTCTTTTCTTTTACAAGGATTAATTGTATCTCAATTGAGACGAAGATGCAAATTGTTTTCTGGGAACAGAAGGTGGTGGTCGAGGCGCTTACAGGACTTATGACCTGTCATTGGTTGGGTTGAGCGATCGCTTCACGTTTAACAACATTCCCCATTCCGCCGTTATGACATTCTTTTCTTGTCCATTCGTTATCTATGCCTAAACCATCTCAGGGATCCTTTTTTAATTATACTTAGAATATCTAATGATGAAGTAAAAATGGAACGTTAAGCGTATGAATGCATGATAAATAAAATCAACAAAGGATCACTAAGGTGGTTTGGACATATGGAACGAATGGATGAGGGAAGAATGGAATATATATACAAGTAGTGTGAATGGGATAATAATAAAATCGAGGAAGACCAAGGAAGACATGGCATGACCAAATTAATCAATTTACAGACCAAATTAATTAATTACAGAATGGCGGCCACGTTCGAAGTAGGAACAATCGACGAGCGGGCATGTCACGGTGTGTGAATGTAGAAGAGGCGCGAGAGTTATGTCCAGATAGAACAATGTGGCGATCTATCCTCTCTGCATTTCCCTCCCGGGAAATGGTTGTTGGTTAGTTAGTTAGTTAGTTACCTAAAAAAAAAACAACCTTTATAAAACATTTTAACCATTCTTCTTTCGGCCATCCGTTGCATTTGTCCAAACCATCCCAGGGATCCTTTTTTAATTTTACTTATGATGTAATCATCTGCCTTACATTTCTTCCTTATTTCGTCGTTCGGTATTCTATCATATATCGTTTTCCTGCACATTCTTCTTAGTGATCTCATTTCTATGACATTTATGCTACTTTCATTCTTTTCAATTTCTATTTGCTCTGATGGATTTATTTTAAGTTCTTGCTGGTTAAGTGCCTAATTTCAGCTAATTTAAAAAACGGTGGATAAGTGTAACATAAATTAAATAAACACAAAAGTCCGGATCGTCCATGTCAACATGTGCAACATCGAAAAAAAACATTAAACAAACACAACCGCATCAGTAAAAGTGTGACAGTCCATTCTTTCTGCCTACCCTTTCGGGGAGACGGAGTGATGGTTAGTTAGTTAAATATATTTTGTTGTGAGTACAGATGCTTGAGATGACGCTTTGTATGGTGTTTAACTTTGTAATTCTACAGAATACCATCAGAGGTGTTATTTTTTAATTTTATCGTCGTTTGTCAATTGTTTGGCTTGAAACAATCGACAATCTGTTTCCGGTACATGCGCGTTGTGTATTCAAAGCACACCTGCCTTTATCATAGCCGCCCAAATTGCCAATGAGGAGTACTTCAATACAAAAGAGAGTATCATGTCTTCCTGCAGTGGAACCATCTCTCATGCGTTCCTGGTATTATATATTCTATTTTACCTGTTCTCAATAGATGTCTTAAACTGTAAATATGTTTGTTACAATAATAATAATAATAATAATAATAACACAATGGTGATCTTTTACCGACCCTTATGTATGGAAGCGAAGCATGGAATTGGCAAAAGAAGTATTAAAGTATAATAAATGCAGTAGAAATGAGATCTCTCAGACGAATGTGTAGATACTCTGAGTATGATAGAGTGTCGAATGAAAATATAGGAAGTGAATGCGGTGCAAATGATGGTGTCATGAACAAAATAATGAAAGGATTATTAAAATGGTTTGGACATATGGAAAGAATGAATAGTAAAAAAATTATATGTTAAAGATGTTAGTGGAACCAGAAATAGGGGAAGACCGAGGAAAACGTGGCACGATCAAATAAATAAATATTGAATGTCGGCCATGTGAGGAGTCAGAGAAATCGACGCGCGTGCATGAAACGATGTATGTATGTTGAGGAATCGAGAGAAATATGTCAGGAAAGAAAAGTGTGGCAGTCCATTTTTTCTGCCTACCCTTTCGGGGAGATGGCGTGATGGCTAGTTAGTTAGTAAGTTTATAATAATAATAATATGCTAACTTTTAAAGCGCCGTTTTTGTGATGTAATCACCTCAAGGGCGCATTAAGACGTGTTTTAAATCTAAATGTGAACGCTGCATCTGATTGATATTCGCGATCGATTAGAAAGTATAATAGAACAAAATATGCAGGTTTTAAATTGGGTATGAAATATGAAAAATATGGGTTTTCAGCTTAAATTTGAAGTCTGTACGGATCATTTATGCATCTGAGGTGTGAAGGAAGATTGTTCCAAGCTGATGGACCGGCTACTGCAAACGCTCGATCCCCGAAATTTGTACTGGGGCAACGCTTCGGCTCAACTAATCTTCCTATTGCCGAGGAGTTCGCCGAGCGAAGTGTGGATTTCCTTGTATAAATAGCAAAGCCTAAAGGCTGTCCGTTATACAGAGTTCGGATATATAATTTGGAGCCATTCCATGTAGCGCTTTGAAGACTGTCCAGCAGAGTTTATACTGGATTCTTTCTGGACTCTTAAGCCAGTGAAGTTCTTTTAATAAAATAAACTGAAGGATTAATTTTATATCAATAGAGACGAAGATGCAAACTGGAAACTGAATATGGTGATCGAGGTGTTTACAGGACTTATGACCTGTCATTGGTTGGGTTAAGCGCACGCTTTATAGTAATAATAATAATAATAATAATAATTAGGCTAATTTGTATAGCGCCGTTTTCGTGAATAGCTCACCTCAAGGGCGCTTTGACAATGTTTTTAGTCATGAGAGCTGCATGTGACACCAGCAATCAGATAACCGTTGTTTACATTTTATGGGATATTTTGAAAAGGTGAGTTTTTAGGTGAGATTTAAAGTCTGTCGGATTGTCAATGCATCTGAGGCGTGCAGGAAGCATATTCCAGGCGGACGGACCTGCCACTGCGAAGGCCCGATCTCCGAAATTTGTCCGGGGCTTGCGCTTTGGCTCAACTAATCTGCCTATTGCCGAAGAGTTTGCTGATCGAAGCGTAGATTGCCGCAAGTTAGGGCTTATGTAATATAACATTCCCCATTCCAACTTTCTTATGACCACCATGTCTGACAATTTTTTTTGGAAATTGTATATATGTTAATATCCAACACCACAATTCACATGTCAGTCTCAATTTACAGACCAGCGCCATCTAGATTAGATTTAAGCATTAAGCAGAAGATCTTCGTAACGCAATGTGAAAGGCTACCGCCGTTAACGCACCGCTATATAACGCCTGGAAATGTCACTCCAATTTATATGCTAACTTGGACCAGTTTTTGTTTTATACAACATTTTGAATGTCTCGTACAAATACTTGTAGTGTATTTGTATACATTCAAAATTTTGTATTAAACGAAAACTGATTTCATTGACTTAATGATTTTACCGAAATCTGTCGTTGGAAGTTCATTTTAAATAATAATGAAATAAAACTATGTTTTTTAATGTGACGATAGCAGGCAAAACACTGAGAGATCGCGTGAGGAACACCAGAATAAGAGAGTTTTGTGAGATTGAGGATATTATAAGATGGAGCAGACAGCGAAAAAGGGACTGGTACGGTCATGTTCAAAGAATGGACACCACCAGACTCCCATATATTGCATTGCATAATCAGCCTCATGGGACTCGTCCTCGTGGAAGAAGCTGTCGATCCATCTCTTTGGTGGTCTGCCCGGGGGTCGTCTACCATGGGGCTGGACTTGTAACACAATGAAGGGGAGTTTGGATGGATCCATTCTCCTCACGTGTGCATAACAGTATCTTCTCCTTTGCCTTCCCCACCTAACGACATCCTCGACCTCGCATATCTCCCTTATCCGTGTATTCCTTATCCTCTCGTGCAGTGACAATACTTTGTCCGAGGCTGTATTCTCTTTGCTGTGAGCGTTGGTTATTTTATACGACAAGTAGTCTGCTAATTCCTACTGCTTCTAAACTAAAGAGGCCTGCTATACATCCGGAACAGTTACTGGACGCAGCGGCGTCCATTCGGCCATCTTCTTATATGTAATAACTTTCATTTATGAATAGAACAAAGAATACCAAGGAGTTTGCCTACCTCGAAGCAAAATAACATGGGACGGTCGGTCTAAGAGCGAGGTCGACAGCCGTATACATAAGGCTATGCTTGCATTTAATAAAAGGTCGAAAATAATATAATCAAATAATATAGACCTAAAACTGAGAATACTCCTCATCAAGACCTATGTATGGAGTATATTGATGTACAGCTGCGAGACATGGTGTCTATCCGAAAGAGATATACGGAGACTAGAGGCTTTTGAGATGTGGTCCTATAGAAGACAATTAGGAATTTCCTGGAGAGACCACATAACGAATGCGGAGGTTCTTAAAAGAATCGAAGGAGGAAGGCACCTGCTCAGGACCTTGTCCGAAAGGCGTGCAAGATGGATCGGCCATGTAATACGACAAGAAGGCCTCTTGCATGCCATAATGGAGGGTATGACCGAGGGGACAAACTGTAGGGGACGCCCACGCCGAGAGTACCTGGAGGACCTGTTGGTGGACGTGCGCTGCTCATCATATGCAGATTTTAAAAGAGCCGCACAAGACAGGGAAGAATGGAAGAGAAGAATAGATGAAATTGCTGCAAACCAATCCCAGGATTGAAACTCTCTAACTAACAGTCTGCTATTTTTGCACATCAACCTTCCTCTTTTCTTATCAAGGCTTGGGACCAGCAATGTCGGAGTTCATTTTTATCACGGGAATTAAATTCGCCATTTTGAAAAGGTATTTTTTCCATTTACTTCCTTCAGTATTTATACTGCGAACTCTATAGAGCAGAAATAAATCAAACTGGGATATTTATCAATGTCGCTTTAATGTGCCGAAGGAAATTACATTTCTGTATTTCCTTATAAACGTTTAAGGGATGTTTCTTACGCCCTAAAGGGTTACATTATACAGAATTGAGAGGATAAAATACGTTTGTATATCTAAATAACCATCACGCCGTCTCTCGAAGGGGTAGGCAGAAATAATGAACCGCCACACTGTTCTTTCCTGACATACTACTCTCTCTTCCTAAACATTTATCCACCGTGTCATGCACGCACGTCGATTAAATCAGTTTATTAACTCTAAAGACATTACAAACAGGAAATTGTTTAAGGCATCTATTGAGTACAGATAAAATATTATGAATATACAACATAGTACCATGAACGCATTAGAGGTGGTTAGACATTAGGAAGACAAGATACTCTCTAAAGTCAAGAGTATTTGTTTCACATTCGTCTAAGAAATCTCATTTCTACTGCATTTATTCTACATTCATCCGTATTTTTCTAGTTCCATGTTTCACTTCCATATATAAGGGTCTATACTTTTGTTGTGTACTGCCATCTTAGCTTTTTTTGATAGGCTTTTATTTGCGATGACAACTTTAAGTGCCTTATTTAGTCTGTTGCCTGCCCCAACCCTCATTTCATTATCCTTCTCCATGCGCTCATCCTTTGTAACATACTTCCTACATAAACAAATTCATCCACTTGTTCTAGATATTCACCGTTCAGTTCAGTTTTCATGTTGCAGTTGCTGCTTTTTATTTATTTTTAAATCGTAATTATTAACATTCATCATCAAATCGTATCGCTTGCATACCTCATACATACTAGACACCAGGGATTGTAGTTCATGCTCGTTGTCTGCAAGTAGGATAGTGTTATACGCATACACTACTCAGCTTACTGAGACTCATTTTGGCACCTACATCCAACCCTGTTTGCTCTTTCAAAGACTTGTCCATATATCGCACCGTGAGTGTAAAACCGAGATAAGTGCAAATATACATTTTGGAGATATGGGAATTTAAAGACTTCATATTGCTTGGAAAAACAGATTTTTTTCAAAAACCAATGATTTTCGGTTTATAGTTATATACCTATAAACCGAAAATCATTGGTTTATTTAAAAAAAAAAACTGTTTTTCCAAGCAATATGAAGTCTTTAAACTCCCATATCTCCAAAATGTATATTTGCACTTATCTCGGTTTTACACTCACGGTGCGATATATAGTTTAAATAACATATGTACATCAGCTGTTTGTTATATGAAGACGACGCTGTTTTAATCGCTGACAGCATGGACGATCTACAAGTCCAAGTGTCAAGAATGTACCAAGTATGCAATAAGTATGACCTTGTGATGAACGTGTCAAAGCCTTAAGTTATGGTATTTGAAAAGGAAGAATGTATGAGGGATTCTGACATAAGTGCGAACGCTGAGAAATTAGAGAAACATACCAAATTTGTTTTTCTGGGAAGCATGTTTATAAGAGATGGAAGAATGAGGAAAGATATCGGGCGAGTAAAAATGCATTTAAAGGTGTATCGCCAACAAAGCCTATCCAAAAAGATGGCAGTGCACAATGGTGTTCTTGTGGCGTCCCTTATTTATGGTGATAAATCATGGAACTGGCAAAAAATAATAAAAGTAGTATAGGAACACCGAGGGAAACGTGGCACGATCAAATACATTGAATATCGGTCACGTGAGGTATCGAAGAAATCGACAAGCGTGCATGTTACAATGTATGAATGTAGAGGAATCTTAAGAAGTATGGTATAACAAAGAACAGAACAATAGAAGGAAGTCCACACTTCGCTCGGCGAACTCCTCGGCAATAGGAAGATTAGTTGAGCCGAAGCGTTGCCCTAGTACAAATTTCGGGGATCGAGCGTTCGCGGTAGCCGGTCCATCAGCTTGGAGCAATCTTCCTTCACACCTCAGATGCATAAATGATCCGACTTCAGATCTAAGCTGAAAACCCATATTTTTCATATTTCAAACCCAATTTAAAACCTGCATATTTTGTTCTATTATACTTTCTAATCGATCGCGAATATCAATCAGATGCAGCGTTCACATTTAGATTTAAAACACGTCTTAATGCGCCCTTGAGGTGATTACATCACAAAAACGGGCTATAAAAGTCGACATATTATTATTATTATAATATTTATTAAAGAAATATGGCGGTCCATCCTATCGGTCTGTCTCCCAGGGGAAACGGGGTGATGGTTAATTTGTTAGTTCGGTTCGGTTAATATAAAATTAATGCAAACAAATATAACTTTCAAAGGCTTTCCGTCTAAAGATAAATACCGAATAGAAAAACAGCTTTTCTTATAGTGTGAAAATGGGTATATTCTTTCCTAGATACACGTCTTGTTGGCTTACAAACTTGGGGTTAGCTTCAGAGACGTAGATACAAATATCGATCAATTTTTAAATTACTAAAAATCTTCTTTTAATGGTTTTTGTTTACGATGACAACTTTAAGTGCACCATTCACTTTGTTGCCTGCCCCAACCCTTCTTTCAATATCCCTCTCCACTGTAAACATACTACCTTCTACTTGCTCCAAATTTTCACCATTCACGCAAATGTTGCAGACTGTCATGATTTCTTCGTTTTCAAAAATCAAAACCTATCCAAAAAAGCTAGTGGTGTTCATCTGACCTTGATGTATGGAAGCGAATCATGGAACTGGCAAAAGAAGGATGAAAGTAGAATAAATGAAGTAGGAATGAGATCTCTTAGACGAATATGTAGATATTCTGTGTACCATAGAGTGTCGAATGAAAATATAAGAAGTGAATGGTTGTGTTATGAACAAAATAATGAAAGGGTCAAAGGATGGTTTGAATAGAGTGAGGCCGAGGAAAACTTGGCACGATAAAATCAATAAAATATTTAATGTCGGTCACGTTAGGAGTTAGTGAAATCGACGTGCGAGCTTGACACGATGTATGAATGTAAAGGGATTGACATAATTGTGTGGTGATCCATTCTTTCTGCCAACCCCTTCGGAAAGACGGCGTGGTGGTTAGTTATTCTGTCATTTAGGTACAGTTTTTTTAATTTTATTATCTAATCATAAATCTCTCTAAAAGTATGTTTCCGTCGTTTCTAGAAAAATTCACGTGCCACCCTTGACGTCAGATTGCAAGTCATCTTAATATTATGATGAAAAATGATCTGACTTTCTCAACAGATTATCAGCGCCTGGTCAAATAATCATTTTTCAACCTTTTTTCGTACTTTTCCCTTTGTGACCGTTAAGAACGATTTGATATTTGATGCATTCAGAAACACTACTATTATTTTAGATTATTATTTTATAGTCCATTGTTTTGGCCGAAACACCTTGATACCTTAACATTTTAAACTGTCATAAAAAGGCCAATCATTGTGTGAATTTTGACCATCATTTCGAGACCAAAAACACAATTTTTTTACATAAAGCAAATAATCCTAAAAAATTAGAGAAATTAGAAATATTAGAAAATTTGAAGGCAAAAAATGTTTACTAAACAAACAAACAAAACAAACAAACCATCACGCCGTTTCCCCGCAGGGGTAGGCAGAGAGAATGGACCGCCGCACTACTCTATCCTGACAAACCTCTCTAGATTCCTCCACATTCATACAACGAGTCATACACGCACGTCGATTCCTCCGACTTCTAACATGACCAAACTTTAAAATTTGATTAATTTGGTCATGCCATGTTTTCCTCGGTCTGACTCGACTTCATACCCCATTTACATCATTAACGTATACTTTCTTAACCATTCTTTCTCCATCCATGCGTTCCATATGTCCGAACCAACGCAGCGATCCTTTCATAATTTTGTTCATAATACCTTTTTCCGCTCTACATTCCTTTCTTATATCAGCATTTGAGATTCTGTCGTATATCGTTCTACCACACATACGTCTTAGGGACCTCATCTCTACCGCATTTATTTTACTCTCATCCTTCTTCTGCCAGTTCCATGCTTCGCTTCCATACATTAGGGTAGGGACCAGAACTCCATTGTGAACGGCCGTCTTTACTTAATGTTATAAATAACCAAATTCCAGCTTATTCCCCATTAGTATATAGTACATTAAAAACTTTTCCCCTGTACAATCTAGCTAAAAAATAATAATACTACCCTTAAACTTTTGTCACCTTTCCTATTAATGTAATCTATGTACGTCCTGTTTTTGTTTATAGTTTTTAATTTATTATGTTTCATCGTTTTTGACTCTATATAATGTGTAATTATTCCTTCTAACTACTGTTTTAATATTATTATTATTATTATTATATTTTCCACGTTTAATATTTTCTCCTATAAATAGTAACTAACCGTTCTTTTAATTAAAATAATTAGGTACCTCACTCAACTCCAGCAAGACCTTTTATCAAAGAAATTATTCAAATTCACGTAGGAACAAATACACATAGAGGTTCGAAAAATCATGAAAATTTGACAAATAATAATAATAATAATATGCTACCTTTTAAAGCGCCGTTTTTGTGATGTAATCACCTCAAGGGCGCATTAAGACGCGTTTTAAATCTAAAAATCTAAATGTGACCGCTTAAAAAACGATCGGTTTAAAAGTATAGTAGAACAAAGTATAAATGTTTAAATTGGGTATGAAATATGAAAAAGATGGGTTTTCAATTTAGATCTGAAATCTGTCGGATCATTTATGCATCTAAGGTGTGAAGGGAGATTGTTTCAAGCTGATGGACCGGCTACCGCGAACGCTCGATCCCCGAAATTCGTACTGGGGCAACGCTTCGGCTCAACTAATCTTCCTATTGCTGAGGAGTTCGCCGAGCGAAGTGTGGATTTCCGTGAATTTAGGCTGTCCGCTATACAGAGTTCAGATATATAACTTGGTGCCATTCCATGTAGCGCTTTGAAGACTGTCCAGCAGAGTTTATACTGGATTCTTTCTGGACTTTTAAGCCAGTGAAGTTCTTTGAGATGTTGTGTTATATGGGACTTTTTTGGAATGCCTTTAATGAGCCTTGCTGCTGCATTGAACGCAGATTGAAGTTTGTTTATTTGTTGTTTTGGAATGTTTGCATAAATTCCATTACAATAATCAAGTCGTGACACAACGAAGGAATTTACAAGAGTTTTGAAAGTGTCATGGGAATACTCCTTTTGACGGATTTTAATCGTCTTAGGTGGAAGAAACTAGCGCTGACCGTGTTATTGATTTGGGATTTTAGAGACAGATTTGCGTCAAGATAAACACCAAGAAGCTTTGTGGAGTTTTTGGGAACGATATCATTGTCAGCTGTTGAAATTGAGGAATGATCGATAAGATGTTGACGCTTTGCGGAAGAAGTCCAGAGAAATTCCGTTTTGGATGGATTTAGTTTAAGTTTGTTTGATGCCATCCATCTGGATATGGCATCAATGCAGTTGACAGTTTTTGACGTAAGTTGTTTGGTGTCATCAGGGTTGCAGAAAAAATAAAGTTGCTGATCATCAGCATAGCAATGTGAGAGGAGGCCAAAGGATTCTATTATTTTGGCAACATCATTTGTAAACATGATAAATAAAAGGGGTCCTAAAACAGAGCCTTGTGGCACACCAGTGACATTTGATATATTATTGTAACACCTGATGATGTTAACATAGGTTAACGAAACAGCTGATCGTGCTAAGTTTTCCTCTGCCTTCCTCTATTTCTAGTTCCGTTCACGTCGTTAACATGGCGTGATGGTTAGTTAGTTTAATAGAAATAATGGCTATACACAGACTGTGTTTGTGGAACTGAGGAAGCTCGCTACAGAGTGAAACAGGTTCACGCTACTAACTCAAATAAAGTGGTTTATACTAAGTGAAAAAGTGTAATTGATTTATAATATGACAATAATAATAAATTGGAAAATTGATAGAGCGCCATTTTTATGAATTCCTCATCTCAAGGGCGCTGTAGAAGATGCGCCGTTTTATCAACTAGATAATAATAATATTAATAATGATAACAAAAATAATAAACATATTTAGTATGAGGGCTGCACCTGACGAAGTCGATCAGCCCTTCCTGTCAGGAAATGATAATTTGAAAAGTTGCGTTTTGAGTCTCAATCTAAACTCTGATTGATTCTCAATGGACTTAAGGTCTGCTGGAAGACTGTTCCAGGCTGAAGGGCCGGCTACCGCGAAGGCTCGGTCGCCAAAGTTTGTACTTGGACAGCGTTTTGGCACAGTCAATCTACCGATCGCAGAAGTCTTAGCTGATCGCAGTGTAGACTGTCTAGCATTCAGGTTCTCGTTGATGCAGAGTTCAGATATATAAGCTGGTGGCATTCCATGCAACGCCTTATAGACCGTCCAGCAGAGCTTGTATTGTGTCCTTTCTGGACATTTCAGCCAGTGGAGCTCCTTGCTGTGTTATGTGACAACTCTTTGGCACACCCCTTATCAGTCTTGCTGCTGCATTGATTGCAGACTGGAGTTATTTGTTTGCTATTTGGGGATGTTGGCGTAGACACCATTGCAGTAATCTAGTCGGGACACGACGAAAGAATCGATTAATGTTTTAAAACTGTCAATGGGAATATTTCTTTTTACGTTTGATGATTTGATTTGATTCTATACATATAGTAAGTAAGTTTATAGAGTTTTACGTCATACGAGTATTTCAGGAAACAAAACATAAATGTTAGCATAGCTTCTCGCACTCACGTTCACCTGTCCTTATATCAAATACACTTTTGGATTCTCTTTGTGTCCGGTACATTTCTGTATTCTCCCGCGACACGTCGCGTGATCACTACCCAATAATTCAGCACCCTCAATCTTCTGAGACGACGCCACCCCTTCGACCCCTAGTCGTAGCACCCCTGTTCACCCCTGCCGGTCATTTATGGAGTGTAGGAAGCAATGTGCTTCTTACGACTTATCCGGGAATCAATATGTCGTCATATTTTATTCACTGTCATAAGTGATTACATGCGTTTTAGTCACTACACTAATACATCGATTTTATAACTAACTTACTAACTAACCATCACGCCGTCTCCCCGAAGGGGTAGGCAGAAAGAATGGACTGTCACACTTTTTTTTCCTGACATATTTCTCTCGCTTCCTCAACATTCATACACCGTGTCATGCACTCGCGTCGATTTCTCTGACTCCTCTCATGGCCGACATTCAATTTGATCGTGCCACGTTTTCCTCGGTCTTCCTCTATTTCTGGTTCCATTCACATCATTAACATATTTTTTTTACCATTCTTTCTTCATTCATTCTTTCCATATATCCAAACCATCCTAATGATCCTTTCATTATTTTGTTCATGACACCATCATTCGCACCGCATTCACTTCTTATTTTTTCATTCGACACTCTATCATACACAGAGTATCCACACATTCGTCTAAGAGATCTCATTTCTACTGCATTTATTCTACTTTCATCCTTCTTTTGCCAGTTTCATGCTTCGCTTCCATACATAAGGGTCGGTAGAAGAACACTACCGTGCACTGCCATTCTAGCTTTTTTGGATAGGTTTTTGTTTGCGATGACAACTTTAAGTGCACCATTCATTTTGTTGCCTGCCCCAACCCTTCTTTCAATATCCCTCTTCACTCGCCTATCTCTTGTTAACATACTACCTAAATACACGAACTCAACTACTTTCACAAATTTCTCCAAATTTTCACTATTCACGCTAATGTTGCAGACTGTTATGGTTTCTTCGTTTTCAAAAATCATTACCTTGGACTTATTAACATTCATCATCAGATCATTTCGCATGCATACCTCATACATAATTTTTTTTTACCAGGACTTGCAGTTCATGCTCGTTGTCTGCAAGTAGGACAGCGTCATCCGCATACAAGAGACAGCTTACTGACACTCCGCTCATTTTGGCACCTACATCCAACCCTTTCAGCTCTTTCATACATTTGTCCATATACAGATTAAATAACCACGTGGACATTACGTAACCCTGTTTGACACCTTTATGGATATCAAACAAGGCTGTAAGATCTCCATTTACTCTGACACTAGCAGTGCTTTCCGTGTATAGCGACTTAATTGCCGTGATCAGTTTTGTACTTATTCCATATTCAGACAATATTTTCCACAACTTTTCTCTATTAACGTAATCATATGCTTTAGCAAATCGACAAACGCACAGAAAAGTTTGCGGTTTTTGGCCAGAAACTTCTCTGTCAATGTACGAAGTCCAAAAATTAAAAAAAAATAGATTTAAAACACGCCTTAATGCGCCCTTGAGGTGATTACATCACAAAAACGGCGCTTTAAAAGTTAGCATATTATTATTATCATTATTATTATTATTTATTAATAAGAAAAAGGAGAAAAAGAAGAAAACCGAAATTTTTCGTTTCTTTATCATCGAACCTCGTAATAATTTATGATTTATTTCACTTGTCTTCTTCGTGTAGGGCGATAATACAAACAGTTTTATCTTGACAACATCATACAGCATCATTCGCATCTCTTCACATTCTCAATACTCATGATATTATCAGCGTTTCGCCCTGCTTGGAGATCAATCTTATTTCTTTACCAACTGCGGGTGTTCTCGAGTACTCCTCAAGAACTCTCGAGAAATGAGACTCTACACTAGTGCTGGCCTTTCTCTACGAACCGGTTTCATATATTTATCTTCCTATCTAAAAAAAGGTAAGATGGTAGTTTGCAATGGTGTTCTTCTGCCGACCTTTATCTATGGAAGTGAAGCATGAAACTGGCGAAAGAAGGATGAAACAAACAAACAAAAACCATCACGCAGTTTCTCCGCAGGGGTAGGCAAAGAGAATGGATCCCAAAACTTAATTGATCGCTCCCCAGTATCTACATCCGACACAGATATCTCTCCTAAAAATTCAATAAAACTTCTTGGCGTCCATCTAGAGACTGATCTTTCATTGAAAACTCATATCAATAAAACAGTCAGCAGTAGCTTCTTTCATCTAAGGCAATTAAGATCCATAAAAAGAAATATTCCCATTGACAGTTTTAAAACATTAATCAATTCCTCCGTCGTGTCCCGACTAGATTACTGCAATGGAGTCTACGCCAACATCCCCAAACAGCTAACTTATATACTCCAGTCTTCATTCAACGCAGCAGCAAGACTTATCAGAGGTGTGCCGAAGAGTTGTCACATAACACAGCAAATGTCCAGAAAGGATACAATACAAGCTCTGCTGGGCGGTCTATAAGGCGTTGCATGGAATGGCACCAGCTTATATATCTGAACTCTGCATCAACGAGAACCTGAATGCCAGACAGTCTACATTGCGATCAGCTAAGTCTTCTGCGATCGGTAGATTGACTGTGCCAAAACGCTGTCCAAGCACAAACTTTGGCGACCGAGCCTTCTTTTCAAATTATCCTTTCCTCATAAGAAGGGTTGATCGACTTCGCTGTGTGCAGCCCCCATTCTAAATATGTTTATTTTTAACTAGTTCATAAAACGAGCATTTTCTACGCTCCATTGAGATGAGTAATTCATAAAAATGGCGCTCTATAATTTATCCAATTTATAACTAACTAACTAACTAACTAACCATCACGCCGTCTCCCCGGGGGGGTAGGCAGAAAGAATGGAACGCCACACTGTTCTGTCCCGACATACTTCTTTCGCTTTCTCTACATTCATACATCTTGTCATGCACGCACGTCGATTTCTCCGACTCCTCACGTGTCCGACATTCAATATTTTATTGATTTGATCGTGCCACGTTTTCCTCGGCCTTCCTCTATTTCTAGCTCCGTTCACGCCGTTTACATATACCATTCTGTCTTCACTCATTCTTTCCATGTGTCCAAACCATCTTAATGACCCTTTCCTTATTTTGTTCATAACACTTTCATTCGCACCACATTCACTTCTTATACTTGCATTTGTCACTCTATCATTTTACAGATTTGCCACACATTCGTCATAGAGATCTCATTTCTACTACATTTATTCTACTTTCATCCTTCTTTTGCCAGTTCCATGCTTTACTTCCGTACATAAGGGTCGGCACAAGAACACCATTGTGCACTGCCATCTTGGCTTTTTTGGATAGGCTTTTGTTTGCGATGACAACTTTAAGTGCACCATTTATTCTGTTGCCTGCCCCAACCCTTCTTTCAATATCCTTCTCCACCCTCCCATCCTTTGTAAACATACTTCCTAAATAAACAAATTCATCCACTTGTTCCAGATTTTCACCGTTTACACTAATGTTGCAGACTGTCATGCTTCCTTCTTTTCCGAAAATCATTACCTTGGACTTATTCACATTCATCATCAAATCGTATCGCTTGCATACCTCATACATACTAGACACCAGGGCTTGCAGTTCGTGCTCGTTGTCTGCAAGTAGCACCAATGTCCAATTTATTATTATTATTATTATGAGCTACCGAAACTGTACCGTGGATTGGAACTAAAAAATAAAAAGATTTTTTAATTTTTTTTATTAATTTCATTAATCAATAAATTTTTCATTGAATTTCCAAAAAAACTACGGCCGATTCGTCTGAACCGGTTGTAATTATTGATTCTCCTCTCTATATTAACCCTCGTCTTATCCTAAGGGAGGTGAGAGTTTTTTATTGTTTTTTTCCCCCGTGGTTCGATGGGGAAAGTTATAAGGGAGGCTTGGACGCCGATGTCCAT
This sequence comes from Lepidostoma basale, assembly GCA_022606425.2. Lineage (NCBI taxonomy): Eukaryota > Metazoa > Arthropoda > Insecta > Trichoptera > Lepidostomatidae > Lepidostoma > Lepidostoma basale. The sequence goes on from JAHDVF020001562.1 coordinate 67,481, forward strand.
TTTCTAATTTCGCTTTACCGAAAATCCACCTGGAAAACTTTCCAGAAAAACACCCACGAAAGTATATCTTTTTGCTAGTGCTTTAGAGTAGAAGGAAAAGTTTTCCATTGTTAAATGATGGAGCTTTGGGTGGGATATAAGTTCGTGTTATTTTGATAAGCTTAAATAAAATACGGTTAAGCTTGTTGAATGCATTCATTTAGTAATAGGAAGAAGAAGACATTCGTTTTCTTAACCAGAAAACTTTGTGTACTCAACCACGTAGTGAAATACATTTAATAATTAATTAAATGTCATGTTTCGCCTGTCAAAGGCATTATTTAATCAAATGAAATCAGTTTATTTTCTCAAAAGATATTACAAACCACAATTATAGTTTAGGACATATATTGAGAAAAGGTTACTAATTAAGTAACTAACCATCACGCCGTCTCTCCGAAGGGGTAGGCAGACATAATGGACTGCCACACCTTTCATTCCTGACATATTTCTCTCGATTCCTCAACATTCAAACATCGTGTCATGCACGCGCTTCGATTTCTCTAACTCCTCACATGGCCGACATTCAATATTTGATTTATTTGATCGTGCCACGTTTTCCTCGGTCTTCCTCTATTTCTGGTTCCATTTGCATCGTTAACTTATAATTTTTTACCATTCTTTCTTCATTCATTATTTCTTTAAGTCGAACCCATATTAATGATCCTTTCATTATTTTGTTCATTACACCATCAGTCGCACAGCATTCACTTCTTATATTTTCATTCGACACTCTAAGAGGTATCATTTCTACTGCATTTATTCTACTTTCATCCTTATTTTGCCATTTCCATGATTCGCACCATTGGCAGGTTGGTTCTGCAGCGCGGCAAATAAAAAATTCTGTGCTGTCTTTGACGAAGGTAGTTATCAGGGTGAAGTAATAATCTAAATGTGAACGCTGCATCTAATTGATTTTCACGATCGATTAGAAAGTATAATAGAACAAAATATGCAAGTTTTAAATTGGGTATGAAATATGAAAAATATGGGTTTTCAGCTTAGATCTGAAATCTGTCGGATCATTTATGCATCTGAGGTGTGAAGGGAGATTGTTCCAAGCTGATGGACCGGCTACCGCGAACGCTCGATCCCCAAATTTGTACTGGGGCAACGCTTCGGCTCAACTAATCTTCCTGTTGCCGAGGAGTTCGCCCAGCGAAATGTGGATTTCCTTGTATTTAGGCTGTCCGTTATACAGAGTTCAGATATATAACTTGGTGCCATTCCATGAAGCGCTTTGAAGACTGTCCAGTAGAGTTTATACTGGATTATTTCTGGACTGGATTCATCAGGACATCCGAGTTATGTATATTGTGTGTATCTATGTTGTCTTGCTACCTTAAATTTTCGAATTTTCGATTATCTCGTACCAAATTTAGATCCTGAGACATTCCCTAAGGCGTGCTTTTCCCTTGCGGTCCTTTGGGAAGGGCGTCTGGTCCGCCTACCCAGTTTCTTGTAACTGCGAGCACACTTTTATGAGAACCACTGTCATAAGCCCAAACGACTTTCATACAATCCCTGCCTACTACAAAGGGCGTACTCGGGTGAGGAAACAAAGATTTCGCAAGTTCAGGGCCGACTCGTGAGCAGATCCAACTAAACAACCATCATTCAGTTTCTCCGGAGAATAAGGCAAAGAGGAACGAACTCTACACTGTTATTATTTTTCTTGCATACGAGTATATCTAGAGAATAATACGAGTATTATACTTTCTTCTATGTTCGCCTTCATTTTGTTTTGTGGATTTATAATTACTAATCCTAATTATACCCCTCCCACTCGGTATGTTCCCGTTACATCTCCCCTCTCCTTAATCCCAATTATACCCTTTTAACTTTTATACATAACTCGATCTCCAACTAACTAACTAACCATCACGCCGTTTCTCCGGAGGGGAAGGCAGAGAGAATGGATCGCCACACTGCTCTATCCTGACATATCTCGCTAGCTTCCTCCACATTCATACAGTGAGTATTACACGCACGTCGATTCTCTCGACTTCTGACATGACCAACCTTTAAAATTTGTTTAATTTGGTCATACCGTGTTTTCCTCGGTCATACCATGTTTTCCTCGGTCTACCTCGACTCCGTACTCCATTCAAATCGTTAACGTATAATTTTTTAACCATTCTTTCTTCACCCATGCGCTCCATATGTCCGAACCAACGCAGCGATCCTTTCATAATTTTGTTCATAGTACCTTCTTTCGCTCTACATTCCTTTCTAATATCAGCATTTGAGATTCTTGGCCGCCTTTTAGTAATTGATTAATTTGGTCATGCCATCTTCCTTCCTTGGCCTTCCTCAACTTCTTTTCCCATGCACACTAATTGTATATATCTTTTTAACCATTATTCCCTCATCCATTCGTTCCATATGTCCAAACCATCTTAGTGACCCTTCTTAATTTTATTTATCATGCATTCATCCTCCTTACATTCCTTTCTTACTTTATCATTAGATATTCTATCATACATTGTTTTTCCGCATATTCTTCTTATTTAATTAATATTTAAGTAATTTCTATAAATATCATAAAACTAGTATAAAACAGCCATTTTCATTCGTAATAATTATTTAATATGGCATTTTACATCATTGTTCAAGAAACAATAAAAAATTGTGTTAATAAGGTAGTTTGCTAAATGCCGAAAATCATTCTCCATAGATGGCGTTAGTGGGTCGGTTATATAGGTTAATTCTTGGAAAAAATTCACAAGTGCAACCAAATCTACATAGATGGCTGACTGAAACTGACACGTGAAGATAAATATGGATTTTGAAGTATATATACATCTTCCAAAAAATTTGTCATGCATGATCACAATAACAAAGGTGGAATGGGGAATGTTGTAATTACATAAAGCGTGCGCTTAACCCAACCAATGACAGGTCATAAGTCCTGTAAACACCTTGATCATCCATGTTCAGTTTCCAGTTTACGTCTTCGTCTCTATTGAGATACAATTAAAATTTGAATAAAAAATTCATTCGTTACATTTGTTTTTCTTTTTATAAATCGCCACATGCCGCCTCTGGATTGTGTGGCAATTCTAGAAATGGGAATTGAAAGTTTCCTTTTGTAGTATTGTTGGAATTTCCGCGGCTTTTGTCAGTAAACAAGTGGAAACGTTAGCATTCTAGTAGACATGAAGAGTCATTTGAATATATATATGTGTGTACTCTGAGTCATTATTGGATATTACCTTGCCATAAGTGAGCCAAAATCTTCTTATAAAGGAATTTTATCGCCTTCATTTTGTGTTTTTTGTTGTTTGTAATATAAGTGTAAATGAAGAGAACTTGGAACAGGTGACGGAATTTGTGTATTTAGGTAGCATGTTCACAGCGGATGGCCGAATGGACAGTGATGTTGAAAGAAGGGTTGGTGCGGGTAACAAAGTGAATGGAGCTTTAAAAGTAGTTATTGGAAACAAGTATTTATCAATGAAAGCGAAAATTGTCGTTCACAATGGAGTTCTAGTTCCAACCCTTTTTAAAACTTGGATATCGCTGATCTAGATGGTTCATAGTACACTTTTTTTTTACTTTCGATAATAAATTTCCTTTTTATAACATGTTACCCTGACGTCCGGAGTCATAATCATGGCGAACCCAGACCAGCGTAAATTCACTTGCGGAAGTGCAATAAACTGCATTTTACTGCATAAATGCCCACCCTATCGTTAATAACTTGGCAAACTACCCTTAAGTAATAAAACCGCCCCGAGCTAAGAAATTGCAAAAGTCTTGATGTTCTTAAAAAAACCAACTAACTATCTAACCATCACGCTGTGTCGCCTTAGGGGTAGGCAGAAATAATAGACCGCCACATTGTTCCATTCTGACATACTATTCTTGCTTCCTCTACATTAATACAGCGTGTCATGCACGCACGTCTCTTTCTCAGTTTCAGTTCATTTTATATTTGATTGTTGTGCCACGTTTTCCTCGGTATTTATCTATTTCTTGTACTGTTCAAGTCGTTTACTTAAAATTTAGATACAGTTCGATCTTCATTAATTGTTTTCCATGTGTCCAAACCATCTAATTTTACTTTCATTATTTTGTTCATAAGATTTGAACTTGGACCTTCTGGCTTACAGAGGTTCAGCTCTCATTATCACCAGAAAACCCATTAGGCATCCTTCGTCCATGTTGTTCAAAGAATATCAAATTCTTAGTATTCGACAACTTTACATCAAAATATCAGCCATATTCTCCAAATTTAAAATTTCGAATTCAAGATCACAACAGAACCGTCCCACAAGATATTCCTCTCACCATAATTTCAAAGTTCCTCGCTGTCGCTCAGCTCTAGCCCAAAAGCAATTTCCATTCTTCCTGAATATCTTAAATCAATTAACGACACTAAGAACTTTAAACGTGCTCTAACCAAATTTATAAAGGGGTCATCGTTAGACGTAGAAAACACTTTTTTCTTTTAGATTTAGTAATTTTAATTATATCTTCATATTGTGATGACCAATGTTAGCATAAGATTACTAACAAGCCATTTTACTAACAATGCTACTAACATCATATTTTATGTAGTGGTCACGATACAGGCCGTGCCTAGTGTGACAACTACAGTCCATAAACTTTTTTGGCAAATTGTAAAATAAAACATGTAAAAAAAAAATAAAAAAAATGGCTATTCCTCTAACGTCTGTAGGACTATCATACAGATTTACGAGACATAAGTTTGATATATCTCATTTCTACTGCATTTATTCTACTTTCATCCTAATATTGTCAGTTCCATGCTTCATTTCCATACATGAGGGTCAACTAGTGACAATGTACAGTACACTCCCGATTTTCCGGGGTCGGGTTAACCGGGAAGCGGATTATCCGGGACGCTTGACAAATTGTAAAAATATTTTTTAATAACAATATTTTATAATAGAAGAACACCATTGTGCACTGCCATTCTAGCTTTTTGGATAGGTTTTTGTTTGCGATGCCAACTTTAAGTGCACCATTCACTCTGTTGCCTGCCCCAACCCTTCTTTCAATATCCCTCTCCACTGTAAACATACTACCTAAATACACAAACTCATCTACTTGCTCCAAAGTTTCACCATTCACGCTAATGTTGCAGACTGTCATGCTCCCTTCTTTTTAATCCCACACCTCTTGGAATGATTTCGCGTGACAATAAAAATGGCGATAGATACCTATCACATGTCATTAGAATCAATAGATAAAAATTGTATCCAGTAATTAGGTTCAAATAACCAGCTGTATACAAATGTGAGAAGCAACGGGAAACTACTACATTAAAGGCCCAAGTATTCCAAGAACATCTTCTTCTCTCTCTTCTTTTTGTCCTGTCACACCTCCGTGGTGCATAGGGCCTCAAGGAACTTTCTCCACCCGACTCTATCGCATGCCTGATGCTTAACATTATTATTATTATTTTGTTGAAAAAACACCTTACATCATTACAGCGCAAGCCAAATCGATGTAAAGGGTGAAAAAAAAGAATATGAAAGGAAATATACATAGAACCTTATGAATAGGAAAAGCCAGTTATCTGCTTGCTGCCTTTATCGTAAGGGTATTTACGAATTCGCCATAATTGCATCCAAAGAGGTCTATCTCTTCTGCAACCTCATTTAAGAGACGAATCGCTTTCAATACAGGAGAACTTCGAAGGGCCTCTGTGCGGCAATTTGGGGCATAAAAAATATATGCCCCCTTGCTGCCTTAACCTCGTGAGTGCCTTAACCCCCATGCCAAGTGAGGCCTGCTGCCTTAACCTCGTCCTGCAGGACTCTTCTCCAGGTGGCTCTAGGTCTGCCTCGCTTTCTCTTTCCCCCCATAGGGGACCAGTCTAGTGCGCCCTGAGCGATGCAGGCTGGGTTCCGTCTCAGAATGTGACCGATCCACTGCCATTTGCGTCTAGCCACTTGTTCTCTAATTGGCTTTTCGCCTGCCATGGTCCAGAGTACGTTTTTAACGCTACTGCGGAATACTGCTGAATACTTCCAAGAACTAGCAAAGATATTAATAGACTTTGCAGCAAAACAAATACCTAGGATTGAGCTCAAACAGAAAACAGATGATATGACTACTATAGGTGTAAGCCCGAAGGTGCTTCAGCCATAAAGGGGTCGTTTTACGGGGTACGGATTGCGCAGGCTCGCACAATTGCATGTGCCAAGGGCGGAATGGACTTACAAAATTGCGTAGTTTCTACTCTGCACTATTCCTAACGATTACCAGAGCACAGAGTCGGATTGGATTCAAATTAATATATCTTTCTTTAACTAACTAACTAACCATAACGCCGTCTCCCCAAAGGGTAGGCAGAATGAATGGACTGCCACACTGTTCTGTCCTGACATTCTTCTCTCGTTTCGTCTTCATTTATAAATCGTGTCATGCACGCACGTCGCTTTCTCTGATTTCTCACGTGGCCGACATTCAATATTTAATTTATTCAATCGTACCACATTTTCCTTTATTTCTAGTTGCATTTACTTTGTTTAAATACACTTTTTTCTCCATTCCATCCATGTGTACAATTCATCTTAATGATCCTTTCATTATTTTGTTCATAACACCATCATTTGCACTGCATTCACTTCTCATATTTTCATTCGACATTCCATTGTATCCATATTCCTCTAAGAGATCTAATTTTTACTCCATTTATTCTACTTTCATCCCTTTTTGCCAGTTCGATGATTAGCTTTCATACATTAGGATCGGTACAAGAACACCATTTTGCACATTTAATATTAATCACATAACGGTTGGTAATTGAAAAATACTCATCACTGAAAAAATTTCGCTTGATCCATGTTTTAATTAATATTTTAAACATAAACAATAATAATATATGTTTATTATTTTATTTATTTATTTATTTATACATGATACACAAATGAGACATTACAAACGAAAAACATTTAGGCGAAAAACATTAAAACATTTAGGCGAAAAACATTAAGGCATTATCAAATGTCTTGAGGAATATAAAATGTCTGACATTAATTTGATAATGGCTTAGAAGGGCAAAACATCATACATAAATATTATATTAAAACTCATTGAAAACCATGTTTTTTTCATACATATTAATATGGTACTTTAACATTATAAACTGTTAAATTAAATAACTTTATTTTATTTATCACAATTGTATTTTTATTTTACGCGACAGCTGTTTCGTCAACCTATGTTGGCATCATTAGGTGTTACAATAATTTATCAAATGTAAAATTTTCGTGATTTTTCGAACCTTTATGTGTATTTGATGATGTCAACATAGGTTGACGAAACAGCTGTGCGTAAAATAAAAATACAATACTAACTAGCTAACCATCACGCCATTTCCCCGGAGGGCCTACCCTTTCCCCGGAGGGGTAGGCAGAGAGTATGGATCGCCATAATGCTTTGTCCTGGCATACCTCTCGGATTTTCCTCTACATTCATACATCGTATCATGCACGCACGTCGATTATTCCGGCTTCGAATATGGCCGCCTTTTAGTAATTGATTCATTTGGTATGCCATGTTTTCTTCGGTCGTCCTCGGCTTCTTTTTCCATTCACGCTGCTTGTGTACAATTTTTTAACCATTCTTCTCTCATCCATTCGTTCCATATGTCCAAACCATCTCAGAGATCCTTTTTTAATTTTATTCATGATGCAGTCATCTGCCTTACATTTCTCTCTTATTTCATCGTTCGGTACTATCATACAACGTTTTCCCGTGCATTCTTCTTAGTGATCTCATTTTTACGGCGTTTATCCTGCTATGTTAATAATAAAAATAAAATTGTGATACATAATACAAAGTTATTTTATTTAACAGTTTAAAAAAAAAACTAACTAACCATCACGCCGTCTCCCCGAAGGGGTAGGCAGAAAGAATGGACTGCCACACTTTTCTTTCCTGACATATTTCTCTCGCTTCCTCATCGTGTCATTCATACATCGTGTCATGCACGCGCGTCGATTTCTCTGACTCCTCACATGGCCGACATTCAATATTTGATTTATTTGATCGTGCCACGTTTTCCTCGGTCTTCCTCTTTTTCTGGTTCCATTTACATCATTAACATATAATTTTTTTACCATTCTTTCTTTATTCATTCTTTGCATATGTCCAAACCATCTTAATGATCCTTTCATTATTTTGTTCATGACACCATCATTCGCACCGCATTCACTTCTTATATTTTCATTCGGCACTCTATCATACACAGAGTATCCACACATTCTTCTAAGAGATCTCATTTCAACTGCATTTGTTCTACTTTCATCCTTCTTTTGCCAGTTCCATGCTTCGCTTCCATACATAAGGGTCGGTAGAAGAACACCATTGTGCACTGCCATTCTAGCTTTTTTGATAGGTTTTTGTTTGCGATGACAACTTTAAGTGCACCATTCACTTTGTTGCCTGCCCAACCCTTCTTTCAATATCCCTCTCCACTCGCCCATCTCTTGTAAACATACTACCTAAATACACGAACTCAACTACTTGCTCCAAATTTTCACCATTCACGCTAATGTTGCAGACTGTCGTGGTTTCTTCCTTTTCAAAAATCATTACCTTGGACTTATTAACATTCATCATCAGATCATTTCGCATGCATACCTCATACATACAATTCACCAGGACTTGTAGTTCATGCTCGTTGTCTGCAAGAAGGACAGCGTCATCCGCATACAAGAGACAGCTTACTGACACTCCGCTCATTTTGGCACCTACATCCAACCCTTTCAGCTCTTTCATACATTGTCCATATACAGATTAAATAACCACGGGGACATTACGCAACCCTGTTTGACACCTTTATTGATATCAAACCAGGCTGTAAGATCTCCATTTACTCTGACACTAGCAGTGCTTTCCGTGTATAGCGACTTAATGGCCGTGATCAGTTTTGTACTTATTCCACATTCAGACAATATTTCCCACAACTTTTCTCTATTAACGTAATCATATGCTTTTTGCAAGTCGACAAATACACAGAAAAGTTTGCGGTTTTTGGCCAGAAACTTCTCTGTCAATGTACGAAGTCCAAAAATTTGATCCAAACATCCTCTGCCATTCATAAAGGCACCTTGCACATCCCAAACTTTTAACAGTTTATAATTGTATTATTATTTTATTTAAGAAATTATGATTGATACTGAACAATTCGCATCGAGTCCTACCCTGCTCCTCCAAGAACGTTCATTTCCTACCCCAAGCATCTTACCGCTGGCGGCAGTTATCATACGGGGTTTCCAGTCACCCCTAAGTTAGCCAAGACACCCCCATGTAGCGCCGTAAAACCTGCTCACCCTGAGTCTCACTCCATAATAATTCAACCACAAAAATTACATTCGTAATACAGGATAAATCTTTGTTAACCAGACGTAATGCTATATTTTTTTTCATTTCGACAATTTTTTGGTGAATATGTAATCTCAAACAAAATCCTTTTAAAAATAAGCTAAGTCAGCGATGCATAAAGGTGTTCTACAATAACAACAACAAACCATTATCTCGTTTCACCGAAAGGGTAGGCAGATAATAGACCACCACACTTCTCTATCCCGACACAATTATTTTGATATATTTATTGTTTATATAACAATGATGTAAAACTCCATATTAAATTATTAATATGTATGATAAAACGACAGTTTTCAAGGAGTTTTTTTATATTATGTTTATGTATGACATGTTTCGCCCTTCTAAGGCACATTTGATAATGCCTTAGAAGGGCGAAACATGTCATACATACACATTATAATAAAACTCCTTGAAAACTATCGTTTTTTCATACATATTAATATTTTGATATACTTAGGAAATTGAAAATGACTAGTCCATTGTTTTGACCGAAACACTACGATACCTTAACATTTTAAACTGTTAAATTTAAAAACTTCGTTTTATGTATCACAATTGTATTGCAAGCAGCTGTTCACAAACACACAAACGCCGTTCAACATCTCTCGGCTTCAACTCGTACGGCACCCAATTTCCTTGTTTCTGAATCATTCCCATGACTTTCAGGCGTTTTGAAATGGCTGATTGCGTCACTCCCAATGATCCTGCCAATTCTTGGTGCGTTTGACACGAGTCTTGATCAAGTAATGCCTCCAATTCTGCATCTTCGAAAACCTTCTCTCTTCCACCGCCATGCTGGTCTTCGACGTTAAAATCACCGTTCTTGAAGCGTTGAAACCACTCTCGGCACGTTCTTTCACTAATAGCGGCCTCGCCATAGGTATTTGAGAGCATTCGATGAGCCTCAGCCGCAGATTTCTTCATATTAAAGCATAAAATTAAAACCTCCCGCAAATGACGAGAATTTGGCTCGTAAGCTGACATGTTTAATCGGGAATAACTTTATGATGCAGACACAAATCGACTAATATTTCGATGGCGTTATGTTTACAAATACTTATTGTATGACATCTATGATCTATTTATTCCAACTACCACTTACCGCTTCTGTCATCTATTGCAAAACGGTGGAAGCAAAGTTTTACACCTAATACTTTATTTTACGCGACAGCTGTTTCGTCAACCTATGTTATTGTAACACCTGATGATGTCAACATAGGTTGACGAAACAGCTGTCGCGTAAAATAAAATACAATTGTGATACATGAAACAAAGTTATTTAATTTAACAGTTGAAAATAACTTTGTTTAATTCACAAAATATTAAAAAATACCTCCATCATCAGGTGTAAATATATGATAAAAACTAAACAAAGAAAGACTAATATAAAAACGCATTTAAAATTCGATACAGTAATTCAAATTTTAAAATTAACCTGGGCTGGCTATTTGTTTTAAGTCTTCTTCTTCTTCTTCTTCCCTTTTTGTATACTCAGGAGTCTGTTATTTCAGGCGGGTCCTCTTGAGATGCTGAACTTCAGCTTTCTCTCCACCGTTTCGGGGGTCTTCCTGGTCGGCATTGTCCGTTTGGCGTTCCATGGAGAGCTATGTGTGGTATTCTATTTGAGCTCATCCTTTCTACGTGTTCATGCCAGTATCGCCGTCTTTGACGTCCCCATCTGACCACATCTTCGACCTCGCAGATTTCTCGGATTGCTGTATTCCTAACTCGATGACGTAGGGTCTTGCCAGCTATAGCGCGGAGCGTTTCCATCTCGGTTGTCCTGAGCATGCTCTTTGTCTTGACAGTATCTGCCCTCGATTCAATGCCATATGTGAGGATTGGTCGCACACAGGTCTTGTAGATGCGTACCTTGCTGTCAGTCCTCATGTCCCTGTTTTTCCATATGACATCTTTCAGGCAGCCTGCAACTGCTGCATTATATACTTCTCTGGGGAGGTCATTAGAGCTGGTTACTTCGCTTCCGAGATATCTTAATAGGTCCACCTGTTCAATTTCCTCCTGGCGTACGGAGACTTCGCATCTCAGTTGATTTCTTGAGAATGTCATACACTTCGTTTTTGGGGTGGATATGATCATGTTATATTTTGAACAGGATTCATCAAACTTTGAGAGCATTGCTTGCAAGTCGCTTTATTTTCGGCCACGATTGTGGCGTCGTCTGCATAGCAAAGCATTCCAATTACTTCTTTACCCAGAGTGTACCCTAAATTGAGAGATGCAACCTCTGCAATGATGTTGTCCGTGATGCAGTTAAAGAGAAATGGGCTTAAGCTGTCGCCTTGTCTGATGCCAAGGGATGTTTTTATGGCTTTAGTGAATTTCCCATTTGCTCTGATCCTTGTGTTGCCGTCTAGGTTGATGTTTTAAGTACTAATTATATATTTTTTCAGTAAGAACTAATAAATAATATTAAATTATAATAGTACATGATGATAACATAAAAAAAATATTTAAAATGTTATTTAGAAAAACATACATTTGAAAAGACATAATTTACATAGAAATTAATAAACGATTAATTAGCATTTGATTGGGAATGGGAGCTTGGGAGACAAAAAGTTGACGAAGTATTGTATTTAAGGAGAAAGGAGTAATAGGAGGAATCTGATTATTTATTATGTTTTCATCAGATTTCACCGACTTGAGGATTTCTACATTTTCAAGTTTGTTTAATTTATTGCTATTGTTAACTGTGTGTAGAAATATTGTGTCATTTTTATCGAAACTATGGTCAAATTCAAACAGTGGTTACCATCACAATTATTTTGATTATTTACTTACACATTCGTATTTTCGATAAACTATAAACTAAATGATAGATTATATACTCAATACGCACGCAATTGCGATACATGCCGTTTATGAAATATCGAAACACTGCGAAAAGAATTTTAAATCTACGCCACGCTACAACGCAAGTGATTTACGCATGCTTAAATACAGAATTCTACATCAGCGCCATCTATGGTAAACAAACATAACTATGAATTATTCTCAGAAGTTCAATTATTCGTGATCTTCCCTATTTTTAACGAACTCCCCAGGTTTTAACGGTCACCTACCGGGTCCATTTGTGAATCTAAACCATCCATTTCATCAAAATCGGTCCAAACGCTTAGGAGGAGTTCAATATATTTAAAGATTATACATAGTAGTATAACTAAATATTAAATTTGAAAATTTGGTTTGGTTCATGTGGTTCTCCCGTAAATTTGGAGATGTTTCGTGTAAAACTTAATTGTTTTAGCCAATTTGATTGTTGCCGCACTTTATAATAGTGAATTGTGACACGTAAAACGTTTGTGCGGTTTTGACGATAAAGATATACAAGTTTTTAAGTTTATATAAAGAATTTTGACAGGTGTAAAAATAAAATTTTAATTTGTTCCAATGACAATTTGAATAATTTCTTCATTATTATTTTAAAGTTCTTGCTGGTGTTTGATTGCTTTAAGTACCTCTTTGCAGCTAATTAAAAAAAACGGTGGATGCGAGTAACATAAATCTAATAATCACAAAAGTCCGGATCGTCCATGTCAACAAGCGCACCATCTAAAATGAACATTATGTGTTAAAATATTTTTATTTTGTTATTTTATTTTATTTAATATCATTGTATTTTATATGATTTGTTTAAGATTTATTTTGTGGATGTTGGACGGTCGAAGTATGCGTGGGAGACGCCTATTGGTGGCGATGAGGTTCGCAACCCATCACACCGCGGGGCGAAAAGAGAAGGATGGAGTGCCGCATAAGTTAAAATGTGACGGTCTATTCTTTCTGCCTACCCTTTCGGGGAGACGGCGTGATGGTTAGTTTAACATTACTCCCTAGAACGGGTTACCCCAGTTGGTTGGTATTAAAACCATGTACTTGGCAAATGATCAATTTGTTCTGCTCTCGTCCTTCTTCTGTCATTTCCATGCCTCGCTTCCATACCATATTATCAAAATAGTATACAATATCGTGTTTCTGTTCGTAATGCTTTAGTTCGCCCTCCGTTCACTCCTTAAAGTTTATCATTTCAAGTGAAACCGCAGAAAGAAAGGAAAAATAATTCCTAAATTGGATCACACGCCTCGAAAACAACCCCTAAAAATATGTGTTTGTGCGTATTCTCACCCCCTGCTTCGTGCGGCGTCTTACCCTTGAATTTTCTTCGATTTTCATCCCCAGGGGTTCGCGTTTTCCCCAATGATACGGTCTATCGATTATTTTCTTAATTGCATTTGCGAACAAATAGGGGGGATTTTTCTTGTGACATTATCTCGAACTCGAAATATCCGAGTTTAAAAATATCTAAGTTTAAATTTTAATTGTATCTCAATAGAGACGAAGACGCAAACTGAATATGGATGATCAAGGTGTTTACAGGACTTATGACATGTCATTGGTTGGGTTAAGCGCACGCTTTATGTAATTACAACATTCCCCATTCCACCTTTGTTATGATCATGCATGACAAATTTTTGGAAGATGTATATATACTTCAAAATCCATACCTATCTTCACGTGTCAGTTTCAATTATCCATCTATGTAGATTTGGTTGCACTTGTGAATACATTCAAGATTAACTTATACAACCGACCCACTAACGCCATCTATGGAGAATGATTTTCAGCATTTAGCAAACTACCTTATTGACACAATGCAAAGTTTAATTATTGGTATTCTTGTACTGACCCTTCATCGTCATCATAATTCTGTATCTGTCCACTCCTGGACGTGGGCCTACTGAATCTGCTTTTATGTACGTTGATCTTGGTATCGCATCTAAGTCGTACCATCCAAGTTGGGAAGATCCCGGGTTTCTGGTCACAGTTCTTTTTTTTTATGGGAAATCCTGGACATGGGCACCCGACCTTTCTGGTCGGGTAGTGCCGGACTCCGACCGGCTAAAACCCCTCATCTTCTGTCTCATCCAGGTTCCTGCCTTTCGGCTTACCCAGAGATATGATCTTGTCCTATGGGGCACTTCCTTCCTGGTTTTCGTCACGTTATTTTGCCTTCATTATATTTACAACGAGGTCCTGTATCAACCTCCAATTTTCTCTCGAGCTTATCATGATCGGCATGATGTTGTCTGGTGACAGACCTGTTAGGCAAATCCTGGTCTCCAAATTTACTCTTCCATGTTGCCATCTGGGGCATTTAAATATGGTGTGTTCTGCGTCGTCTGTACCCTACTTGAAGTATATGCACTCTTCTGAACTTGCCTTAGCTAGTTCTAGGACACTAGCAAAGGAGGCATTTTATCCACGTATCTTCAGAGCTCCGAGCGACATGGCCTGCCGCTCTTCCGATGATGTCCGACATTCCTGTTCTGGCTCTGATAGTGCTGTTTCTGATTCCCAACATTACTCTTTCCATAGTTCTTTGGACTATTCTCAATTTATTAGGGCTTTTCTGGTACAATTCGTATAGTTTCAAACCCATTTGAATACACCGGTAAGACATAGCAGTCAAATACCATTTTAAGGTTGTACACTCGTATGGTCGAATTTTCGGAAGGCAGCTCAACCCAAACCAATTATTCTGTCGATATCTGCGGTTTAATATTCTCTTCTTCTTTCGGTGCCGTGTCAGGTCCTCCCAACGTTGGCGATCACTGCGCCACTTGGAACAGGTACTGAACTCTTGTAATTCCTGTCCACTCTTTGATGTTTCGCAGCCAGCTGCCTCATACCAACTCACCGACGTCCCTCCACTTAACCCTTTAATATTAGTCGAAAGAGGCGGTATTTTTCTCCCTTTAGCACATGACCCAAATATCAGACCTTCCTATATTTCACACTTGACAACAGCTCTCTATTGGCTCTGGCTCTCTGCAGTACGTCTGCATTACTGACCCTATCGGTCCACGGTATACGGAGCATTCTGCGGTATATCCACATCTTGAATGATTCCAATCGGTTCATTACATTCACTTTCAGAGTCCAGGTTTCGCAGCCATATAGTAGAACAGACCATATATAACATTCAATCATTCTTTGTCGGAGTTTCAAGTTAAGATAATGTTCTCATTTTATTAAATGCAGCTCGTGCAACTTCAATTCTGTATTTTATTTCGATGTCACATCCTGTACGGATGTGAGACCTGGTAATTATTCAGATACTTGTTGTATAAAAAAATATCAATGATGTTATGAAGGGTTATAATACATTGTTTTGTGAGAATTTTTCATTACACCTTCAGAAAGGTAATTTTTAAAATGTGAAATCTCCCATCCGGAAATGGATCGCGGATGCTGTGTTGAAATGGCTTCACATTTGTATCGTGGACGGCGCGCGGTGCGGAATTAATTGACGGGCTTTGTGAACGAGGCGCGTGAATTAATCGAAACGTCCGAAGACAAAGGCAACGAAAGCCATTCTGGTTTGGTTCGTCGTTGTTCACACAACACGGCTAATGGGATGTATAGTCTACAATTCTCCCTGTTATTACATTGCGATTTCTCTTATTTATGATACACTCGAGTCAGTTTTCAACGCTGTTCCAAGATGTAACAACCCTTTTATTCTAAACTAAATAACCATCACGCCGTTTCCCCAAGAAAGATAAGCAGATGGATCACCTTTCTACTCTGTCCTGACATACATACACTGTAGATATGTCAAGTAAAGTCTGCATAACAAAACCTCAAAGAACTTCACTGGCCTAACTAACTAACTAACTTTAACCTGAATGCCAGACTGTCTACATTGCGATTCACGACATTCAATATTTGATTTATTTGATCGTGCCACGTTTTCATGAATGATGGTGCCATGAACAAAATAATGAAAGGATCATTAAGATGTCTAAAAAATTATATCTAAACAATGTAAATGGAACCAAAAATAGAGGAAGACCGAGGAAAACGTGGCACGATCAAATAAATCAAATATTGAATATCGGCCATGTGAGGAGTCAGAGAAATCAACGCGCGTGCATGACACGATGCCATCTTAGCTATTTATGAATGTTGAGGAAGCGAGAGGAATATGTCAGGAAAGAAATGTGTGGCAGTCCATTCTTTCTGTCTACCCTTTCGGAGAGACGGCGTGATGGTTAGTTAGTTAGTTAGTTAGCCACGTTTTCATCGGTCTTCCTCTATTTCTAGTTGCATTCATATATTTAAATATACTTTTTTTACCATTCCTTCCATAGGTCCAAACCATCTTAATGATCTTTTCATTATTTTGTCATAACACTTTCATTCGCACTGCATTCACTTTTTTTTATTTTCGTTCGACACTCTATCATACATTCGTCTAAGAGATCTCATTTCTACTGCATTTATTATAGTTTCATCATTCTTTTGCCAGTTCCATGCTTCGCTTCCATTCACAAGGGTCGGTACAAGTACGCAATTGTGCGCTGCCATTTTAGCTCATTTGATTATTTTCTTTCTTCCAAGTCTTCCATGCCATCTCATTGTCTATTAATTTTACGTGAGATTGTAAAATTATTCGAATTTACGAATAAACAACCTAACCCCATCTGTCGCCCGAGGCTCAAAGCTCAGAATGACGGATGGGACACTAAACGCTCCGAAAAGAGAAATTACGCACGTTCCGAATTCAAAATTTTAAATTATCTTATTCCATCCCGAATATGGAGCGTGATTTGTAAACCATAAATTAAAATGGCTCCCGGCGGTTTTTTAAAATCGTTCGAATTCGTAACGTTTTTTCCTTCTGTTTTAGCTGTCAGATTATAATCTGCCGTTTCCAGAAAGGGGTAAGCTGATATGATGGATGCGAAAACGTTTATATTGCTATTAGATTACTTAAATATATCCATAACATAATGGAGTTCTAGTACCAAAGCTTGGAGCTTGCAAAAAAGGATGAAAGTAATATAAATGCCGTAGAAATGAGATAAATAAGAAGAATGTGCGGGAAAACGATATATGATAGAATACCGAACGACAAAATAAGGAAGAAATGTAAGACGGATGATTGCATCATAAGTAAAATTAAAATGGTTTGGACATTTGGAAAGAATGGACGAAAGAAAAATGGTTAAAATGTTGTATGCAAGCAGTGTGAGTAGGAAGAGAAGCCGCGGAAGGACCAAGGAAAGCATGGCACGACCAAATTAATCAAATACTGAAAGGCGGCCACATTCGAAGTCGGAATATCAATAAATTAATAATTATTAAATTAATTATAATTAATGAATCTTTCTGTTACTGCACACAGTACAGCCTTTAGAACCTTTGTCCAGTTTCTCAATGAAGTGCGCCTTGTACTCTAATCGCTCCTCTGCATGACGTATCACGCCAAGTTTCCGCCATTTTAGGTTATGTGAATTTGCAAGGATTATTTTATAGTAAAATAAAAAAAGAAAACGGTGAAAATCTTAATAAATCGTGAAATTAAATGTTTTTTTAACAAGAAAGTCAAGTTTTGCAAGCGAAAATACACCGCGCGCGGAAGTCTTATCTTGTCGGCTGCCAGCCGACAACTGAGTTGTAGCATACTTATAGCGATGTCGGCTGGCATTTGACAAAGGATTGGTAAGGGTTAATAAACAAGGCTAGTGAATGTTAGGTGTGTTTGTTGTCCCGTGTATTTGCACGTGGGTGAGCATGCATTTACGAGTACTAATGCCTGACTATTATAATTCCTGGTAATTACATAATGCTTGTAATAAATGCAATAAACTATACATATAATATATCCAATTTTATATTATTCCATCGCTTTGGTAATTGAGAAACCTGCCTGTCGAAAATCCAAATGGCGATTTAATTTGTTTCAGGCGTTTGGTGTAGTCTGTGGTATGAAAAAACAAGTATTTTCATTATTAATAAATAATAATGTATTTTTAAACAACCTACAATATAAAAAAAAATATTTTATATTTTAACAAGATTTGATCAGAATATGAAATATTAAAAAAATATATATGAAGTTGGCAACAAAGTGAATGGTGCAATTAAAGTTGTCGTCGCAAACAAAAACCTATCAAAAAAAGCTAGAATGACCTTCTACCGACCCTTATGTATGGAAGCGAAGCATGCAACTGGCAAAAGAAGGATGCAAGTAGAATAAATGCAGTAGAAATGAGATCTCTTAGACAAATGTGTGGATATTCTGTGTATGATAGAGTGTCGAATGAAAATATAAGAAGTGAATATGGTGCGAATGATGGTGTAATGAACAAAATAATGAAAGGATCATTAAGATGGTTTGGACATATGGAAATAATAAATGAAGAAAGAATGGTAAAAAAATAATATTTAAACGATGTAAATGGAACTAGAAATAGAGGAAGACCGAGGAAAACGTGGTACGATCAAATAAATCAAATATTGAATGTCGGCCTTGTGAGGAGTCAGAGAAATCGACGCGCGTGCATGGCACGATGTATGAATGTTGAGGAAGCGAGAGAAATATGTCAGGAAAGAAAGGTGTGGCAGTCCATTCTTTCTGCCTACCCTTTCGGGGAGACGGCGTGATGGTTAGTTAGTTTATACACAAATGAGATATTACAAACGAAAAACATTTAGCCGACTCATTTGGACACAAAACGGTGTTACAAAGATAGGATTATACAACATGAGACCAAAAAATCATACATATCAGAAGGAATCCAAATATGTCGACGTCAGTGAGGCAGTACTCTTTCCAGAATTTGTAATATTTTTTTTATGAATACTGCCTCACTGACACTGAAAATGTCCAAATCCGAGATGATTAGATTCAACATTGCTCTTCCTACTGGCATCACCAAAGGCAGGTTGGTTCTGCGTGACGGAGCAAAGAACAATTAGTTACGTAGTTTAAAAATCCTAGTTAGCTGAGACTTTGAACATTCATATTTTAGTAAATATACTGTTTTTTTTCGACTTCTTCACGTACCATACCACGAATTAGGAGAAGTCTCGTATGGGCCTTTTTGACAACTGTAATCACCCTCAAATTATGGAGTCCAATTAGCCATGATTTATTCCCCCATGGCGGGCGTATTAAAAGTGGATTATTCATGAATAGTAACCTAATATATTGATTCTTGTCACGCGCCGTAATTACGGGTATTTTTTCTTTCCTCATTTGACTAAAGAAAAAAAAACGTGAAATGTATTTTACTCGTGTATTGTTTCATGAACGATGTTAACTGTTATACAAATTAACTAACTAACTAACCATCACGCCGTCTCCCCGAAAGGGTAAGCAGAAATAATGAACTGTCACACTTTTACTGATGCGGCACTCCATCCTTCTCCTTTCGCCCCGCGGGAGACGCGGTGTGATGCGTTGCGAACCTCATCGCCACCAATGGGCATCTCCAGCGCACACTTCTATCGTCCAACACCCACAAAATAAATCTAAAACAAATAATTTAAAATACAATGATATTAAATAAAATAACAAAATAAAAATAATTTAACACAAAATGTTCTTTTTAGATGGTGCACATATTGTCTATTTAATTTATGTTCCACGTATCCACCGTTTTAAATTAAATAATATTATTAATAGATGGTGTTCTTCTACCGACCCTTTATGTATGAAAGCGAAGCATGGAACTGGGAAAAGAAGGATGCAAGTAGAATAAATGCAGTAGAAATGAGATCTCTTAGACGAATGTGTGAATACTCTGTGTGAAAGAGTGTCGAATGAAAATATAAGAAGTGAATGATGGTGTTATGAACAAAATAATGAAAGCATCATTAAAATGGTTTGGACATATGGAAATAATGAATGAAGAAAGAATGGAACTAGAAATAGAGGAAGACCGAAGAAAACGTGGCACGATCAAATAAATCAAATATCGAATGTTTTTTCGTTTACATAAAGAATTTTGACAGGTGTAAAAACAAATTTTTCATTTGTTCCAATGACAATTTGAATAATTTCTTCAATATTATTTCAAAGTTCTTGCTGGTGTTGGTTTGTTAAGTGCTTAATTACTGCTTAAAAAACGGTGGATACGTGGAACATAAATTAAATAGACAATATGTGCAGCATCTAAAAATAACGTTTTGCATTAAATTATTTTTATTTTGTTTTATATCATTGTATTTTATATTATTTGTTTTAGATTTATTTTGTGGATGTTGGACGATCGAAGTGTGCGCGGGAAATGCCTATTGGTGGCGATGAGGTTCGCAACCCATCACACCGAGTCTCCTGTAGAGCGAAAAGAGAAGGATGGAGCGCCGCATCGGTTAAAGTGTGACAGTCCATTCTTTCCGCCTATCGTCTCGGGGAGACGGCGTGATGGTTAGTTAGTTAGTTAGCTTGAATGTCGGCCATGTGAGGAGTTGGAGAAATCGACGTGCGTGCATGACACGATGTGATGGTTAGTTAGTCATACCCTCCATTATGGCATGCAAGAGACCTTCTTGTCGTATTACATGACCGATCCATCTTGCACGCCTTTCAGACAAGGTCCTGAACAGGTGCCTTCCTCCTTCGATTCTTTGGAGAACCTCTTAATTTGTAATGTGGTCTCTCCAGGAAATTCCTTTTAGTCTTCTATAGGACCACATTTCAAAAGCCTCTAGTCTCCGTTTATCTCTTTCGGATAGACACCATGTCTCGCAGCCGTACATCAAGATACTCCATACATAGGTCCTGATGAGGAGTATTCTCAGTTTTAGGTCTATATTATTCGAGTCCTGGTTAACTCTAGATTGCTCTTCCAACGCGCATCTATAAAGGGAAGTAGCGCTACTCTATATACGAACGGATACAATATATCCGATGTATTAAAGGGTTTTAGTGGCCGGATTGATTACGCTATAGTCCATATAAATCGGAACTACACTCCCGTCCCAATAAATCAGAACCAACAGTATCGGCCATAAAAAGGGCCCAGTATAAATTATAATAGACCTCAAACCGCTTTGTTCTTACGCTGTTAATGGCCGACATTAATTCTTAATGGGCTTCATTAATCTTGCTAACAATAAAATAATGTTAAAACTCAACGTATACACAATATGCACTATAAACTGTATATATATTATTCACTTTTCTCTCTCTCTCTCTCTCTGGTTTCAATCCTGGGATTGGTTTGCAGCAATTTCCTCTATTCTTCTCTTCCACTCTTCCCTGTCTTCTGCATATGATGAGCAGCGCACGTCCACCAACAGGTCCTCCAGGTACTCTCGGCGTGGGCGTCCCCTAGAGTTTGTCCCCTCGGTCATACCCTCCATTATGGCATGCAAGAGACCTTCTTGTCGTATTACATGGCCGATCCATCTTGCACGTCTCTCGGACAAGGTCCTGAGCAGGTGCCTTCCTCCTTCGATTCTTTGGAGAACCTCCTCATTTTTAACGTGGTCTCTCCAGGAAATTCCTAATAGTCTTTTATAGGACCACAAATCTCCTAATAGTCTTCTATAGGACTCTTAATAGATGGCGCTAGTGTTGAATGAACAAAAATATGTGAAGTGTTCCTCAACATATATACAACTTTCAAAAATTTGTCAGACGTGGTGGTCGTAAGAAGGGCTTAATGGGGAATGTTGTATTACATAAACCGATCGCTTAACCCAACCAATGACAGGTCATAAGTCCTGTAAACGCCTCGACCACCATATTCTGTTTCCAAAAACAGTTTACATCTTCGTCTCTATTGAGATACAATTAATCCTTAAATGATCAACCCGCAATGGGTAAAATCCAGTATTTGTCTACAAGTATTTTCATTAACTAACTAACTAACTAACCATCGCGCCGTCTCCCCGAAGGGGTAGGCAGAAATAATGGACTGCCACACCTTTCTTTCCTGACATATTTCTCTCGCTTCCTCAACATTCATACATCGTGTCATGCACGCGCGTCGATTTCTCTGACTCCTCACATGGCCGAAATTCAATATTTGATTTATTTGATCGTGCCACGTTTTCCTCGGTCTTCCTCTATTTCTGGTACCATTTATATCATTAACATATAATTTTTTTACCATTCTTTCTTCATTCATTCTTTCAATATGTCCAAACCATCTTAATGATCCTTTCATTATTTTGTTCATGACACTATCATTCGCACCGCATTCACTTCTTATATTTTCATTCGGCACTCTATCATACACAGAGTATCTACACATTCTTCTAAGAGATCTCATTTCAACTGCATTTATTCTACTTTCATCCTTCTTTTGCCAGTTTCATGCTTCGCTTCCATACATAAGGGTCGGTAGAAGAACACCATTGTGCACTGCCATTCTAGCTTTTTTGGATAGGTTTTTGTTTGCGATGACAACTTTTTAACATTCAAAATATTGAATGAAGACATTATTTCTAGAAAAAAATCTTTTCTTTAGAAAAAGAAAAACGTTGAAGGTAAAGAAGGAACACAAAAATGATATTTGTATTTCGAAAAAGGAACAATAAAAACAAATGGAGCATCAACCGACAGTACCACATCATAAAGGGTCCGTTAACATGACGTAAGGGCTCGTAAGAATGTATTTAGGGCGCCTTGGATACAGCGAAAAATTCTATTTTATATAATACTAGTTCTTCTTCTTTTTCTTCCTTATTGTAGACCTATGTGGTCTGTTCTCCAGAGTGTTGCTCCTCCTGTGAGATAGATTCCCAGCTGTCCTTCCATCTTTTAGGAGGTCTTCCACGAGGACGAGTCCCATGAGGCTGATTATGCAATGCAATATAGAGGAGTCTGGTGGTGTCCATCCTTTGAACATGACCGTACCAGTCATTTTTCGTTGTCTGCTCCATCTTATAATATCCTCAACCTCACATATCTCTCTTATTATGGTGTTCCTCACGCGATCCCTCAGTGTCTTGCCTGCTATCGTCTGCTGCTATGTCTTCATTTCGGAAGTCCTCAAAACTTGTTTGGTCCTTACTGTGTCTGCCCTTGCTTCGACATATACACCTCTCTAGCTTCCTCCACATTTATACATCGAGTCATGTACGCACGTCGATTCCTCCGACATCTAACATGACCAACCTTTAAACATTTATCAATTTGATTACTTATTTTTAAAGAGTAAATTAAATTCGACCTTTTTTATATTAATACTTAATTTTTCATGGATTATTGACACTCTTCCTAGAAAAAATATGAAAGATATTTTTTGTATTATAACTACCCAAAGAGTTGATCATTAATATGAGACATAGAAATGTAAGAAATGTTATATAATACGTGTCCTTTTTGTGTGTCACAAAGTTTCCGACCATCCTGTTTCAGGTTGAGCGAAGCGCATCCGAAGTTCGCATGAATAATAGAGACCACCGGGTGGTCCGGACGTCCCTAGCCCTTCTGCCCGACGCAAACTTTTGACATTAAATGTCACACGCTCTTGAGTTATTGCAAAAGTTTTACTTGTCCCTTATTCTGTTTGACGGGACATTTTTCACGGGAATCGTCCCCGCGTTAAAATGCAGCGCAGAGTAAATGCTCAAGCAATGACGTTGTTTTTAATATCCTGGCAGGATCCTAACGGAAAATTACTATCTAAATTCATTATTTAGGGAAAGAAAAAGTTTAGACGCTTAAAAAAAATGTATGTTATTATTCCATAGATCGTAGGTAAAACTATTTAAAAATTGGACTTGGACTTGGATCTTCTGGCTTACAGAGGTTCAGCTCTTGTGGCTATTCCTCTTACGTCTGATGGGAACATTGTTGGAAGGTGATTTGGTGGGTTGTTAGTTTATTCGGGGGCATGATTTGTGTGGCCCGGAGTGTTCCTCTGAAGGAGAATCGATTTTGGGCGCTTGTGGCGACTGGAAGTGTTTGGGTCGTAATTTGAGAGGTCTTTTATTGTAAGGTTAGGATGCGAAGGGAGTCCTTTGTAAAAACGTTCGTCAAGTTTCAGAATGAATCTTATCCTATCACCGGGATTCCCGATTCTAGGTGCAGTTGTGTGATCCTGGTCCATGAAGGTGCACCAAGCGATAAACGGATAGCCTTATTTTGCAGGATATTTAAAAATCTGCTTTCGAAGTTTCAAATAAAAAAATAATTTCGTTCTAAAGTTCTTCTTCTTCTTCTTCTTCAGCCGTCTCTCCACTGCTGGATGTAGGCCTCTTCTAATTTCTTCCATTTTTCTCTTCTTTGGGCTTCTCTTATCCACCTGCTACCCGCGACAGGGACAATATCATCGGCCCAACGTTTCTGAGGCCGGCCTATTCCTCTTTTCATGTCCCATGGTCTCCATCCTAGGACTCTGGGTGTCCATCTGTCTGTTCCCTGTCTGGCAACATGACCTGCCCATTGCCACTTTAGCCTGGCAATACGATCCACCACGTCGACAACCTTAGTCCGGCGTCTGATTTCTTCATTTCTGATTCTAAAGTTATGAGCGGTTAATTGAGCGTCTCTCGTCAAGTGTGAGCACTGGAGCTTTTTTCAAAAGAGCTAGAGTTGATCTAGCTTTGAAAATTTCTAATTAATCATTTTGAAAAAATATTTTTAGTTTCTTTGCGCTCTATATGAACCTCAATTCAGATTAATATCATTGCTCTAAGTATTTTTTTATTGCAAAATGTAGTTTGAAAAAATTATACTTTTTATAAACACGTCTGGAAGAACTAAGTATCAAGATTAAAGATCTCCATGACGTTTCCCTGAGGTTTGGGTTAGAAATCAACCACAGCAAAACGTAAATCATGACTCCGTCCAACAGAAATATAAAAATTGATGACAAAATAATTGAAACTGTTGAAGAATACATACTACCTCGGACATGAGTTAAAAATGGGAAAAGAAAACCAGGTGGCAGAAATACTAGAAGAATTGGACTTGGTTGGGCAGCCTTCAGAAAGCTCAGTCATATAATGAGAAACAAGGATATCCCCATTCATTTAAAAAGGAAAACCTACGAAGCATGCATCTTGCCTGTGATGACATATGGTTTGGAAACAATGTCCCTGACCATAAATACTGTCCACAAATTGAAATGCGCGCAACGATCCATGGAGCGGCAAATTTTGGGCATAAGTCTGAGTGATGGAATTACAAATACCGAAATCAGATGCCGAAAAAAAGTCGCCGATATCATGGATCGGATTGCAAAATTGAAATGGTAATGGGCAGGATACGTAGCCAGACAGCCAAGTTAGAGATGGACTCCCAAAGTCTTAAAGTGGAGGTCATGGGAAAACAAAAGGGGTGTCGGTCGGCCACAGAAGAGATGGGCCGACGATATTGTTGTGGTCTCCGGAAAAAAATGGATTGAAGCGGCACAGGATAGAGAAAAATGGAGACAGATGGAAGAGGCCTACATCCAGCAATGGAGGGAAGGCTAGGAAGAGATAAACACGTCTAAAACATTTTATTTTAAATATTTAAAATAAAATTTTCATGTATTAAAATTTTAATTAGTTCTAAAGTTATGAGCGGTTAAGTGTGCGTCTCTCATTAAGTGTTTTTTTTTCTCTAAACGGCATTTTTTGAATTTGTATTCACTCTAGCTTATAAAGTTCTAAACTAATCATTTTGAAATTTGGTATTTAGTTTCTTTATATATTTGCGCTTTTTCTGAACCTCAAATCCGATTCATATCATTGTTCAAGGTATTTTTTCATTGCAAAAAAAGATGGAATAAAATCCGTTTTTATTTTATTTTAAAGAAAATCAATGTTTATATAAAAGAGAGACATACTCGTATCCTTAAAATAGCAGTTAACACAAACAGTTACGTCAGATGGTGACCTCCGATGGGTGGCAGTTGATATCTTCAACATTTTCCAAATAAATACTTTAAAAAAATTACTGTATTTACTTAAGTATATGTTTAATATGTAGCCAAAGTTTTAAATAATTATATGCATCCCTTCCTTGCCAAAAAAATTTATGAAAATGAGTAAAAAAACGTCGCTCGAAACCTAAATTAACTAACTATCACGCCATTTCTTCGGAGGGGTAGGCAGAGAGGATGGATCGCCATAATGCTCTATCCTGGCGTATCTCTCGGGCTTCCTCTACATTCATACATCGTACCATGCCCGCACGTCGATTCCATCTCCACCGCTTCTATCGCATGCCTGATGCCTTACATCATCCCAAGTGAGTGCTGCTTTAACCTCGTCCTGCAGGGCTCTTTTCCAGGTGGCTCTAGGTCTGCCTCGCTTCCTCTTTCCCCCCACAGGAGACCAATCTAGTGCGCCCTGAGCTATGCAGGCTGGGTTCCGTCTCAGAGTGTGACCGATCCACGCCATTTGCGTCTAGAGACTTGTTCTATAATTGGCTTTTCGCCTGCCATGGTCCAGAGAACGGCATTTGACACTGTTTGGGGCCAGTAGATCTTGAATATTGAGCGAAGGCACCTGTCTATAATATAAACACTTGGAGTTTTCCAATAACATCCGCGGTAGATTTCCAAGTCTCACATCCGTACAGCAGTACGCTTTTAAAGCTACTGGTGAATTTTTCAGTCAATCTATGCAATATAGTTTGTGATCTTAACTAACTAACTAACCATCACGCCGTCTCCCCGGAGGGTTAGGCAGAAAGAATGGACCGCCACACTCTTCTGTCCTGACATACTTCTCTCGCTTCCTCTACATTCATACATCTTGTCATGCATTCAATATTTGATTGATTTGATCGTGCCACGTTTTCCTCGGCCTTCCTCTATTTTAGCTCCGTTCACGTCGTTTACATACGAGGTCTGTTCAAAAAGTATCGCGAATTTTATATTTTTTCAAAAAGTATTTATTTATTCATGAATATCTATTTTGTCCCCTTCAAAGTAATTCCCCTCGGATATAATACATTTATGCCAACGTTTTTTCCAATCCTCGAAGCACTTAAAAAAATCATTTTTGTGATCTTGTTCAGCTCCTCCTTCGATGCCGTCTTTATCTCCTCAATCGTGGCGTAGCGTCGTCCTTTCATGGGCCTCTTCAGTTTTGGAAACAGGAAAAAGTCACAGGGGGCCAGGTCTGGGGAATACGGTGGCTGCGGCACCATTACTGTGTTGTTTTTGGCCAAATATTCGCGCACAAGCAACGATGTGTGAGCAGGGGCGTTATCATGGTGCAAAAGCCAGTTTTTGTTCTTCCACAAATCCGGGCGTTTCTGGCGGATTGCTTCGCGCAAATTGCGCATAACTTGCAGGTAATATTCCTTATTGACCGTACTACCCTGTGGCAAGAACTCATGATGCACCACGCCCCTGCAATCGAAGAAAACTGTGAGCAAAACCTTCACGTTCGACCGAACTTGGCGCGCTTTTTTTGGTCTTGGCTCATGCGGCAGCTTCCATTGGGATGATTGAGCTTTGGTTTCCACGTCATAACCATAAACCCATGATTAGTCACCAGTTATGACCCTCTGGAGCACATTTGGGTCGTCACGGACCGAGTCCAACATCTCCTGAGCAATGTTAACGCGATGCTGTTTTTGGTCGAAATTGAGCAATTTTGGCACGAATTTCGCGGCGACCCGACTCATGCCCAAATCATTGGTTAAAATCGAATGGCACGAGCCAATCGATATGTTTAGGTCCTCAGCAACTTTTCTAACGGTGATTCGACGATTGGCTAATACTATTTTCTTCACTTTATCAATGTTTTCGTCTGTTGTTGACGTGCTCGGGCGTCCGGCACGCTCTTCGTCGTTCATATCTTCTCGGCCCTCTGAGAACATTTTGTACCACCGATAAACGTTGCTTTGGTCAAAGGTAGCTTCACCATATGCCACAGTCAACATTCGAAATGCGTCCGCGCACTTTATTTTGTTTTTCACACAAAATTTGATACAGATTCTTTGATCCATTTTTTGGAATAGGCAAAAATCGAAGACGAGCCAAAACATAATCAAGCAAAACAGCTGTCAAAAATTAACTCAACATTCAAAATGGCCGACCTTGTCAGCATAAGTAAGGGACATGAGTACCAACATAACGCTACAAAAAAAATCAAAAATCAAATATACGTAGCCAGCGGAAATTCAAAATTCGCGATACTTTTTGAACAGACCTCGTATACCTTCTTTACCATTCTGTCTTCACTCATTTTTTCCATGTGTCCAAACCATCACTATCATTCTATCATACACACATTCGTCTTAGAGATCTCATTTCTTGAGCATTTATTCTACTTTCATTCTTCTTTGGCAGTTCCATGCTTCACTTCCATACATAAGGGACGGCACAAGAACACCTTTATGCACTGCCATCTTAGTTTGTGGTTTTAGTATGCTTATAATATACTTTCTCTATGTAATGTTAGCAGCAACTTACCATATATTCCACACGGTTACTCCTCGCTAACACGCGACGTCCGAGACCATTTCCCGGATATAAATCTTACATACAGGAACCAACAACCCGGAAGTTAGCTCTGGCACGGCGAAAGGACACCGGAAGTAGGGAAACCACCCCTTTCGTTTACTTGGAATTATTGCGAAATGCCTTTGTTTTTAAATCACCAAAAAAATACTTAAAGGAGGCTACATTCGAAGAAAATCCACGTGCGTGCATGTTGCGATATATGAATGTAGAGGATGATAGATAGTTATGTCAGAATAGAGTGGTATAGCCACCCACTCTGTCTACCCCTCCGGAGTGATGGTTAGTTAATTATCAGAGTATAAAAAAACTCTAAATGTTAACTAACTAACTTAATAATCATCACGCCATTTCCCCGTAGGGATAGGCAGAGAGGACTGATCGCCACAATGCTCTGTCATGACATACCTCTCGGGCTTCCTCTACATTCACACATCATACCATGTACGCACTTCGATTATTCCGACTTCGAATGTGACCGCCTTTCAGTAATTGATTAATTTGGTCACGCCATGTTTTCCTCGGTCGTCCTCGGTTCCTGTTTCCACTCACGCTGCTTGTGTACAATTTTTGAACCTTTCTACTCTCATCCATTCGTTCCATATGTCCAGACCCTCTCAGGGATCCTTTTTTAATTTTATCCATGATGCAGTCATCTGCTTTACATTTCTTTCTTATTTCATCGTTCGGTATTCTATCATACAACGTTTTCACGCACATTCTTGTTAGTGATCTCATTTCTACGGCGTTTATCCTGCTTTCATCCTTCTTTTGCCAGCTCCCAAGCTTCACTTCCATACATTATTATTATTGTATTATATAATATTTAAAATCTAGAAAATCAAAACTAACTAACTGACTAAGGGAACGATATTAACAGTTTGTATCGTTCTCCCGATGATGAAGGTGTTAGGCAGAGGTCTACGACAATTGTGAAAAAAATTGGGGGTCCATAAAGTGTAAATGGGCTTCCACGAGATGGTTCCACTAAATTAAAACCGAATATTCAATATTGAAAAGCGAAATGAATATCGAAACCGGTTATTTTTAGCTCATTCGGTAAAGATCGGACACTCGATTTTCCTAAATGAGCTAAAAAAAAGGAAATAAAAAGGTCGACCACAAATTTCTTCTTTTTTGTATCGGTTTTTTTTTGGTCTGAATTTTTTTTAAATTAAAGTAAAGCATGGGGTCTACACAAATTAGAAGAAATCTACTATCTAAGGGGTCTTCTTCTTCTTCGATGGCCCTACAGCCCATATCGAGCCTTAGCCTCCAATATTCTTCGCCTCCAACTCTTCCTGTCCTCCGCTTCGACCCTCCAATCTGACATTCGTAACAATCTTGCTACATCTCTCCCAACTTCTTCCTCCCATCGCAGCCTTGGTCGTCCAATTGGTCTTCTATCACCTGGGTGCCACTCCAGCAATCTTTTTGGGGTTCGCGATGACGGCATTCTCTGCACGTGACCGGCCCATCTCAGTCTATTCAGTCTGACCTGTGTGGAGAGACTGGGAGCTTTGTAAACATGGTACAGCTCGTCATTATGCCGCACTCTGCAGCCTTCAGCGCCATTCACAGGTCCCAGGATAGTACCCTGCGCAACACCCTTCTCTCAAAAGTATCCAGTCGCTCTGCGGATTTCGCTATCATTGTCCACGCCTCACACCCATAGGTCACTACTCTTCGGATGATTGTTTTATACAGGATGATTTTGGTTTTCTTGTGTACGTTTCTTGATTTGAGCACTGGTAGTGAATAATGTTTTGTTGCCAATTGTGATACTTTTTCGATTCTATCTAAGGGGTCTACGGTACAAACGAGTTTGTGAACCTCTGGTGTAAAGCCTTTGAAAAATGAACTCAAAAGTGTAAAAATTGGTTTTAATTCATAAAAAATTCGTCATTATGGAATTCCCCAGTTCTAACGCCTTAAGTTTATCTAAATTTATATATTTTTAGCGTATGATAAATGTTGTAGAAATGAAATCGCATGTACGAATAAAAACGTCTGTTTCATAGAAGTTTTATCACGTTTAATGAGAATTACATGTTTCTCCCTGCATACTCAAATTCTATGGCATTATCAAATGATAATACCTTAACATGAGGGAGTTTGGTAGCTATCCGTGGCTCTATCCCACTGCATTCCTCTTGGGCATGCTGGGGACCAATAGTTTACAGATAAGAAGGTGCACACTTACCCATTTCTTCAGACTTATCAGGGGATTGTTTGACAATTCCGTCATCTTGGAGGCTATCCATCTTTATGTTCCGGATTGTTATCGTCGACAGCGTCAGCACAGACTGTTTTATCTCTCAGCATGCAGAACCAACCTGCCTCTGGTGATGCCGGAGGAGAGAGCAATCAAACTGCTGAACATGATCGCTTCGGAGATCGATGTCTTTCATATTCGTGAAAGTACGTTCAGAAGATAAATACTCTTGACTTTGGAGAGTATCTTGTATTCCTAATGTCGAACCATCTCTCATGCGTTCCTGGTATTATATATTTATTATATTTTATCTGTTCACAATAGATGTCTTGAACTAGAAAAATTTTTTGTAGTACCTTTTGAGAAAATAAACTGATTTGATTTGATTTGAAACATCTGCAACAAGTTTTGTGTGAAATTAGGATTCAGTTTTTTTAATAAATGCCGCATCGGGTATTTCTTATTTTGCTCAAAATGACCCCTAACGTAAATGGACGGGGGATGGAACTTAAAATTGCATAAGCGAATCTGGCGAAAAGGTGTCGTTGCGTCCCATAACAGCTTCGGGTAAGCGGTGGGAGTCCGCCTTTGCCCATCTACTCGTATATTAAACGGTTAATTTATATTTTTTAACACAATGTTTTTCTTTTGTTTCAGGTAAGTCAAATATATCATATTTTCATCTCGAGATACTCCACACGTTGAAGCTTGTAATGAATGGTAAGTTTTGATTTTTTTATTCGTATAAATAACACAATAATAATGTTTATATATGTAAATAATAATTTTTATAATAATAATAATAATATGCTAAATTTTAAAGCGTCGTTTTTGTGATGTAATCACCTCAAGGGCGCATTAAGACGTGTTTTAAATATAAAAAATATAAATATGAAGGCATCTGATATTCGCGATCGGTTAGAAAGTATAATAGAACAAAATATGCAGGTTTTAAATTGGGAATGAAATATGAAAAAGATGGGTTTTCAGCTTAGATCTGAAGTCTGTCGGATCATTTATGCATCTGAGGTGTGAAATAAGATTGTTCCAAGCTGATGGACCGGCTACCGCGAACGCTCGATCCCCGAAATTTGTACTGGGGCAACGCTTCGGCTCAACTAATCTTCCTATTGCCGAGGAATTCGCCGAGCGAAGTGTGGATTTCCTTGTATTTAAGCTGTCCGTTATACAGAGTTCGGATATATAATTTGGAGCCATTCCTTGTGGCGCTTTGAAGACTGTCCAGCAAAGTTTATACTGCATTCTTTCTGGACTTATAAGCCAGTGAAGTTCTTTGAGATGTTGTATTATATGAGACTTTTTTGGAATGCCTTTAATGAGTATTGCTGCTGCATTGAACGCAGATTGAAGTTTGTTTAATTGTTGTTTTGGAATGTTTGCATAAATGCCATTACAATAGTCGTGACACAACGAAGGAATTTACAAGAGTTTTGAAAGTGTCATGGGGAATACTCCTTTTGACGGATTTTAATCGTCTTAGGTGAGAATCGGAAAGAATAGTGAGTTTTAATCGTCTGAAGAAACTAGCGCTGAGAGTGTTATTAATTTGGGATTAAAATATTTATTAATAAAATGATTAAAATCTGAAATCTCCGAAAATTATTCACCGATTTATTTGAAATTTTGACACGATGTAGATATAGGCCAGTGTGGCGGTCCAACACTTTTATCTACCCCCCTGGGAAAATGCGTAGTGGTTAGATCGATAGTTAGTTTAACCCTTAATGTACCGTGTTCAAAACAAAACGCTCGCTCCCATGTGGTCAATTCAGTTTACCGCTAACTTTATCTAAATATCAAGCATATGACTCGATGAATCAAAATTTAATTTATGTCATCTTGTAGGGAATTTCATTAGGAAAAGATCGATATCTATAACATACATGGATTATTTGGAAAACATATTATTATTTTTTTTTTTCTGGAACCATGCGATTTCTGGTCACAGCATACGAGCGACTGGCACCAAGTATAAACTTGTCTCGCTCCGCCGCGCCGCGCCGCGGCCGGCGGGGCGAAACCTACGAGATTTTACGTATGATAAAGGCACCTAGGCAAAATGTATAGTACGTTCAAGACAACGAGTACGTATTAATATTTGTCCCTTTTGGTAAAGTGTTAATATTTTCACAGTTCTGATATTATTAAGTTGCGTGCTGCGTTTCCGTCCATAGTCGGTATTATTACGTACCTATGAAAAGGCCAAACATATAATTTATAATACGTTCAAAACAGCGAGTAAGTATTTGTCACTTTTGATAAAGTTGTAAATATTAGCAAAACAAATTCTACCTTAACACGAATGAAGGTGAGGGCAGTCTTAAAAAATATATTATTTTGGGATGAAGGAAGTAATTTTTTGCTTTTTTTTTATTACGAAATATTGAAAACACTTCGATGGAGGATTACAATTTTTTTTTATAATATTAGGGTCCATAGGTTTTAAGAAAATCAACTTTAAATTGGCAGTGAAAACTCAATTGACCACATGACAACGCGACGGTTAAAAACATCGTCTCTCAGCTTAATATTTCGGGGAAATGGCGTGACGGTTTATAAAGGTAGTATACATTAAGTACATAAGTAGTATATATATAATATTTCTACAGTTATTGAGTCAGACTACATGGTTTGCATTTTAAAGGAGAAAATTGCGCGTGCAGACAGCCATTCCGGGGGCATCGTTAGGGTGTATGAAGGTAGAGGAAACATATTTCATCTGGCATTCGTATATTTCTTCATAACATTATCTCCCCGCCGCGAAACGTACCTGAGAAAACCAACAACAGGATGTTTGGAAACTGTTCTACACAAAAATAACACACCCTCTATAAATTATAGTATAAACGCTATTGTTTGGTCGGTTGTACAGATTTTTTCTTTCTTTGTAATAACACTTTTTGTTTTTGCCTACAAATAAAATAAAATTACATACATCACATGATTTTACTGAAATCTCTTGATAAACAAACAAACCATCACGCCGTTTCCCCGCAGGGGTAGACAGAGAGAATGGACCGCCACACAACTCTATCCTGGCAAACCTCTCTAGCTTCCTCCACATTCATACAACGAGTCATACACGCACGTCGATTCCTCCGACTTCTAACATGACCAACCTTTAAAATTTGATTATTTTGGTCATGCCATGTTTTCCTCGGTCTACCTCGACTTCGTACCCCATTTACATCATTAACGTACACTTTCTTAACCATTCTTTCTCCATCCATGCGTTCCATATGTCCGAACCAACGCAGCGATCCTTTCATAATTTCGTTTATAATACCTTCTTCGTCTCTACATTCCTTTCTTATATCAGAATTTGAGATTCTGTCGTATATCGTTCTACCACACATACGTCTTAGGGACC
The DNA here is from genome assembly GCA_022606425.2 of Lepidostoma basale. Classification (NCBI taxonomy): domain Eukaryota; kingdom Metazoa; phylum Arthropoda; class Insecta; order Trichoptera; family Lepidostomatidae; genus Lepidostoma; species Lepidostoma basale. The sequence goes on from JAHDVF020001562.1 coordinate 101,730, forward strand.
TCATCTCTACCGCATTTATTTTGCTCTCATTCTTCTTCTGCCAGTTCCATGCTTCGCTTCCATACATTAGGGTTGGGACCAGAACTCCATTGTGAACGGCCGTTTTCGCTTTCATTGAAAGTTAAGTTAAATAATATTAAATAAAACGATGTTGACGAGAAGGCTAAGATGGCAGTGCATATTGGTGTTCTTGTGCCGATCCTTATGAATGGAATTGAAGCATAAAACTGGCAAAAGAAGGATGAAAGTAGAATAAATTAAGAATGTGTGGAAGAGCCGAATATGAGAGTGTCAAATGTAAATATAATAAGTGAATGCAGTGCAAATGAAAGTGTTATGAACAAAATAATTAAAGTTAAGATGGCATGGACTTTTGGAAAGAACTAGTGAAGACAGAATAGTGAAGAAGGTATATGTAAACGACGTGAATGGAGCTAGAAATAGAGGAAGGCTGAGGAATACGCGGCACGATCAATCCAATCAAATATTAAATGTCGGTCGGTGAGAGAAAAAACAAAGGTCACTGACATCGACTACCTGTAGCGACTCTAAAGTGGCAATGGGCAGGTCACGTAGCCAGAAGTTCAGATGAAAATTGGACAAGAAGACTGCTGACTTGGAGACCGTGGACGGCAAAGAGAAGAGCAGGGCGACCGCAACTACGGTGGAAGGATGATCTGAACAGACACGTCGGAATAACCTGGATGCAGTCTGCACAGGACAGAGTGACATGGAAGCGAATGGAGGAGGCCTTTGTCCAGGAGTGGACGGGAATAGGCTGAGGAAGAAGAAAATAAAGCTAAATAATTTTGGATATAATACGTTTTGCGATAGACTCTTGAAAAGTAGCTATAACTTTTATTTTAAATATATACAGCTATAAAAGCGAGGACTGAATTGAAACAGATGTTAAAAATATAAAAAATTCATTCTCGTAAAGTCTTCTACCATCTTCCCAAAAATAAGAATTGTTTACAAAGTGCGTCGAAAGTATAGAAAAGTTTTAAAAGCTTTTTTCTCTGATCAAAGTTGAGTTCGGAGCTTTCCGTAGCTTAAGTAGGGAAAGAGGTATCGAAAATACGAGCATCGATTAGGGTTGATTTCGATACTTAATTTTTTTCTAGCTACCTTTTTACGCTTTTCGGTTCAAGATTTTAACTAACTAACCATCACGCCGTTTCACTTAACCGTCGCGTTGCCATGTGGTAAATTGAGTTTCCACTGCCAATTTAAAGTTGATTTTCTTAAAACCTATGGACCCTAATATTATAAAAAAAATTGTGATCCTCCATTGAAGTGTTCTCAATATTTCGTAATAAAAAAAAAAGCAAAAAATTACTTCCTTCATCCCAAAAAAAAATATTTTCTAAGACTGCCCTCACCTTCATTCGTGTTAAGGTAGAATTTGTTTTGCTAATATTTACAACTTTATCAAAAGTGACAAATACTTACTCGCTGTTTTGAACGTATTATAAATTATATCTTTGGCCTTTTTCAATATGTACGTAATAATACCGACTGTAGACGGAAACGCAGGACGCAACTTAATAATATCAGAACTGTGAAAATATTAACACTTTACCAAAAGGGACAAATATTAATACGTACTCGTTGTCTTGAACGTACTATACATTTTGCCTAGGTGCCTTTATCATACGTAAAATCTCGTAAAGTCTAGCCGCGCCGGCCGCCGCGCTGCGCTTGTCTTTACTTGCGTGTCCAGTCATTCGTATGCTATGACGCATTACATATCAGAAATCGCATGGTTCCAGAAAAAAATTAATAATGATATGTTTTTCAAATAATCCATGTATGTTATAGATATCGATCTATTCCTAATGAAATTCCCTACAAGATGACATAAATTAAATTTTGATTCATCTAGTCATATGCTTGATATTTAGATAAAGTTAGCGGTAAACTGAACTTACCACATGGGAGCAAGCGTTTTGTTTTGAACACGGTACGTTAAGGGTTAAGAAGAATTCAGATTCCTCTTAAGAAACAAGCCACAGGGGTGTCACTTAGAAGAAAGAGAAGAGACAATAATCTATTTGATTCTATATTGTTTCTTCAACAATTATGTAAAATTCCATGTTATATAATCAATTCATTAAGATGATTTGGACACATGGAAAGAATGAGTGATGAAAGAATGGTAAAAAAATATATTTTTGTTCACTTATTTAATAAAGTTGTAAAAAATTACAGAAACATTTTACAACTTATGAAACAACATTTTATAAACAATTACTAATATAATATTATATATAAAAAAACACAAATGAAAAAAAAAAAAAAAACTTAAAAACATCGGTACTTACAACAACTTTAAACATCGGTGCTTATAAGTAGACGATGTGAATGGAACTAGAAATAGAGAGAAACCGAGGAAAACGTGGCACGATCAAATAAATCAAATATTGAATGTCGGCCATGTGAGGAGTCAGAGAAATCGACGCGCGTGCATGACACGATGTATGAATGTTGAGGAATCGAATTGAGAAATATGTCAGGAAAGAAAAGTGTGACAGTCTATTCGTTCTGCCTACCCCTTCGGGGAGACGGCGTGATGGTTAGTTAGTTAGTTTTTCAATTTGAATAATTTCTTTCTTGAACAATTTAGAAATTTTAAACGCCAAAAAATGTAAACCAAATGTTATAAATAACCAAATTCCTTCTTATTCCCCATTAGTATATAGTACATTAGCTTAAAAATAATAATAATACTACCTTCAACTTTCGTCACCTTTCCTAATAATGGAATTTATGTTCTTCCAGTTATTGTATATCGTTTTTAATTTATTATGTTTCATCGTAAACTTGCAGACAACGAGCACGAACTGCAAGCCCTGGTGTCTAGTATGTATGAGGTGTGCAAGCGATACGATTTGATGATGAATGTGAATAAGTCTAAGGTAATGATTTTCGAAAAAGAAGGAAGCATGACAGTCTGCAACATTAGTGTAAACGGTCGAAATCTGGAACAAGTGGATGAATTTGTTTATTTAGGAAGTATGTTTACAAAGGATGGGAGGGTGGAGAAGGATATTGGAAGAAGGGTTGGGGCAGGCAACAGAATAAATGGTGCACTTAAAGTGCCTATCCAAAATAGCTAAGATGGCAGTGCACTATAGTGTTCTTGTGCCGACCCTTATGTATGGAAGTGAAGCATGGAACTGGCAAAAGAAGGATGAAAGTAGAATAAATGCAGTAGAAATGAGATCTCTAAGACGAATGTGTGGCAAATCTGTATATGATAGAGTGACAAATGCAAGTATAAGAAGTGAATGTGGTGCGAATGAAAGTGTTATGAACAAAATAAGGAAAGGGTCATTAAGATGGTTTGGACACATGGAAAGAATGAGTGAAGACAGAATGGTAAAGAAGGTATATGTAAACGGCGTGAACGGAGCTAGAAATAGAGGAAGGCCGAGGAAAACGTGGCAAGATCAAATCAATCAAATATTGAATGTCGGTCACGTGAGGAGTCGGAAGAATCGACGTGCGTGTATGACTCGCTGTATGAATGTGGAGGAAGCGAGAAAACTATGTCAGGAAAGAAAAGTGTGGCAGTCCATTCTTTCTGCCTACCCCTCCGGGGAGACGGCGTGATGGCAAGTTAGTTAGTTAATGTTTCATCGTTTTTGACTCTATACTATGTGTAATTGTACATTCTAATTTTTTTTTATTTTTTATTATTATTTTTTTTTTATTATTATTATATTTTCTACCTTAAATATTTTCTCCTATAAACAGTAACTTGCCGTTATTAAAATATTGAGGTACCAAAATCAATTTCAGCAAGAACTTCAAAATTATATCAAAGAAATTATTCAAATTGACTTAGGAACAAATACACAAAGATTTGAAAAATTACGAAAATTAGACATTTGATATATATTTTTGTCACATCTGATGATGTCAACATTGGTTGATAAAACAGCTGTCGTAAAGTAAAAAAAATACAACTTGTGATATAAAACAAAGTTTTTGAATTAACAGTTATATATAATAATTGAATGAAGTGATTTGATTAATCAAAATGGTAAACGAAACGATACCTTTCACCCTAGAGTTCGATACCTCTAGTAAAATGTAACCGTTTGGATATATGACCCAATCCATTTGGCCTGTAATTCTGCCAACGGGGGCATATCTTTTTATGGCAGCGTAAATATGCTACATCTTAAAAAGTTTAAGAACCAATTTCTCAATGCAATTCGCATATAACTTTGTTTTATCTTAACTTTCCACGCTTTCTCGTGAATCCGTTGTGAACGCTCGAAACATTTAACTAAAACTAACTAACTAACTAACTAACCATCACGCCGTCACACCGAAGAGGTAGGCAGAAAGAATGGACTGCCACACTTTTCTTTCCTGAAATATTTATCACGCTTCCTCCACATTCATACAGCGAGTCATACACGCACGTCGATTCTTCCGACTTCTAACATGACCAACCCTTAAAATTATAATAGATTAATTTGGTCATGCCACGTTTTCCTCGGTCTGCCTCGACTCCGTACTCCATTTATATCATTAACATATACTTTCTTAACCATTCTTTCTCCGTCCATGCGCTCCATATGTCTAAACGAACGCAACGATCCTTTCATAATTTTGTTCATAATACCTTCTTCTGCTCTACCGTGAAGGTTTAATATTTTTTATATGTATGTATAAGATTTTCTTCGCAATCTATTAATAAAAAAAAGCTGCGAAGGCGTTGTGAAAACCACCCTTAATTTTGCACCCCCATACATCCCAAAAGTTTTATGTTATGTGCAGCACAACGTACAACCCTTGGAGCGAGGAAATAGTAATATAATAAAAATAAGTTATACATAGGGTGAAAATTTTCTATGGCGGCTTATAAAACCAAAATAGATATGAATTGAATGCCTTTTCAGCATGTGTTAATTTTTATTTTATTATTTATAATAATTTTATAAAAACAATACACACAATCCAATCCATCCCAGAGTCTTTCTTCTAGGTTCTTCCGACTTCTTACATGGCTGACATTTGAAATTTAATTAATTTGATCAAGCCAGGTTTTTCTCGGTTTACCTCGACTCCGTACTCCATTCACATCGTTAACTTATACCTTTTTAATCATTATTTCTTCATCCATGGGTTCTATACGTCAAAACCAACGTGATACTTTCATAATGCTTTCTTCCTTATATCTTCTTCGATGGCCCTACAGCCCATATCGAGCCTTAGCCTCCAGTATTCTTCGCCTCCAACTCCTCCTGTCCTCCGCTTCGACCCTCCAATCTGACACTCGTAACAATTTCGCCCCATCTCTCCCAATTTCATCCTCTCATCGCAGCCTTGGTCGTCCAATTGGTCTTCTACCACCTGGGTGCCACCGCACCAATCTTTTTGTGGTTCGCGATGATGGCATCCTCTGCACGTGACGGGCCCATCTCAGTCTATTCAGTCTGACCTGTGTGGAGAGACTGGGAGCTTTGTAAATATGGTACAGCTCGTCATTATGCCGCACTCTCCAGCCTTCACCGTCATTCACAGGTCCCAGTATTGTCCCCTGCGCAGCACCCTTCTCTCAAAAATGAAGAAATAAGTCTAGGAATACCAAGTTGACATGGCATGACCAAATGAATCAATTAATTATTCAAAGGCGGCCATGTTCGTGCATGTCACCGTGTGTGAATGTAGAAGAGGGGCGAGAGTTATGTCAGAATAAAATAGTGTGGCGGTCCATCCTCTCTGCCTACCCTTCCGATGAATCGGCGTGAGGGTGAGTTACTTGGTAACTCTATTTGTATGCTTTTCGTCTCTAGTTTTCCTTTATAATATTCCGTCTGTACGCAAAAGGCATGCATTTTCCCGAAGCGATCAACCCTCGTAGCAGAGTAGTAGCATATACCATCCCCAAACACAACATATCCGAGATGATTTCATACCTCTACCGTAGATACTGAATTATGGGGGTGAGATTCCCAAAGCAAACCCCCTTGACACTATACGCTGAAACAAGAAATTCTCGTAAGCTGCATTTTTTTTAATGTAAAAATAAGCTTATTTTTTTTTTGATAACATATTTTTTCAAGAATCAATTGTATCTCAATTGAGATGAAGATGCAAATTGGAAACTGAATATGGTTGATCGAGGTGTTTACAGGACTTATGACCTGTCATTGGTTGGGTTAAGCGCACGCTTTATGTATTACAACATTCCCCATTCCACCTTTTTTCTTATGACCACCATGTCTGACAAATTTTTGGAAGTTGTATATATGTTAATCTGCAACACCACCCTTTGCATGGTAGTTTATTCAATCTACACACTAACGCCATCTATGAAGATTGTATTTTAAGCATTAAGCCGAAGATCTTTTTAACGCAATGTGAAAGGCTACCGCCATTTAGCGCATTGCTAGAAACCGCCTGGAGATGTCACTCCAATCTATATGCTATAATTTGTTAATAAATATATTTAATTAACTAACTAACCTACCATTACGCCGTCACCCCGGAAGGGTAGGCAAAAAAATGGACTGCTACATTTGTCTGTCCTGACATACTTCTTCAAATATGATAAAACTCAACGAATACTCTCTTCAAATGTGATAAAACTAACCGATTACTCTTAAAATATGATAAAAAACTACCTAATACTCAAAAAAAAAAAAAACATCACGCCGTTTCCCCACAGGGGTAGGCAGAGAGAATGGACCGCCACACTACTCTATCCTGGCACACCTCTCTAGCTTCCTCCACATTCATACATCGAGTCATACACGCACGTCGATTGTTCCGGCTTCTGACATGACCAACTTTTAATATTTGATTAATTTGGTCATGCCATGTTTTCCTCGGTCTACCTCGACTCCTTACTCCATTTACATTGTTGACGTATACTTTTTTAACCATTCTTTCTTCACCCATGCGCTCCATATGTCCGAACCAACGAAGCGAACCTTTCATAATTTTGTTCATAATACCTTCTTTCGCTCTACACTCCTTCCTAATATCAGCATTTGAGATTCTGTCGTACATCGTTCTACACACATACGTCTTAGGGACCTCATCTCTACCGCATTTATTCTGCTCTCATCTTTCTTCTGCCAGTTCCATGCTTCGCTTCCATACATAAGGGTTGGAACAGAACTCCATTGTGAACGGCCATTTTCGCTTTCATTGATAAATTCTTGTTTCCAATAACTACTTTTAAAGCTCCATTCACTTTGTTACCCGCACCAACCCTTCTTTCAACATCACTGTCCGTTCGGCCATCCGCTGTGAACATGCTACCTAAATACACTAATTCCCTCACCTGTTCCAAGTTCTCTTCATTTACACTTATATTACAAACTGTCATTTGCTCTTCCCTTTCAAAAACTAACACCTTTGACTTTCCGACATTCATCATTTAATCGTTCGACTTGCATACCTCATACATTCTCGACACCAAGACTTGTAATTCGTCCGCACTATCCGCAACGAGAACGGCATCGTCCGCGTATACAACCGGTCGTTTGAACCCAATTATTGTATTGAATTTGTTTTTAGCTATTATACTGATTCTCATGACATGCAGTAAATGAATGGCGTACTCAAAGTCATTACTGAAAATAGAAATATATCTACAGAACCAAAAAAGGCAGTACACAATGGAGTTCCAGTGCCAAGAAGTGAAGCTTGAAGCTGGCAAAAGAAGGGTGAAAGCAGGATAAACATCGTAGAAATGAGATCGATATGTGCGCGAAAAAGTTGTATGATAGAATACCGAACGATGAAATAAGAAAGAAATGTTAGGCAGATGACTGCATCATGGATAAAATTTAAAATGGATCCCTGAAATAGTTTGGACATATGGAACGAATGGATGAGAGTAGAACGGTTAAAAAGTTGTTTGAGTGCGCCATTTATTTTATTCCCAGCACCAACCCTTCTTTCGATGTCTTTCTTTATTTTTCCGTCTCTTGTAAACATGCTTCCCAGATACGTAAATTCAGTAGCTTGCTCCGATTTCTCGCCCATCGCACTTATATCACAAATCTTTATACATTCTTCTTTCTCGAAAACCATCACTTTAGATTTAGACACATTCATCACTAGGTCACTCTTTTTGCATGCCTCATACATCCTTGCCACTAAGACTTGCAAATTGTCTCTACTGTCAGCGATTAACACAGCATCGTCTGCATATAACAAACAGCTGACTGACAAACAATTCATGCTTTATTAGCGTATCCTGAAACATCCTGAAAACGTGTTTTTTCCTCAATTTTAAAAACATATTTATCTATATCGATCTTATGGTGTTTTGACTTTTCAGCGGAGAATAAAATTTGTTTTGGTATTTCACAATATTGCTTCCTAGGAACAAGTGTTTGCTCATATAAATCAAGTAATACCTCACGCGGATAAGGGAGGGACGCCGGGGGTAGGTAGGGATAAGCGATGAACAGGGAAACCTAACGGGAATATCGAGAACAGGGATGGAATTCGGAATATCTCGCATTCGATTCGAGTGGAATAGATTTATCCACACAGCTATGCGTGTTGTCAAAATTAGGTACAAATGTTATCATAGATAGATTTCAAGAATAGTTCTTTTTTATGAAATGAAACTTGGAGTCGTCAATTATGTTGACATTTGTTTTCTTCTTCTTCTTTGAAATGGACCTATGTGATTCTTCTTCAGAGTGTTGCTCCTCCTGTGAGGTAGACTCCCAGCTGTCCTTCCATCTTTGACCATCTAGGAGGTCTTCCACGAGGACGAGTCCCATGAGGCTGATTGTGTAGTGCAATATAGGGGAGTTTGGTGGTGTCCATTCTTTAAACATCCGGAAGAGTTTTCAGAGATCCCAATGTGTTCAGAGTCTTATACAACGCGTTGGTTCGGATCAGATTCGAAAGTGGTTCTGTGATATGGAGTCCTTACGAGGCGAGATATTCCGTTATGCTGGAAAAAATCAGAAAAAATTCTGAGGTATTTCTACATGAGGGAGTATGGTAGTCATCCGTGGCTCTATCCCACGGCATTTCTTTTAAGAATGCTCCAAACCAATTCTTTACAGCTTCGAAGAGATGGGCATCTCATTACCCATTTCTTTAAATTAATCAGGGGATATTTCGAGAACTCGGCCGTGCTAGAGGATGTTGGTATTTTTGTCCCCGATAGATTTCTCCGACAGCGCCAGCATAGATTGTTCTTTCTTCCGGCCGCAAGAACCAACCTGCCTCTAATATTGCCGGTGGGAAGAGCATTCAGTTTGCCGAACAAGATTACCTCGGAGATCGACGTCCTTCATATTAGTGAAAGTACGTTCAGAAGAAAAATACTCTTAACTTTAGAGAGTATCTTGTGTTCCTAAAATCTTACCATCTCTCATGCGTTCCTGATTCTTTACCCTTTCTCAAATAGATTATAATGCTTCTTCTTCTTCTTCTTCTTTTGATAGATCTGACGATCTGTGACACAGAAATCATAACTCGTCGGATGATGAGATCCAGCTGTCCCTCCATCTCTTAGGCGGTCTTCCAGGTGGGCGGTGTCCGGAAGGGATTTCATAGGCGGCTGTATATGCGAGTCTGTCACCATCCATTCGGGCTACATGGTCCCTCCAGTATCTTCCATCATGACGTACGCTGTAGAGACGCGGGCTGACACTGTGCGAACCAAGGGACTACTAAGAACATCGGAGATGAAGGTCCTAAGATCAATTACTGGAAAAACTCTCAGAGATCGTGTCCGCAACGCAGATATAAGGAAAACCTGCGAAATAGAGGATATCGTTCAGTGGAGTAGATCCAGAAGAAGATTATAATGCATTTATTCTAATTTCATCCTTCTTTTGCCAGTTCCGTGCTTCGTATTCATACATAAGTGTCGGTACAAGAACACCATTGTGAACTGACATTTTATCATTTTTTTATTGGTTTTTGTTTGCGATGACAACTTTAAGGGCACCATTTACTTTGTTGCCTGCCCCAACCCTTCTTTCAATATCCCTCTCCACTCGCCCATATTTTGTTAACATAACTAACTAACTAACTAACCATCGCGCCATTTCGCGGGAGAGGTGGGCAAAGAGGATGGATCGCCACAATGCTCTGTCCTGGCTACCTCTTAGGGTTTCCTCTTCATTCATACATCGTACCATGCACGCACGTCGATTATTCCGACTTTGAAAAAGACCGCCTTTTAGTAATTGATTAATTTGGTCATGCCATGTTTTCCTCGGTCGTCCTCGGCTTCTTTTCCCACTCACGCTACTGCTTGTGTACAACTTTTTAACCATTCTTCTCTCATCCATTCGTTACATATGTCCAAACCATCTCAAGGATCCTTTTTTAATTTTATCCACGATGCAGTCATCTGCCTTACATTTCTTTCTTATTTCATCGTTCGGTATTCTATCATACAATGTTTTCCCGCACATTCTTCTTAGTGATCTCATTTCTACGGCGTTTATCCTGCTTTCATTCTTCATTTGCCAGCTCCAAGCTTCTCTTCCATACATGAGGGTTGACACTAGAACTCCATTGTGCACTGCCATCTTTGCTTCCGTGGATATATTTCTATTTGCAGTAATGACTTTGAGTGCGCCATTTATTTTATTCCCAGCACCAACCCTTCTTTCGATGTCTTTCTCCATTTTTTCCGTCTCTTGTAAACATGCTTCCCAGATACGTAAACTCGGTAACTTGCTCCAATATTTCGCCCATCGCACTTATATTACAAATCGTCATACATTCTTCTTTCTCGAAATACCCAAATATACAAACTCATCTACTTGCTCCAGATTTTCACCATTCACGAGGAAAGAAAGACTCGTTCTCTTTCCTTCCTGCATGTCTATTCATGAAATAGCTTGATGTGTTCGTTTTTAACGTATTTTTCTAAGTTATTTTGAATTAAGACCGTTTCGTTATGTATTCGAAAAATGTTGTTTTTATCTATGCTTTACGATCTATGATTTTTTAATTACCGTATTAACTTCTGGAAACCCCCGTGTTTTTATTTTACTGGCAATCTTTTATGCTATTAAACCGACTCGTATTCTGTTCTTTGATGGCTCATTTTCTTGTTTTTTTATGTTATGTTTACGCATTATTTTGTGGCGAGTATTCTTTTGATGAATAATTTCAAATAGCGAGTTTAATTAATCTTACGAAAACAATGTTCGTTCCAAACAAAAGATGCTTTTGTTTTGATTTCTTTTGTTCGATCGTTGGTGTTTTTACATTATTAAATATTGGAATAATATACAATTTATGAAATTCATTTGAAACATCGCGTTATACCAGCAGCATAAGAACAATAGTCCGACGGCAGAATACTCTATAGAATCAAGAATTGGACGTTGCTCCATTCATATGAAAGATGTCTATCTCTGCTAGAGAGGAAAGCTGTGGTATATATGACACATTAAACCAGGAGCACAAGAGCAATTGTTCAACGTTAGAAAGGCAGTATACTCCAGTGTATCAAGAGGTCCAACGTTAGGAAGGCAAAATATTCCATAGAATCAAGAATTGGACTTTGCTCCATTCATATGTAAGGAATCCATCTCTGCCCGAGAGGAATGAAGTGAGATAGATGACACATTGTACCAGGAGCACAAGAGCAATGGTCCGAAGTTAAGAAGACAGAATACTCCATAGAATCAAGATCTGGACATTGCTCCATTCTTATTAAAGATGTCTATCTCTGCCCGAGAGGAATGCAGTGGGATAGATGACGCATTATACCAGGAGCACAAGAGCAATGGTCCAATGTGTGGAAGGCAGAATACTCCATAGAATCAAGAATTGGACTTTGCTCCATTCATATGTAAGGAATCCATCTCTGCCCGAGAGGAATGAAGTGAGATAGATGACACATTGTACCAGGAGCACAAGAGCAATGGTCCGACGTTAAGACAGAATACTCCATAGAATCAAGAGCTGGACATTGCTCCATTCTTATGAAAGATGTCCATCTCTGCCCGAGAGGAATACAGTGGGATAGATGACACATTATACCAGGAGCACAAAAGCAATGGTTCAACGTTAGGAAGGCAGAATATTCCATAGAATCAAGAATTGGACTTTGCTCCATTCATATGTAAGGAATCCATCTTTGCCCGAGAGGAATGAAGTGAGATAGATGACACATTGTACCAGGAGCACAAGAGCAATGGTCCGACGTTAAGACAGAATACTCCATAGAATCAAGAGCTGGACATTGCTCCATTCTTATGAAAGATGTCCATCTCTGCCCGAGAGGAATGCAGCGGGATAGATGACACATTATACCAGGAGCACAAGAGCAATGGTCCAATGTGTGGAAGGCAGAATACTCCATAGAATCAAGAACTGGACATTGCTCCATTCTTATGAAAGGTATCCATCTCTGCCCGAAAGGAATGCAATGGGATAGATGACGCATTATACCAGGAGCACAAGAGCAATGGTCCGACATTAAGAAGACAGAATACTCCATAGAATCAAGAGTTGGATTTTGCTCCATTCATATGAAAGATGTCCATCTCTGCCCGAGAGGAATGCAGTGGGATAGATGACGCATTATACCAGGAGCACAAGAGCAATGGTCCGACGTTAAGAAGACAGAATACTCCATAGAATCAAGAGTTGGATTTTGCTCCATTCATATGAAAGATATCCATCTCTGCCCGAGAGGAATGCAGTGGGATAGATGACGCATTATACCAGGAGCACAAGAGCAAAGGTCCAACGTTACCAAGGCAGTATACTCCAGTGAATCAAGAGTGCTCCATTCATATGAAAAAACTGAGACTGTCTCCCTGTTTTATGCCAGTTATAGTGGGTATTTCCTTTGTTAAATCTCTGCCTGTTACATACTGTGGATAGTTTTGATCGTTGATGAAGAGATATTGTATTCTCTCATTATGTTTATGACATCTTCCAGCAGTCAAAAGCTTTAGTCAGGTCTATATAACTCACGAACAACGGCTTGTTAAACTCTAGAGATTTCTCTTTAAGTTATTTGATTATCAATTAAGTAACATTTTAAATGTATACAAAAACTTGTAGACGAATACTGGATTTTACCCGTTGCGGGTTATCAATTCAAGGATTAATTGTATCTCAATAGAGACGAAGATGCAAATTGGAAACAGAATATGGTGATCAATGTGTTGGTATGTAATAGAACATTCCCCATTCCACCTTTAATTAAGCAGAAGTTCTTTTCAACGCAATGTGAAAGGCTACCACCATTAACGTATTGCTAGATAACGCCTGGAGATGTCACTCTAATTTATATGCTATAATTTGGACCAGTTTTTGTTTTTACAACATTTTGAATGTATTCAAATACTAGTATGTAGATTGAAACTACCATGTAAAGGGTGGTGTTACAGATAACATATATACAACTTCCAAATTTTTTTTAGACATGATGGTCATAAGAAAAGGTGGAATGGGGAATGTTGTATTACATAAAGCGTGCGCTTAACCCAACCAATGACAGGTCATAAGTCCTGTAAACACCTCGATCACCATATTCGGTTTCCAATTTGCATCCTAGTCTCTATTGAGATACTATGAATTAAGTAAATTTAATTGTATCTCAATAGAGACGAAGACGCAAACTGGAAACTGAATATGGATGATCAAGGTGTTTACAGGACTTATGACCTGTCATTGGTTGGGTTAAGCGCACGCTTTATGTAATGACAACATTCCCCATTTCACCTTTGTTTATGATCATGCATGACAAATTTTTGGAAGTTGTATATATGCTCCAAATCTTCACAAAAAATATATGAATTTAGTGTTCTGATCGTGGTGTTTTTATAGTGATGGTGAGAAACAGCACCATTATCATCAATACGTTATATTAAATATTAGGGATTCCGTGTATTTAGCAAAATACGCATAATAGACTGATTTATATTCAGCCAGAACAGAATGTCACCCTATCGGTGGTAGGCTCCTAAGTCGGAGCTTAGTAAAACACAACCCTTTCGCATTCAACCTGGTAATAGAAATTATTTTTCATCGTGACCCTCAGACCTTTATCTGGGATCTTTTCTCGAGCACTATCTTGAATCGGAGGTGAAAAACCGAAGTGGCGTTAGTCGGAATTCGTAAAAATAAAATAAATAAAAATTAATGTATTAACTACCATCACGCCATCTCCAAGGAGGGGTTGGAAAAAAAAATTCTGACATACTTCTCTCACTTCCTCATCATTCATACATTGTGTCATGTACGCATGTCATTTTCTCCATTGCATTCATACTTCAAACATATTATAATAATAACAATAATTATAATAAATTGGATAATTCATAGAGCGCCATTTTTATGAATTACTCATCTCAAGGGCGCTGTAGAAGATGCTCTGTTTTATCAACTAGATAATAATAATAATAATAATGATAACAAATATAATAAATATATTTAGTATGAGGGCTGCACCTGACGAAGTCGATCAGCCCTTCCTGTCAGGAAATGACTTTTCTGACTTTTCGTGCACATATCGAGAGGGTATGTGACATTGCACTGAGGATGTTGGGGTTGATCGTCCGGACCGGCAGAGTTTTCAGGGATCCCAATGTGCTCAGAGTCCTATACAACGCGTTGACTTAGAGCAGACTCGAAAGTGATTCTGTAATATGGAGTCCTCACGAGGCGAGATATTCCGTTATGCTGGAGAGGGTTCAGAAAAAAATTCTGAGGTATCTCTACATGAGGGAGTATGGTAGTTATCCGTTGCTCTATCCCACGGCATTTCTTTTGGGAATGCTCGGAACTAATTCTTTACAGCTTCGAAGAGATGGACATCTAACGCATTTCTTTAGATTAATCAGGGGATACTTCGAGAACTCGGCCGTACTGGAAGATGTTGGTCTTTTTGTCCCCGATAGATATCTCCGTCAGCGACAGCACAGATTGTTTTACCTACCGGCCGCCAGAACCAATCTGCCTCTGGTGACACCGGTGGGAAGAGCAATTAGTCTGCTTAACTTTCAAATTAGTGAAAGTACGTTCAAGGGACAAATACTCTTGACTTTAGAAAGTATCTTGTCTTCCTAATGTCTAATGCGTTCCTGGTATTATGTTGTTCGTATATAATATTTGATCTATACTCAATAGATGCCTTAAACATTTTTGCTGTTTGTAATGTCTTTTGAGTAAATAAACAGATTTGATTTGATTTAGACACCATGGCTTGAAGTTAATGCTCTGCAAGTAATATAGCGTCATCTGCATAAAATAGACAGCTTACTGACACTCCACTCATTTTGGCACCTACATCCGACCCTTTCAGACATATCATACACTTGTCCATATAAAGATTAAATAACCACGGGGACATTACGCAACCCTGTTTGACACCTTTATTAATATCAAACCAGGCTGTAAGAACCCCATTTAAATATACAAATTCATCTGCTTGTTACAGATTTACACAGACAGTTAATAATGGAAATGGAAGTGAAGTTTGGAGCTGAAAAATTAAGGATGACAATAGGATAACTGTCGTGGAAATTAGATCACTTAGAATGTGCGGGAAAACAATGTATGATAAAATTCCGAATGACGAGATTAGGAAGAATTGTTAGGACGATGATTACATCAAAAGTCATATTATTAAAGGATCCCTTAGACGGCCGAACAATATATGCAGGTTTTAAATTGGGTATGAAATATGAAAATATGGGTTTTCAGCTTAGATATGAAGTCTGTCAGATCATTTAAGCATCTGAGGTGTGAAGGAAGATTGTTCCAAACTGATGGACCGGCTATCGCAAACGCTCGATCCCCGAAATTTATACTAGGGCAACGCTTTGGCTCAACTAATCTTCCTATTGCAGAGGAGTTCGCCGAACGAAGTATGGATTTCCTTGTATTTAGGCTGTCCGTTATACAGAGTTCGGATATATAATTTGGAGCCATTGCATGTAGCGCTTTGAAGACTGTCCAGCAGAGTTTATACTGGATTCTTTCTGGATTTTTAAGCCAGTGAAGTTCTTTGAGATGTTCTGTTATATGGGACTTTTTTGGAATGCCTTTAATGAGTCTTGCTGCTGCATTGAACGCAGATTGAAGTTTGTTTAATTGTTGTTTTGGAATGTTTGCATTAATTCCATTACAATAGTCATGTCGTGACACAACGAAGGAATTTACAATAGTTTTGAAAGTGTCATGGGGGTAAGTTAGTTAGATAGTTATTTTATCTATTTTTTTTAGTTACACCCTTTTCATTTTCGTTTCCCGCCCAATGTAAGTAGCATTGGAGGCCGTTAGCCCTGGTTGAAAGGGTGGAATGGGGTAATTTGGGTACCTGCTGGCCGTAGCCACCCCCGCCCGTCTTGCGAGATAAAGCCTGCTTTATTGTAACGGTGTAACTTTTAGGGAATATCCTCAAATATATGTTCGCTCCCTTGCAGCATCTGTTACTTTGGGTGAATATGTATTGATATATATTTTTTTAATTTTACACTTACTAACTAACCACCAAGACATTATTTTTTTCATTTTTTTTTTATAAAAATCACAAACATTACAGACATACAATTCCAAATCGTTTGCAATTACATTATAAAAAGAGAAGCATTAAAAAAATTAAATTAAGCTTAAGAATAAGAAAAAATCATAACATTGATATTGCATCCCTGAGGCAACTCACACTATCACGAAATATGTCGACCTCCGAAGCGATCCGATTATGCAATAAGATTGCCCTACCCACAAGCATAAACATTGGCAGGTTGGTTCTGCAGCGTGGCAAATAAAACAATCTGTGCTGTCTTTGCCGAAGGTAATTAACAGGGACAAATAGACCTACATCACTCAGGACATCCGAGTTCTGTATACGGCCGCCAATCAGCTGAAAGAAGTGAACTCCCAAGTGAATGTTCCTCCTTCTCTCCAATGATTGGTAGCTTAGCATACCTAGCAAGGATTCAGTCGGAAAGAGCCACGGGTAATAACCGCGCTCCCTGAGGTAAATAAAGCGCAGAATTTTTTTTTGCATGTTAGGTGTCAGCTCGTGATGGTATTAGAAATGAGGAGATAAAGCGTGGAACAAAGGTTACCGATATCGCAGAAAGAACAGCAAAGCTAAAATAGCAGTAGGCAGGGTATGTGGCGACACTGGTTGATCTCAGCTGGTTACCTAGAATCCTTGGAACAACAGAAGAGGAATATGAAGTCCACAAAAAGGTGGACGTATGATGACTTGCGGGTCGAATTTAGCTACAGATAGCCCATGATAGAAAATATTGGATGAATTAAAAAATAAAATTCCACTTTTGAGTTTATTTTTCTCAACATGTTTCGAAGGATTCACACCTTCATCACCAGGAAAACGATGTAAAATATACTATATAATACCAGGAAAATATGAGTATTTGTCTTCTGAACGTACTCTCACGAATATAAAAGACGTCGATCTTCGAAGCGATCATGTTCAGCAGTTTGATTGCTCTCCTCACTGGCATCACCAGAGGCAGGTTGGTTATGCATGCTGGGACATAAAACAGTCTGTGCTGACGCTGTCGAAGATAAAAAAAATGGATAGCTTCGGATTTTTGAACCTTGAAAATTAGATTATTTTTGGTCATCATGTCATGTTTTCCTCGTCTTCATACTCCATTTACATCGTTAAAGTATACTTTTTTAACCATTCTTTCATCATCCATGCGTTCCGTGTAACAAAACCAACGCAGAGATCCTTTAATAAATTTTTATAACACTTTCTTTCGCTCTACATTCCTTCCGAAATTCAATCGTACATCGCTTTACCGCACATCTTAAGGATCCCATCTCTTCCGCATTTAATCTGCTCTCATCCTTCTTCTGCCAGTTCCATGATTCGCTTTCATACGTAAGGGTTGGAAAAGTTTCAAATATATGTAATTTGTATTTGTAATCTAATTCATTTTCTCGCAAAGAAGAGCCTACGGGAAAGGAGAGACAATTTTCCGGGAAGATTGCAGATTGGCTAATCTCGAGTGAGATGAGTCCCGCGAGGGGGTGGGCGGTCTCGGGGGTGGTTCTAACCACCCGACGAAGGCAATGGAGAGGCCGTTAAATTTAACAACCCTCAATTTCAGTGGATGAGTATGTAAACAGAAACCAGACATGAAGTGATGGGCGGAGACTGAAAATATTCGATTTTTAAAGTTATACAAGGTGCGGGAGAACGGTTTTAAAAAAAACGGCGCTACTTACAGAAATGAGATTAATTTTATTTTATTCGGTACATCATGCGGTTTTACGCATCAAGTCTTGAAGATGACACCAGAAAGATGATGGCCTCCGTATCAAATGTGAAATTTTCGTGATTTTTCGAATCTTTATTTGTATTTGTTCCTATGTCAATTTGAATGATTTCTTTGATATAATTTTGAATTTCTTGATGAAATTGAGTTTGGTACCTAAAATTTTAATTAAAAGAACGGTTAGTTACTATTTATGGGCTAAAATATTAAAATGAAGCTTGGAGCTGGCAAAAGAAGAATGAAAGCAGGATAAACGCCGTAGAAATGAGATCACTAAGAAGAATGTGCGGGAAAGCGTTGTATGATAGAATACCAAACGATGAAATAAGAAAGAAATGTAAGGCAGATGACTGCATCATGAATAAAATTAAAAAAGGATCCCTGAGATGGTTCGGACATATGGAACGAATGGATGAGAGTAGAATGGTTAAAAAGTTGTACACAAGCGTGACTGGGAAAATAAGCCGAGGACGACCGAGGAAAACATGGCATGACCATATTAAGCAATTACTGAAAGGCGGCCACATTCGAAGTCGGAATAATCGACGTGCGTGCATGGTACGATGTATGAATGTAGAGGAACCCCGAGAGGTATGTCAGGACAGGCCATTGTGGCGATCCATCCTCTCTGCCTACCCCTCCGGGGAAATGGCGTGATGGTTAGTTAGTCAGTTAGTTAGTTAGTTATAATAATAAAACAGTAATTATAAAATTAAAAACGATAAAAATTACAGGAAGTAGATTACATTAATAGGAAAGGTTAATAGCATTATTAATATAATAATTTTTTAGCTAGATTATATAGGGCGAAAGTTTTTAGTGTACAATATACGAATGGGGAATAAGCTAGAATTTGGTTATTTATAACATTTATTTTACATTTTTTGGCCTTTAAAATTTCTAAATTTTCTAATTTGTCTTATTTTTGAGGATTATTTGCTATATGTAAAAAAAAATGTGTTTTTGAAAAGATATTACTGTTTTTGTGTGATATTTTTTGTTTAACTAACTAATCATCACGCCATTTTCCCGGACGGTTAGGCAGAGAGGATGGATCGCCACACTTGCCTGTCCTGGAATACCTCTCCAGCTTCCTCCACATTCATACGAGTCATACACGCACGTCGATTCCTCCGACTTCTAACATGACCAACCTTTAAAATTTGATTAATTTGGTCATGCCATGTTTACCTCGGTCGTCCTCGGCTTCTTTTCCCACTCACGCTGCTTGTGTACAACTTTTAAACCATTCTACTCTAATCCATTCGTTCCATATGTCCAAACCATCTCAAGGATCATTTTTTAATTTTATCCATGATGCAGTCATCGCTCACGCTGCTTGTGTACAACTTTTTAACCATTCTACTCTCATCCATTCGTTCCATATGTCGAAACCATCTCAAGATTCCTTTTTTAATTTTATCCATGATGCAGTCATCTGCCTTACATTTTTTTCTAATTTCATCGTTCGGTATTCTATCATACAACGTTTTCCCGCACATTTTTCTTAGTGATCTCATTTCTACGGCGTTTATACTGCTTTCATCCTTCTTTTGCCAGCTCCAAGCTTTACTTCCATACATGAGGGTTGGCACTAGAACTCCATTGTGTACTATTATTTGTTCATATAACCTTAATTTTTATTTTTTTTTTATTTTCGATTATTTTTCTAATCGATTGCGTTTTTTAACGGTCCGCCCATGACTAGTCCAGGCAAACCAGAGAGTGTTTTAGTTTGTCGGTTTCCCGCCAACCGATGATGGATTCTGGAAAGTTCTTCCTTCTGGAACACGGCGTGGTGTCGCGCTAAGATGGCGGCTCGGATAACAGAGGAATAATCATTTTCAGTTTTATGACACGCCATAATTGTACCCTGGAGACTGTCTCATAAGTTCCCTTTGATTAAAATTAGTTTCCTTCAACAAAATTAACGCTAACTTATTCTGTTCTGCATACAGCGAACGTGGTAGAGTTTCAACAGCTACGACTGATACACCGAAAGTCCCGGTTCCATTCCCGGTAATGAAAGTGCAATTCTCGCATTATTCCAAAAAGCTAATACATCTTCATCATCATCCTTGGCTCTATAACCATCCCTCAACATCCCCAAACAGCAAACCTGACCTTGAGGAGCTCCACTGGCTGAAATGTCCAGAAAGGATACAATACAAGCTCTGCTGGACGGTCTATAAGGTGTTGCATGGAATGGCACCAGCTGAACTCTGCATCAACGAGAACCTGAATGCTAGACGGTCTACATTGCGATCAGCTAAGTCTTCTGCGATCGGTAGATTGACTGTGCCAAAACGCTGTCCAAGCACAAACTTTGGCGACCGAGCCTTCGCGGCAGCCGGCCCTTCAGCCTGGAACAGTCTTCCAGCAGACCTTAAGTGCATTTTTTGCAGAGTTTAGATCGAGACTCAAAACGCACCTCTTCAAATTATCCTATCCTGATAGGAAGGGCTGATCGACTACGCCAGGTGCAGCCCTCATACTAAATATGTATATATATATTTTTTATCATTATTATTATTATTATTATCTAGTTGATAAAACGGAGCATCTTCTACAGCGCCCTTGAGATGAGTAATTCATAAAAATGGCGCTCTATAAATTATCCAATTTATTTTATCATAATCTATCCAACGGCATTTCTCTTGGGTATGCTAAGGTATGAACTGAGGATAGAAGGATTTAGAGCAACGCATTTTTTTCAAGCTGATTCGGGGCTCTATTGAAAACTCCTATGTTCTGGAGCAAATATGTATTTTTATGAATCATAGAAATATATCCCCTGAAGCAAAGATGGCAGTTCTAGTGCCAACCCTTATTTTATAATTATTATCCTAATGAACCCCTGTGTTTTTAAACAAATTGGTCTTTTGGTTCCTAAAGGCCGTGCCACAGTGTTTGAAACAAGCTCTCCACAAGGGTGACCTTGGTGGAATGTGGAGCCCCACATTTGGAATGCGTGTTTACAACGGTTTACAACACGCATACTAGGCGCGTCTGTTCACAAAGGTTGTTCAAACGAATTTTGGTTTCAAACAAGTGTCTACACAGTTTTAAACCGCCGGTGGAGACCGATGTGGAGAGCTTGTTCAAAAAAATGTGGCACAGCTTTTATGGTTAGAGTCCGTTCACGACAGGGAGATCGTTTGCAATAGTATGAATGACAGGGGGTGGAATGGGGAATGTTGTATTACATAAAGCGTGCGCTTAACCCAACCAATGACAGGACATAAGTCCTGTAAACACCTTGATCAACCATATTCTGTTTTCAATTTGCATCTTCGTCTCTATTGAGATACAATTGATTCTTGAAGTTCAATTAAATTTAAAAAATTTCATTGATTTTTCCTTGGTAAAGCGATTATAATATTAAATATTTTTTTCCCTTTATTGTTTTCATTTACAATATTAGATCCTTGCAAATGTTTATCTCTAGTATATCATAATTAGTTATTTAAACATTATTTCTGTATTGTGTATTTAAACTGTAGAGATCAGAGTGTTCTACCGTTCAAATTAATATTATAGTTTCTTTGATGTCAGCATGTGCATTATTAAGTGTTGGTATTTTTATGTCTCCATGGTTGTTCAATCTGTATATGGACAAGTGTATGAAAGAACTTAAAGGTATAAATGCTGGTGCTAAGATGAGTGATCTGTCTGTAAACTGTCTGCTTTACGCGGACGATGCCGTTCTCGTTGCGGATAGTGCGGACGAACTACAAGTCTAGGTGTCGAGAATGTATGAGGTATGCAAGTCAAATGATTTAATGATGAATGTTCACAGCAGATGCCCGAACGGATAGTGACGTCGAAAGAAGGGTTGGTGCGGGTAACAAAGTGAATGGAGCTTTAAAAATAGTTATTGGAAACAAGAATTTATCAATGGCCGTTCGGAAAACGGCCGTTCACAATGGAGTTCTGGTCCCAACCCTAATGTATGGAAGCGAAGCATGGAACTGGCAGAAGAAGGATGAGAGTAGAATAAATGCGGTAGAGATGAGGTCCCTAAGACGTATGTGTGGTAGAACGATATACGACAGAATCTCAAATGCTGATATAAGAAAGGAATGTAAAGCGGAAGAAGGTATTATGAACAAAATTATGAAAGGATCGCTGCGTTGGTTCGGACATATGGAACGCATGGATGGAGAAAGAATGGTTAAGAAAGTATACGTTAATGATGTAAATGGGGTACGAAGTCGAGGCAGACCGAGAAAAACATGGCATGACCAAATTAATCAAATTTTAAAGGTTGGTCATGTTAGAAGTCGGAGGAATCGACGTGCGTGTATGACTCGTTGTATGAATGTGGAGGAAGCTGGAGAGGTTTGCCAGGATGGAGAAGTGTGGTGGTCCATTCTCTCTGCCTACCCCTGCGGGGAAACGGTGTGATGGTTTGTTTTTGTTGTTGTTGGTATTTTTATTATGAATGATATGGAAATTATAAATGCAACGCCATATTACTGAATTATCGAAGTCATCAACCTTTACGTTATTTTTGTAAAGCTCAGTCTTTTCGAAGACATAATGGGATTCGACAATCCTTCTATTGGTTGTTCATGTACTTATAATAATTCTTTGTTGTGTAATTTTCGCCAATCCTGTTGTCTTGGAAACTTAATCCAATAACGGGGCGATATAAAATAAAATGTTTGATTATTCTTAATTGTTTTTTAAAAAATAATTCTGCCAGGAAAGAACAGTGTAGAAATCAATCCTTTCTGTCTATCCTTAACCCTTAACGTACCGTGTTCAAAACAAAACGCTCGCTCCCATGTGGTCAATTCAGTTTACCGCTAACTTTATCTAAATATCAAGCATATGACTCGATGAATCAAAATTTAATTTATGTCATCTTGTAGAGAATTTCATTAGGAATAGATCGATATCTATAACATACATGGATTATTTGAAAAACATATCATTATTAATTTTTTTCTGGAACCATGCGATTTCTGATATAGAATGCGTCACAGCATATGAGCAACTGACACCAAGTATGAACTTGTCTCGCCCCGCCGCGCCGTGGCGCTATAATTTTACGTATGATAAAGACACCTAGGCAAAATGTATAGTACGTTCAAGACAACGAGTACGTATTAATATTTGTCCCTTTTGGTAAAGTGTTAATATTTTCACAGTTCTGATATTATTAAGTTGCGTGCTGCGTTTCCGTCCACAGTCAGTATTATTACGTACCTATGAAAAGGCCAAACATATAATTTATAATACGTTCAAAACAGCGAGTAAGTATTTGTCACTTTTGATAAAGTTGTAAATATTAACAAAACAAATTCTACCTTAACACGAATGAAGGTGAGGGCAGTCTTAAAAAATATTTTTTTTTGGGATGAAGGAAGTAATTTTTTGCTTTTTTTTTATTACGAAATATTGAGAACACTTCAATGGAGGATTGCAATTTTTTTTATAATATTAGGGTCCATAGGTTTTAAGAAAATCAACTTTAAATTGGCAGTGGAAACTCAATTGACCACATGGCAACGCGACGGTTAATGGGAAACGGCGCGGTGATAAGTTAGTTTCGTAAATTATAAAATTAGAGTAAATTTGTGGATACTCTGTGTATGATAGAGTGTCGAATGAAAATATAAGAAGTGAATGCAGTGCGAATGATGGTGTCATGAACAAAATATTGAAAGGATCATTAACATGGTTTGGACATATGGAAAGCATGAATGAAGAAAGAATGGTAAAAAAAATATATGTTCTTCTTCTTCTTCTTCGATGGCCCTACAGCCCATATCGAGCCTTAGCCTCCAGTATTCTTCGCCTCCAACTCCTCCTGTCCTCCGCTTCGACCCTCCAATCTGACACTCTTAACAATCTTGTACCATCTCTCCCAACTTCATCCTCCCATCGCAGCCTTGGTCGTCCAATTGGTCTTCTACCACCTGGGTGCCACTCCAGCGATCTTTTTGGGGTTCGCGATGACGGCATCCTCTGCACGTGACCGGCCCATCTCAGTCTATTCAGTCTGACCTGTGTGGAGAGACTGGGAGCTTTGTAAATATTGTACAGCTCGTCATTATGCCGCACTCTCCAGCCTTCACCGTCATTCACAGCCCCCAGAATTCTGCGCAGCACCCTTCTCTCAAAAGTATCCAGTCGCTCTGCAGATTTCGCTGTCATTGTCCACGCCTCACACCCATAGGTCACTACTGTTCGGATGATTGTTTTATACAGGGTGATTTTGGTTGAAAAAAAATATATGTTAATGATGTAAATGGAACCAGAATAAGAGGAAGACCGAGGAAAACGTGGCACGATCAAATAAATCAAATATTGAATGTCGGCCTTGTGAGGAGTCAGAGAAATCGACGCGCGTGCATGACACGATGTATAAATGTTAAGGAATCGAGAGAAATATGTCAGGAAAGAAAAGTGTGGCAGTCCATTCTTTCTGCCTACCCCTTCGGAGAGACGGCGTGACGGTTAGTTAGTTAGTTAGTTAGTTACATTCTGTATATTTAACATTCTTCTGCCAGTTAAGCGTTGGTACAAAAACATCATTGTACACTGAAGTCTTTTTGTAAAGGTTTTTGTTTGCGGTGACAACTTTAAGCTCACCATTGCCTGGAATATTCATAATGAAAAAATATGTCGAGCAAACTTTATGTATAAACACACTCTTGTATCTGCGCAATTTTCCCAAAATATAATTTCTTCCGTTATTATAATGAAAGCTCACAAAAACTTTCAGCCCTCAGACGGCTCCGGGGTGGTTTCCACCCCCTGTTGCAATGTGCTTCCTTCACCCTCCGCCCTTTCTGAATTAATGAAGTGCGACTTTCTTGCAGAGAGGTCGCTTCCTTTGCACCCCCCTGCTGTAGCTATTCTGTCATCGGCGACAGGTGAGAAACCGGTCATAATAAAAAATAAAAACGATATTTTAACTTTCTCTTCCTGTATTAATTTATCTGGAAAACATGTTTCAGATGAAAAAATAGAGAAAGACGTTGAAAGAAGGGTTGCTGTGGGGAACAAAATAAATTAATGTTATTATTTGAAATTTCATGATAGACGTTCATTTTAAATAATAATAAAAAAATTAATTGTAGAAAATTCTTTTAAAATGTATATTTAGTTAAAACCCACTAATGTTTATGTCTTAACCCTCCCTTCCCTGTGATGGGTATCTTCTACACGTTGCTTCTAATAACCATCAATATCTCTATACATTTAATAAATACAAGGTTAAGATTTTAGGTATTCCTCCATCATATATTTACGCATTGATTTAAAAAATAATATTAATAATAATCAGAATTCATCGGGTACATCGGAGGTATTTTGTGAACATCGGAAACAAAATTCGTAGCGCTGAGTACGCGACACTATATTCGCATCTCACTCTTGCATATGTTCTAGCTCAATGTTCTCACTCTCGCCGTCCCGCCGCGCTGGCAATTGCTTTCGGGCTTGCAACCCAGCGGACCTATGGCCGTTCCGTGAATGTTGCCAGATGTTTTTTTTAATGTTTATAGCAATTAAATCTCAATTATTGTAATTTTTGACTTCAATTAAAATTATATAAGGGGATTAGCTATGAATGTTCCTATTTTTCCGATTTAAAATCGTTAATTTTTTAACTCGCACTGACTACCCTACACCGGAACGCACGTTTTTATTTTAGCACCGTAAGGGAAAGGTTAAAAATAAAAATTCATCATACGCCACTGGATTATAGAGACGCTTTTCCTGAGACTTTAATTAAGGGGGGGGGGGGTTCAGGAAACTCTGCACTCAAAAAGATGATGATGATGATGTCATTAAGATGAAATTTGTCGCTTTTTGGTATCAAACAATCCTGACTAAAGTGTTGCATTTAATGGAGGGGGGAACTGATTATATGGTTTGGACATGAAATGAATTGTGAAGAAATTGGGATTGGTTTGCAGCAAACTATAACATTTGGTCAAGAATGTATGAGGTATGCAAGTCAAACGATTTAATGACGAACGTCGGAAAATCAAAGGTGATGGTTTTTAAAAGGGAAAAGCTAATGATAGTTTGTAATATAAGTGTGAATAAGAGAACTTGTAACAGATGAGAGGATTGGTGTATTTAGGTAGCATGTTCACAGCGGATGGCCGAACGCACAGTGATGTTGAAAGAAGGGTTGGTGCGGGTAACAAAGTGAAAGGAGCTTTAAAAATAGTTAATGGAAACATGAATTTATCAAGAATGATTAAAAATTATATGTTAACAATGTAAATGGAACCAGAACTAGAGGAAGACCGAGGAAAACGTGGCACAATATGTCCAAACCATCTTAATGATCCTTTCATTATTTTGTTCATAACACCATCATACGCACCGCATTGACTTCTTATATTTTCATTCGACACTCTATCATACACAGAGTATCCACACATTCGTGTAAGAGATCTCATTTCTACTGCATTTATTCTACCTTCATTCTTCTTTTGCCAGTTTCATGCTTCGCTTCCATACAATTGTGTAATAATTTAAATATGTATCTTTATAATATGTATCACTGAAGAAGGACTGGTTGTCCGAAAAATGTCTGTAATTTTATTTTTTTAATATAATTTTTGTATATACAAAGTATATAAAAGAGAAATATATATATTTTTTTGAATTTATACATATATTTGTATACGAATACTGGATTTCACCCATTGCGGGTTATCAATTTTTATGATTTAATTGTATCTCAATAGAGACGAAGATGCAAATTGGAAACTGAATATGGTTGATCAAGGTGTTTACAGGACTTATGACCTGTCATTGGTTGGGTTAAGTGCACACTTTATGTAATTACAACATTTCCCATTCCACCTTTGTTATGACCATGTCTGACAAATTTTTTGGAAGTTGTATATATGTTAAAGTCCAACGCCAGAATTTACATGTCAGTTTCAATGCGCCATCTATGAAGACTTTGATTATATATGTTAATCTCTAAGATTAATCTATATATAATCTACATACTAACGCCATCTATGAAGATTATTAAGCATTAAGCAGAACATATTTTTTTAACACAATGTGAAAGGCTACCCCGCCATTAGCGCATTGTTAGAAGCCGCCTGGAGATGTCACTCCTCTCTTTATGCAAAACTTAAACCAGATATGTATTAAACCATTTTTTTAATGTATACATATACTTGTATACGAATACTGGATTTCACCCATTGCGCATAATATTTCTTTATTCATTCTTTCCATGTGTCCAAACCATCATAGAGACCATTTCATTATTTTGTTCATAACACTTTCATTCGCACCGCATTCACTTCTTATATTTGCATTTGACACTCTATCATATGCAGATTTACCACACATTCGTCAAGAGGTATCATTTCTACTGCATTTATCCTACTTTCATCCTTCTTTTGAATGTTCTATGTTTCACTTCCATGCATAAGCGTCGGCACAAGATCACCATTGTGCACTGCTATTCTAAAAATAAATTATAAGAAATAACTTATGGAAACAAATATTTTCAAGTTATCAACAACCATCGTTACAAAGAATAGCCCAGTTAATCCTGGATATAGCCCGAGAGAATTATACGGGAAATAGGGAGAAATCCAGAGAAT
Source organism: Lepidostoma basale (assembly GCA_022606425.2). Lineage (NCBI taxonomy): Eukaryota > Metazoa > Arthropoda > Insecta > Trichoptera > Lepidostomatidae > Lepidostoma > Lepidostoma basale. The sequence continues at coordinate 129,577 of JAHDVF020001562.1, forward strand.
AGGAAGGATGCTGGATTAGACTGGATTCATCGCCCCTTTTCGCTAATCCGAGATGCGAATCCAAGCCTCCGAGACTTAAAAGTCGGCCGATTGGAGTTTGGATTTCACGAGAGCATTACAAAGAATAAACTGCAACAACAACAACAAACCATCACGCCGTTTCGCCGCAGGGGTAGGCAGAGAGAATGGACCGCCACACTACTTTTTATTTATTTTATTTTTTATTTTTCATTTATTTTGATAAAAATCCAAACATTACAGACATACAATTCCAGATCGTATTCAATTACATTATAAAAAATACTGTATCCTGACATACCTCTCTAGCTTCCTCCACATTCATACAGCGAGGCATACACGCACGTCGATTCTTCCGGCTTCTGGCATGACGAACCTTTAAAATTTGATTAATTTGATCATGCCATGTTTTCCTCGGTCTACCTCGACTCCGTACTCCATTTACATCGTTAACGTATACTTTTTTAACCATCCTCTCTTCACCCATGCGCTCCATATGTCCGAACCAACGCAGCGAGCCTTTTATAATTTTGTTCGTAATACCTTATTTTTCTCTACATTCCTTTTTTATATCAGCATTTGAGATTCTGTCGTATATCATTCTACCACACATACGTCTTAGGGACCTCATCTCTACCGCATTTATTCTGCTCTCATCCTTCTTCTGCCAGTTTCATGTTTCGCTTCCATACATTAGGGTTGGGACCAGAACTCCATTGTGATCGGCCGTTTTCGCTTTCATTGATAAATTCTTGTTTCCAATAACTATTTTTAAAACTCCATTCACTTTGTAACCCGCACCAACCCTTCTTTCGACGTTACTATCCGTTCGGCCATCTTCTGTGAACATGCTACCTAAATACACAAATTCCCTCACCTGTTCCAAGTTCTCTTCGTTCACACTTGTATTACAAACTGTCATTTGCTCTTCCCTTTCAAAAACCATCACCTTGACTTTCCGACATTCATCATTAAATCATTTGACTTGCATACCTCATACATTCTCGACACCAAGACTTGTAATTCGTCCGCACTATCCGCAACGAGAACGGCATCGTCCGCGTAAAGCAGACAATTTACAGACAGATCACTTATCTTAGCACCAGCATTTATACATTTAATTTACCCGCAATGGGTAAAATCCAGTATTTGTCTACAAATATTTGTATACATTCAAAATGTTGTAAAATCTTACTGTTAGGAGTATGACATTTGAAGGCACACTTCCTACTGACACATAATAACGAAGGATTTAATATTATAATCAACACACATAAACTTGGAATTGCATCGAAATTTCACTGGGGGTTGCACCCAATTAAAACTTTGTCTGTAATTATAATCCGCATAGGTCATAGGGGTGGGTTTTGTTGCATTAATAATTATCTAACTTAAGGGATGATAGGCAATTTCAGTTGTATAAACATTCTCAACGAGTTAACTATTTCATAAGGGTTGAAAAGGTCACCAGGAAAGTGTTTTCCAGGGAAAAGGGGAGAAGCAACAATGTTTTAAATAAGTTTAATAATATACTATGGAAATTAAAAAAAAATGTATTTAATGAAAAATATTAAAAAAACACGACATGTTTCGGAGGATACCTCCATCTTCAGGTGTTAAAATATAATAAAAACTGAACAAAGAAAGATGAATAATAACCCATTTCAGGATTAATTGTATCTCAATAGAGACGAAGATGCAAATTGGAAATAGAATATGGTGATCGAGGTGTTTACAGGACTTATTCCTGTCATTGGTTGGGTTAAGCGCACGCTTTATGTAATACAACATTCCCCATTCCACCTTTTCTTATGACCACCATGTCTGACAAATTTTTGGAAGTTGTATATATGTTAATCTGTAACACCACACTTCACATGTTAGTTTCAATCTACACACTAGCGCCATCTATGAAGATTGGATTTTTAAAATTCGATACAATAATTCAAATACAAAAATTAAAATTCGATACAATAATTCAAATTTAGAAATCCTCAAGTCAGTGAAATTGGGTGAAAACATAATTAATAATCAGATTCCTCCTTTTACTCCTTTCTCCTTAAATACTTTCTCTACACTTAATCTCCCAAGCTCCCATTCCCAATCAAATGTAAATTAATCATTTATTAATTTCTATATAAATTACGTCTTTTCAAATGTATGTTTTTTCTAAATTACAATTTTTATAAGTTTAACAATTTTACTAAAACGTAAAACCGGCATTGTAAATAAAACTAACTAACCATCACGCCGTTACTCCGGAGGGGTAGGCAGAGAGGATGGACCGCCACACCGTTCTGTCCTAACATACTTCTCTAGATTCCTCCACATTCATACATCGTCACATGTACGCTCGTTGATTCTTCCGACTTCAAATGTGGCCGCTTTTCAGTATTTGATTAATTCGATCATGCCATGCTTTCCTTGGTCTTTTAAGACTTCTCTTCCCACTCACACTGCTTGTATACAACATTTTAACCATTCTCCTCTCGTCCATTCGTTCCATATGTCCATTTCATCTCAGGGATTCTTTTTTAATTTTAATTATGATGCAATCATCTGCCTTACATTTCTTCCTTATTTCGTCGTTCGGTATTAACAAAAAAATATCCAAAAAAGCTTAAACGGCAGTGCACAATGGTGTTCTTGTACCGACCTTTATTAATGGAAGCGAAGCATGAAACTGGCAAAAGAAGATGAAGATGTAGAGAATGATGGTGTTATGAACAAAATAATTAAAGGATCATTATGATGGTTTGGACATATATATTTACGATGTAAATGAAACTAGAAATAGAGGAAGACCGAGGAAAACGTGGCACGATCAAATAAATCAAATATCGAATGTCGGCCACGTGAGGAGCCAGAGAAATCGACGCGCGTGCATGACACGATGTATGAATGTTGAGGAAGCGAAAGAAATATGTCAGGAAAGAAGAGTGTAGTAGTCCATTGCTTCTGCCTACCCCTTCGGGGAGACGTGCGTGATGGTTAGTTAGTAAGTTAGTTTATCTATCTCGGAAGGTAATGTAGGAATCTACTTTATCGACTGATTGAAACGTTAATCTGAAACGAGCACCCCTTCCCGATTTTCCTGGCTGTTTTTCCCGGGATCTGTTTTTTGCCAGGATAATGATTACCGCAGGACAAAGGAATCTTAATTAAAGGCTTAGCGCGAAAGAGGCTGGGAGGAAAAGCGAGAAGATAGATTGTACATCTCCGCTTTGTAATAAATAAAAACCATTTAATGTCAAGTTTGAATCATTAAGATTGCTTTATTTTAATGCTTTGATAAAATGAATAAATAAAGTCGGACATTGTGGGAGATAGTATCAGAGTATATGTTGCGTTTCCCATGGACTGTTATGATCTTACTTACATACTTCCTATGGCCATACAACTCTTGAAGAGTCTTAGCCTCCTTGATGATTTTTCGCCAAGCTCCTCGATCCTGCGCCTTTTGCTCCCAGCAGTCCATTAGACGCTGTCTAGGCCTTCCTAGAGGTCTTACTCCAGTCGCTCTAGACGCGTACAGGGTCTTGATTGCTCTGGTCTCTTCGGCTCGGCATACGTGCCCAATCCATGCTAGGCGACTGGCTCTCACGGTGCTCGTTATAAGGGGCTGCTGGGTACGGATCTCTTGGTTGGTCCTATGCCTCCAAGTTCCCGCTGCAACACCGGGTCTGGGTCCCAGGATCATTCTAAGTATCCTATTCTCAAACTAGTAGATTCTTTGTTGTTATTTTAGAGTCTTTGTCCATGACTCAAATCCATTTGTCACCACTGGCTTGATGATGGTGTTATAAATACGCAGCTTGGTGTTTCTGGATAGAAGCTTGGATTTTAAGAACGTTCGCATGAAGGCTGAAGCTCGTAGGCCTTTTTGAACTCTGTGTTCCAACTCCGTTGGCTTCCGTCATGACCGTACCGAGATAAGTGAACTCTCTGACTTGCTCAATTGTATCAACCTCCATGCAAATATCTCTCAGTGGTGAGTCTAGGTTATTTCTCCTGGAAACAATCATCCACTTCAAACCAATCCAGACTGTTGTATCATTTAATCTTCTTCTGTGGTCTGTTTTTCAGAGTATTGCTTCTGCTGTGAGGTAGATACCCAGCTGTCCTTCCATCTTTTAGGAGGTGTTCCACGAGGACGAGTCCCAAAAGGCTGATGATGCAGTTCACTATAAGGGAGCCTGGTGGTGTCCATTCTCTGGACATGACCATACCAGTCCCTTCTTCGCTGTCTGCTCCATTTTATAATATCCTCAACCTCACACATCTCTCTAATTCTGGTGTTCCTAACGCGATCTCTCAGTATATAAGAAACATGTGATTCGCATAAATTTTAATAAAACTTCTTGAAAACAACTTCTTCTTCTTCTTCTTGCCCTTCTTGATCTTGCAATCTGTTTATACAAAAAAATCAAATTTCTTTCTGTGATGAAGACGTCCAGTCATCTCTCCATCTCTTTGGTGGTCAACGTCCCTTTGGAGTCTCGTGCAACTACGTCTCAGGAACATAACTTTATGAAATACAAATACATTGTGATTTCTTGCTAGGGATGCTAGGCTACCAGTCACTCGAGAGGAGACGAGACATTCACTTGGGTGTCCATTTCTTTCGACTGATAGGCGGTTGTATACACAACTCAGAAATCCTGAGTGATGTAGGTCTGTTCGTCCCTGATAATTATCTTCGACAAAGGGGCCATATATTGTTTTATCTCCCACGATGCATAACCAACCTGCCAATGGTTATGCCGGTAGGTAGAGCAATATCTTTGCTTAATCGTATCACCTCGGAGTTTGATGTATTTTGCGATAGTTTGGCTCATCTGAGGGAAGTACTGTCTTTATTATAATTGTATGGTATATTTATCTTATTAATTTGTCATGCATCTTATGTTTCTCGCTCTTTTTATTAATGTATTGTGTATTACTTATTATTGTGTATCTCTTATTATTGTGTATCTCTAACTTGTATTTTTAGACTAACTAACTAACTAACTAACCATCACGCCGTCTCCCCGAAAGGGTAGGCAGAATGAATGGACTGTCACACTTTTACTGATGCGGCACTTCATCCTTCTCTTTTCGCCCCGCGGGAGACGCGGTGTGATGGGTTGCGAACCTCATCGCCACCAATAGGCATCTCACGCGCACACTTCAATCGTCCAACACCAACAAAATAAATCTAAATCAAATAATATAAAATACAATGATATAAAATAAAATAACAAAATAATAATAATTTAACACAAAATGTTCTTTTTAGATGGTGCACATATTGTGTATTTAATTTATGTTCCACGAATACACCGTTTTTTTAATTTAACACATAATGTTATAACATAATAACACATAATGTTTTTTTCGATGTTGCACATGTTGACATGGACGATCCGGACTTTTGTGTTTATTTAATTTATGTTACACGTATCCACCGTTTTTTAAATTAGCTGTAATTAGGCACTTAACCAGCAAGAACTTAAAAATAATATTGAAGAAATTATTCAAATTGTCATTGGAATAAATTATGCAATTTGTCATTGGAACAAATCAAAAATTTATTTTTACGCCTGTCAAAATTCTTTATAAAAACGAAAAAACTAATATAATTTTAACATCAAAACAGTACAAACGTATTACGCGTCACAATTAACTATTATTGAGTGCGGCAACAGTTAAATTGACCAAAACAATACACTTATACACGAAATATCTCCAAATTTACAGGAGCACCACATGAACTAAACCAAATTTTCAAAATCAAAATCAGAATGTATCTTTAGTGTATTGGAAAAAAAATTCTGTAATGCTTTAGATATGTTTAAAATAAATAAATTAAATGAAATAAATAAAGCAGAAAAAGACATGCGTTAAACAAACTTTACATTTAGATTGAAGTACGATATTTCTGTGGCGTTATATTGGTAAAAAAATACCTTGTTGTGACAGGGTTACCCGTAATAAATTCACCCAGTTTTCCCTTAGTAGCCCCAGCGCCCCCCGCGACCAATAACTTCAACCCCCGCAAGCTGCGGGGTGGTTAACACCCTGAATTTTCTCTGCGGGCCACCCGACATAAAATTATAACCATTGCGAATTAACAAAACTCATTGGGATTCCACAAAATATTAATAAAAGTTAATCCAGTCCATCATGACATATAGGATCGAGTGCCGGGCGGACACCACGATCACACAAAACGTGTTTAGTGTGTCAGAAATGAAGACGCTCAGAAATATATCTGGCAAGACACTGCAAGAGAGGATAGGGAATACACGGATAAAGGAGATATGCGTTCTTCTACCGACCCTTATGTATGGAAGCGAAGCATGGAACTGGCAAAGGAAGGATGAAAGTAGAATAAATGCAGTAGAAATGAGATCTCTTAGACGAATGTGTAGATACTCTGTGTATGATAGAGTGTCGAATGAAAATATAAGAAGAGAATGCGGTGCGAATGATGGTGTCATGAACAAAATAATGAAAGGATTATTAAGATGGTTTGGACATATGGAAAGAATGAATGAAGAAAGAATGGTAAAAAAATTATATGTTAATGATGTAAATGGTACCAGAAATAGAGGAAGACCAAGGAAAACGTGGCACGATCAAATAAATCAAATATTGAATAATATTTAAATAAAACGATGTTTTTTTAACCAGTCTGTAATAATAATTAAATAAAACGATGTTTTTTAACCAGTTTTGACCAGTCTGTCGATGCCAGCGAGTCTGGCGAAACCGGTCGCTGTCTAAATTAAGACAAAAGTGGAAGTAGTTAAAAAACATCGTTTTATTTAATTATTATTTAAAATGAACTTCCATCAAGAGATTTCAGTAAAATCATTTGATTATATCAAATATTGAATGTCGGCCATGTGAGGAGTCAGAGAAATCGACGCGCGTGCATGACACGATGTATGAATGTTGAGGAAGCGAGAGAAATATGTCAGGAAAGAAAGGTGTGGCAGTCCATTCTTTCTGCCTACCCTTTCGGAGAGACGGCGTGATGGTTAGTTAGTTAGTTAGTTGGCCACGTTTTCATCGGTTTTCCTCTATTTCTAGTTGCATTCATATAGTTAATATATACTTTTTTTACCATTCCTTCCATAGGTCCAAACCATCTTAATGATCCTTTCATTATTTTGTTATAACACTTTCATTCGCACTGCATTCACTTTTTTTATTTTCGTTCGACACTCAATCATACATTCGTCTAAGAGATCTCATTTATACTGCATTTATTATAGTTTCATCATTCTTTTGCCAGTTCCATGCTTCGCTTCCATTCATAAGGGTCGGTACAAGTATGCAATTGTGCATGACACGATGTATGATGTATGAATGTTGAGGAAGCGAGAGAAATATGTCAGGAAAGAAAGGTGTGGCAGTCCATTCTTTCTGCCTACCCCTTCGGGGAGACGGCGTGATGGTTAGTTAGTTAGTTAGTTAGTTAGGAGATATGCGAGGTCGAGGATGTCGTTAGGTGGGGAAGGCAAAGGATAAGATATTGGTATACACACGTGAGGAGAATGGATTCATCCAGACTCCTCTTCATTATGTTACACGACCCCAAGGTAAACGACTCCTGGGCAGACCACCAAAGAGATGGATCTACAGCTGGGAGTCGATTTCGCAGGAGGCCAATTCCTCTTAAGAAACAGGCCACTAAGCCTACACTAAGAATAAGACTTATTTTCATTCTTCTTATTCTTCCTCAGCCTATTCCCGTCCACTCCTAGACAAAGGCCTCCTCCATTCGCTTCCATGTCACTCTGTCCTGTGCAAACTGCATCCAGGTTATTACGACGTGTCTGTTCAGATCATCCTTCCACCGTAGTTGCGGTCTCCAAGTCAGCAGTCTTCTTGTCCACTTTTCATCTGAGCTTCTGGCTACGTGACCTGCCCATTGCCATTTTAATGTTGCCACCCGGTGGATGGTGTCAGTGACCATTGTTTTTTCTCTCACCGTATCGTTTCTGACCCTGTCTCTTAGGCTTATTCCTAACATGGCTCTTTGGGTCACTCGTAGTTTCTTGGCACTTTGTTTGGACAATGTAACAGTTTCAAGACCATGAGTACCAACTGGCAGAACGCAGGCTTTACAGACTTTTCGTTACAGGTTGATTTTCATTACGATCACTTAATTATCAATATATAAACATTAAACTGAATTATTATATTATTTTAATACAAAACAAGCTCTGCTAGGCGGGTTTGAATGCGTTGCACGCTTCAATTATATTTTGTGTCTTACTAACTAACTAACTAACCATCACGCCATCTCCCCGAAAGGGTGGGCAGAAAGAATGGACTGTCACACTTTTACTGATGCGGCACTCCATCCTTCTCTTTTCGCTCCGCGGGAGACGCGGTGTGTTGGGTTGCGAACCTCATCGCCACCAATAGGCATCTCCCGCGCACACTTCAATCGTCCAACACCAACAAAATAAATCTTAAACAAATAATATAAAATACAATGATATAAAATAAAATAACAAAAGAAAAACAATTTAACACAAAATTTTCTTTTTAGATGGTGCACATACTGTCTATTTAATTTATGTTTCACGAATCCGTTGTTTTTTTAATTTAGCACATAATGTATTATAATAATACACAATGTTTTTTTCGATGGTGCACATGTTGACATGGACGATCCGGACTTTTGTGTTTATTTAATTTATGTTACACGTATCCACCGTTTTTTAAATTAGCTGTAATTAGGCACTTAACCAGCAAGAAATTAGAAATAATACTGAAGGAATTATTCAAATTGTGATAGGAACAAATGAAAAATTTATTTTTACACCTGTCAAAATTCTTTATAAAAACGATAAAACTAATATTTTGTGTCATTTCCCCAATTCGTTTCTTCACCACATGAAGTTATGGCTCAAGTCTTGTGGCCACGTATTACAAAGGCAATGAAAACATATGACAATTAGGTTTTCTTTTTTGGTTTGTTCTAGTTCTCTAAAGACCCCTTATTAAGAATACTTTTCATTCAGGGCAGTACAGGGTGTTCATAAATTATTTTATCGTCAACATTTTGAATGTATACAAATACTTGTAGACGAATACTGGATTTTATGTTGTTGTATTACATAAAGCGTGCGCTTAACCCAATCAATGACAGGTCATAAGTCCTGTAAACGCCTCGATCACCATATTCTGTTTCCAATTTGCATCTTCGTTTTTATTAATAATAATAAATTACGGTGGATACGTGTAACATAAATTAAATAAACACAAAAGTCCGGATCGTCCATGTCAACATGTGCAACAACAAAAAAAAAACATTATGTGTTATTACATTATGTGCTAAATTAAAAAAACAGTGGATACGTGGAACATAAATTAAATAGACAATATGTGCACCATCTAAAAATAACATTTTGTGTTAAATTATTTTTATTTTATTTGATATCATTGTATTTTATATTACTTATTTAAGATTTATTTTGTGGCTGTTGCACGTTTAAAGTGTGCGCGGGAGATGCCTATTAGTGGCGATGAGGCTCGCAACCCATCACACCGTGTCTCCCGCGGAGCGAAAAGAGAAGGATGGAATGCCGCATCAGTAAAAGTGTGACAGTCCATTCTTTCAGCCTACCCTTTCAGGGAGATGGCGTGATGGTTAGTTAGTTAGTTAGTTAGTTATAAATTGGATAATTTATAGAGCGCCATTTTTATGAATTTCTCATCTCAAGGGCGCTATTTGAGATACAATTTATTCTATCGTCGTATTGTATTTAAAAAAAATTAAAACTAACTAACTAATCATCCGTTTTCCCCGTGGGGTAGGCAGATAGGATGGACCGCCATACCGTTCTGTCCTGACGTACTCTCTGGTTCCTCCACATTCATACATCGTAAAATTCTTTCGACTTCGAATGTGGCCGCCTTTCAGAATTTGATTAATTTGGTCATGCCATGCTTTCCTTTGTCTTGAAGACCAAGGAAAACGTGGCACGATCAAATAAATCAAATATTGAATGTCGGCCATGTTCATTTTAGATGGTGCACTTGTTGACATGGACGATCCGGACTTTTGTGATTATTAGATTTATATAGTAGAAATGCAGTAGAAATGAGATCTCTTAGACGAATGTGTGGATTATCTGTGTATGATAGAGTGTCGAATGAAAATATAAGAAGTGAATGCGGTGCGAATGATGGTGTCATGAACAAAATAATGAAAAGATCATTAAGATGGTTTGGACATATGGAAAAAATGAATGAAGAAAGAATGATAAAAAAATTATATGTTAACGATGTAAATGGAACCAGAAATAGAGGAAGACCGAGGAAAACGTGGCACGATCAAATAAATCAAATATTGAATGTCGGCCATGAGATCGATGCGCGTGCATGACACGATGTATGAATGTTGAGGAAAAGAGAGAAATATGTCAGGAAAGAAAAGTGTGGCAGTCCATTCTTTCTGCCTACCCTTTCGTGGAGATGGCGTGATGGTTAGTTAGTTAGTTATAATTGTTTACAAATATGATGAATCAGTTTTGACATAAATGTTATAAATATTTACTTTGGAACGTTTATGCTTTTTAACGTTTAAATTTTTTTTTATAATATCACTGAGTCAGGACCGGTTGTCCGAAACATGTCTGATATATAATTTTAATTTATTTAAAAGATAATGTTGTATGTACAAAGTATATAAAAAAGAAAAATACAAATAATCACAACACAAAGTATAGCGAACATAGAATAAAATAAATGAGACTTTCACGCTATTCTATCCTGAATTTTTGTTGATTGAATGATTATACATCGTGTCATGCATGCACGTCGAAATCTCAGACTCTTCACGTATCTGAAATTTTATATTCCATTTAATTTATCAAGCCACGTTTTCTTTGGTCTTCCTCTATTCCTTGCTCCATTAACATCGTTATCGTATACATTTAATTTTTTTAATTCTTAATTTAATTAATTAATTGTTGTACAAATTCCACACAGTATCCCAAAGGCTAAATATGGCTATATCAGTCAACAAAACAAAAAGTCTCACTATATCTAGGCAACCTGCAAGATGTAAACTGACTGTTGATGATATACCTGTGGAGCAGGTTATGAGTTTCAGGTATTTGGGAGTGGAGATCTGCAGCCAAAGTGTCCTTTATACCGAAGTACGTGAACAAGTCAGTAAAGCCTCTGCCGTGTCAAGATGCCTGAAGAATCTGGTCTGGAAAAACAAGCACATGCGTATCGACAGCAAGATCAGAATCTACAAAACATGCGTGCGACCTATCATGACGTACGCTGTAGAGACGCGGGCTGACACTGTGCGAACCAAGGGACTACTAAGAACATCGGAGATGAAGGTCCTAAGATCAATTACTGGAAAAACCCTCCGAGATCGTGTCCGCAACGTAGACATAAGAAAAACTTGCGAAATAGAGGATATAGTTCAGTGGAGTAGATCCAGAAGAAGATACTGGAAGGACCATGTAGCCCGAATGGATGGTGACAGACTTGCATATACAGCCGCTTATGAAATCCCTTCCGGACACCGCCCACCTGGAAGACCGCCTAAGAGATGGAGGGACAGCTGGACCTCATCATCCGACGAGATATGATTTCTGTGTCACAGATCGTCAGATCTATCAAAAGAAGAAGAAGAAGAAGAAGAATTTAATTAATCTAATTTTAAAGGTTGGTCATGTTACAAGTCGGAGGAATCGACGTGCGTGTATGACTCGTTGTATGAATGTGGAGGAATCTATAGAGGTTTGCCAGGATAGAGTAGTGTGGCGGTCCATTCTCTCTGCCTACCCCTGCGGAGAAACGGCTTGATGGTTTTTGTTTGTTTTAATTTTTTTTTGTCATCTCCATCCATTTTAATCTTGGAGTTTAATGAAATAATTTTCGACAGAGCACTTGTTTCAAAATGGCTTACCGTTATTTTTCCCAATCCGAAATATCTATCCCTCCGGCAAAATAAATTGTAATTATTTCTGACGCCATAAATAATTGCAGATAAAAACGAATCGTGGATTTCGCGCCCTCTTCCGCGCCTAAACGGAAGCTGTGGAATTTTCCGTAAATTCAAATCTACACCGGAAGGGTTGCGGGAGAAAAACAGTGGCGCTGCAAAAAGCACCCTAAAAAGTCCAGAAAGAATCCAGTATAAACTCTGATGGACAGTCTACGAAGCGCTACATGGAATGGCACCAAGTTATAAATCTGAACTCTGTATAACGGACAGCCTTCTTCTTCCTTATTGTAGACCTATGTGGTATGTTCTCCAGAGAGTTGCTCCACCTGTGAGGTAGATTCCCAGCTGTCCTTCCATCTTTTAGGAGGTCTTCCACGAGGACGAGTCCCATGAGGCTGATTATGCAATGCAATATAGGGGAGTCTGGTGGAGTCTATTCTTTGAACATGACCGTACCAGTCCCCTTTTCACTGTCTGCTCCATCTTACAATATCCTCAACCTCACATATCTCTCTTATTCTGGTGTTCCTCACGCGATCCCTCAGTGTCTTAATTTCGGAAGTCTTAATTCAACGAAATCCACGTTCTCCTCTGCAATAGGTAGATTAGTTTAGCCGAAGTCTTGCCCTAGTACAAATATCTGGGATCGAGCCTTTGCAGTAGCCATAAGCTTGGAACAATCTCCCTTCATACCTTAGATGCATAAATGATCCGACAGATTTCAGATCTAAGCTAACCGATATTTTTCATATTTCAAAAACCCCCCTTGAAGGATATTTGTTTCATTTTACTTTCTAACCGATCGCGAATATTAGATGCAGCGTTCATATTAAGATTTTTATATTTAAAACACGTCTTAATGCGCCCTTGAGGTGATTACATCATAAATAGGACTTTTGAATGTACCACTGCGAAAGCCCGATGTTCGAAATTTGTCCGGGGTTTGCGCTTTGGCTCAACTAGTCTGCCTATTGCCGAGGAGTTTGCTGATCGAAGCGCAGATTGACACAAGTTAGGCCTATCAGCAACACAAAGTTCAGATATAAGGCTGGTGACATTCCGTGAAGCGCTTTAAAAACCGTCCAGCATAGTTTTTACTGAATTCTTTCAGGATACTGGAGCCAGTGAAGATCTTTTAGATGTTGTGAAAAATGCGAGTTGTTTGGAATACCTTTTATAAGTCGTGCTGCCGCATTGAAAACAGATTGAAGTTTATTTGTTTCCGTTTCTTGTTAGTGTAAATGCCGTTGCAATAGTCGAGTCGAGGTGTTATGATCTATTTGCATGTTACTATACGAGTATATGAATGCAGAGGAAACTAGAGAGGTATTTTGCGGTCCGTCCTCTCTGCCTAGTCCCTCTAGAAAAAGTCGTGATGGTTAGTTAATTAGCTTTTTATTAAACATGTTTTAAAAGTTTTTTTTTTAGTTTTTTTTTTTTTTTTTTTTTTAAATGGATTCATTTTTAGATCTTACTTGTAATTATATAATGTTTCATCATCATCATCCTAAGCTCGACAGCCCTGGGTGGGCCTTGGCTGAATCCAGGAGCTCCGAGGCTCCTTGGATTTTTCGTAACAAGTTTGTTTTTCTAGGATAAGGTTGTTAGACTTACGCCAAATCCCCTACCAGGGGGACCAGGGTTTTTCTGTAGGGGTTTTCCTTCCCTTAGCTGGGGGGTTCCAGTTTTATGGCGCTGGAGACCCGCCATTCATCCTCTCCTATCTGCTATGGCTGATAGTATTGCCAGTGGCCACATTGCCCAGGGCTCGCGGGGCCTATGAGACCACTCGTGGATGCTAGGAGTAGGACTATTGGTAGTGTTGCTGATGGTATGCAACTGTGGCGTTACACGGTATTTAGGTGACACATATTTGCCAGCAAAATATGTATCTCCGTGACCCTACCAAAATTTGAGCCCCTATATAATGTTTCAGGTATATTTTAAATTTGTAGTGAGACTCCTTGTATCTTTTGGTAGTTCATTGTAAAGTTTCAGTCCATTGTTCAATATCCTTGATTGTCCTGTCTTAGTTCGTGCATTCGGTAAGTGATATCTGTCACAGTTCCTGATCCAGTGTCTGTGTATGTCTAAATTTTTAGTTAATTTGTAGCTGCTGTCTGTTCTCTCTTCCATGGTCACTCTGTGTACAATTTTCAAGGTCTCATATTTGGTCAGGTCTGATATGTCCATTTGTTTTGTTAGTCTTTATCATTGTATGGTTGGGGTAAGATAGTTAATATATACGCAATTTTTTTTTTTAATAATAAAAAAATTATATAAGCTAGAATGGCAGTGCACAATGGTGTTCTTCTACCGATCCTTATGTATGAAAGTGAAACATGGACCTGGCAAAATAAGGATGTAAGGAGAATAACTGCAGTAGAAATGAGATCTCTAAGACGAATGTATGGCAAATCTGGATATGATAGAGTGACGAATGCAAGTATAAGAAGTGAATGTGGTGCGAATGAAAGTGTTATGAACAAAATAAGGAAAGGGTCATTAAGATGGTTTGGACACATGGAAAGAATGAGTGAAGACAGAATGGTAAAAAAATTATATGTTAACGATGTAAATGGAAGCAGAAATAGAGGAAGACCGAGGAAAACGTGTCACGATCAAATATTGAATTGAGAAATCGACGCGCGTGCATGACACGATGTATGAATGTAGAGGAAGCGAGAGAAGTATGTCAGGACAGAACAGTGTGGCGTTCCATTATTTCTGCCTAAAAATGTCACATTTGATAATGCCTTAGAAGGGCGAAACTTGTCATACATAAATATTATAATAAAACTCCTTGAAAACTATCGTTTTTTCATACATATTAATAATTTAACATGGAGTTTTACATCATTGTTTAAGAAACAATAAATATTTGCATGTTACTATTTTTGAATGTAGAGGAATCTAGAGAGTCGTTTGGCGGTCCGTCCTCTCTGCCTACCCCTCTAGCATAAAGTTGTGATGGTTAGTTTGTTAGTGAGTAAAGTTAGCGGTTTATCAAAGAATGTTTCAATGGTTTATTAATTATCACGAGTCGCCAGCGGAGTAGTACGCAACACCTCCGCTATATTTCCGACCCAATTTCGCGACACAGTGCCAACCCTAATGATTTATAAGATAATTTATGCTACTGGGTCGCACGGCGGTGTAATTTACAGGTGGAGGGGGCCACATCCGAAGTCCCGCCCCGGCAATTTACCACCGCTCGCACCGGCGAACATTACTTCATATTATAACTCAAATCCGAGCCGGGGGATGGTGAACTTGTCGCCGGGTTTGTTCTAGCATAAGAGAAAAATATGTCCAATTTAGTTGGTTATTTGAAACAATAATTTATTTGGCGGCGTAACTAACTAACTAACTAACCATCACGCCGTCTCCCCGAAGGGGTAGGCGGAAAGAATGGACTGCCACACTTTTCTTTACTTACATATTTCTCAATTCGATTCCTCAACATTCATACATCGTATCATACACGCGCTTCGATTTATCTGACTCCTCACATGGCCGACATTTAATATTTGATTTTTTGATCGTGCCACGTTTTCCTCTATCTTCCTATATTTCTAGTTCCATTTACATCGTAAACATATAATTTTTTTACCATTCTTTCTTCATTCATTCATTCCATATGTCCAAACCATTTTAATGATCTTTTCATTATTTTGTTCATGACACCATCATTCGCACCGCATTCGCTTCTTATATTTTCATTCGACACTATCACACACGGAGTATCCACACATTCGTCTAAGAGATTTCATTTTTACTGCAATTATTCTATTTACATCCTTCTTTTGCCAGTTCCATGCTTCGCTTCCATACATAAGAGTCGTTAGAAGAACACCATTGTGCACTGCCATTCTAGCTTTTTTGGATAGGTTTTTGTTTGCGATGACAACTTTAAGTGCACCATTCTCCCTCTCCACTCGCCCATCTCTTGTAAACATACTACTTAAACACACGAACTCAAATACTTGCTCCAAATTTTCACCGTTCACGCTAATGTTGCAGACTGTCATGGTTTCTTCTTTTGCAAAAATCATTACCTTGGATTTATTCAAGTTTATCATCAGATCATTTCGCATGCATACCTCATACATACTATTCACCAGGACTTGTAGTTCATGCTCGTTGTCTGCAAGTAGAACAGCGTCATCCGCATTCAAGAGGCAGCTTACTGACACTAATTTTGGCACCTACATCCAACCCTTTCAGCTGTTTCATACGTATTTAAATAATTAATATCAATAAAAACGTCTGTCTTCTTTGAGTTTTTTTTATATTTTATATGGAATCACATGTTTCTACCTTCTAAGGCTCAGATTCAAATTCCTCAGAAGGGCAAACATGTCATTATTATTATTATTATTTTGTTGAAAAAATCCTTACATCATTACAGCGCGAGCCAAATCGATGTAAAGGATGAAAAAAAAAAGAATATCAAAGGAAACACACATAGAACCTTATGAATAGGAAAAGCCATTTATTTGCTTGCTGCCTTTATCATAAGGGTATTTACGAATTCGCCATAATTGCATCCAAAGAGGTCTATCTCTTTTGCAACCTCATTTAAAAGACGATTCGCTTTCAATACAGGAGAACATCGAAGGGCCTCTGTGCGGCAATTTGGGGCATAACATAATATATGCCCCCTTGCTCTGTTATAACTATGGGGAACGTACAGACTTAGATCTCTCAGTATTCCTGGATTGAAAATACCTCCGGATAATAGTTTAAAAAAATGCTTTCCCAGAAAGATCATTCGACGAGCTTCAAGAGCGTTGAACACTCCTGAAAGAAACAATGAGGGGTACAAAAAAGGATAACAATTATACTCCCTGAGGTATCAGTACCTTAAAATCGTTTCTGGATCCTTTCCAGTTCCAAGATGACTGTTCTTTCTCTGGTGTCCCAAATGATAGAGCAGTACTCCATGTTACTACGAACCAGCGCTTCATACAGCCGACGGATCGCTTTTGTGTTGCAAAAAGATATTGCGTTCCGTAGAACAAAACCAAGCATCCATATACAATTCCTAGAAGACAGAAGATTTCATTTATATTAATTATTTAATAGGGAATATTACATCTTTGTTCAAGGATCAAACAATAATAATAATAATAATAATAATAATATGCTAACTTTTAAAGCGCCGTTTTTGTGATGTAATCACCTCAAGGGCGCATTAAGACGTGTTTTAAATCTTAAAAATCCAAATGTGACCGCTTAAAAAACGATCGGTTTAAAAGTATAGTAGAACAAAGTATAAATGTTTAAATTGGGTATGAAATATGAAAAAGATGGGTTTTCAATTTAGATCTGAAATCTGTCGGATCATTTATGCATCTAAGGTGTGAAGGGAGATTGTTCCAAGCTGATGGACCGGCTACCGCGAACGCTCGATCCCCGAAATTTGTACTGGGGCAACGCTTCGGCTCAACTAATCTTCCTATTGCTGAGGAGTTCGCCGAGCGAAGTGTGGATTTCCGTGAATTTAGGCTGTCCGTTATACAGAGTTCAGATATATAACTTGGTGCCATTCCATGTAGCGCTTTGAAGACTGTCCAGCAGAGTTTATACTGGATTCTTTCTGGACTTTTAAGCCAGTGAAGTTCTTTGAGATGTTGTGTTATATGGGACTTTTTTGGAATGCCTTTAATGAGCCTTGCTGCTGCATTGAACGCAGATTGAAGTTTGTTTATTTGTTGTTTTGGAATGTTTGCATAAATTCCATTACAATAATCAAGTCGTGACACAACGAAGGAATTTACAAGAGTTTTGAAAGTGTCATGGGGAATACTCCTTTTGACGGATTTTAATCGTCTTAGGTGGAAGAAACTAGCGCTGACCGTGTTATTAATTTGGGATTTTAGAGACAGATTTGCGTCAAGATAAACACCAAGAAGCTTTGTGGAGTTTTTGGGAACGATATCATTGTCAGCTGTTGAAATTGAGGAATGATCGATAAGATGTTGACGCTTTGCGGAAGAAGTCCAGAGAAATTCTGTTTTGGATGGATTTAGTTTAAGTTTGTTTGATGCCATCCATCTGGATATGGCATCAATGCAGTTGACAGTTATTGACGTAAGATGTTTGGTGTCATCAGGGTTGCAGAAAAAATAAAGTTGCTGATCATCAGCATAGCAATGTGAGAGGAGGCCAAAGGATTCTATTATTTTGGCAACGTCATTTGTAAACATGATAAATAAAAGGGGTCCTAAAACAGAGCCTTGTGGCACACCAGATTGGATATTAGTAAATGAGGATTTTTTACCTGCTAGCTGCACAGCTTGTGAACGATCCGACAGATATGAATTTAGCCAGTCTATGGCATTACCTCTAAAACCATACGTGATCGCTAATCGTTGGATAAGATATGAGTGATCAATTGTGTCAAACGCAGCGCTCATGTCCAGAAGGGAGAGCAGTGCCAATTTGCCCGATTCGTTTGCCAGTACTAAATCTGACATGACTCTAAGCAATCCCGTCTCCGTTGAATGGAAACGTCTGTAGGCGGATTGTAATTTAGACAAAATATTATTTGTCGAAAGGTGATTAGAAATTTGTGAGGCTACAATTTTTTCAAGAACTTTAGAGATGAAAGGTAGATTTGAGACGGGCTGAAAGTTACTAAGATTTTCGGAATCTAGTTGAGGTTTTTTTAATATGGGAGAAACAATAGCTTTCTTGAGCAAAAAGGGGACTTGTCCTGTTAGAAGAGATTTGTTAAAAATTTTGACTAAAAATGGAGCAACATGGTGACAGCATCTCTTAAGAAGCCATGTCGGAATCGGATCAAGCGAACACTGTTTATTAGGTGCGTTTAAGATAAGTTTAATCACTTCTTGAGGTGTTGTGATATTAAATTTAGTTGGAAGTTTTCCCTCGTATGTCGTGAAAGTTGGTGGTGTTGTAGATGAAGTCGTTGCACGAATCACAGCGATTTTATCTTCAAAGAATTGGGCGAAGTCCTGAGGAGATAACTTGGTAGAAGCCTTTTCTTGTTGATTATTTCCGAATAGTTAATTTTGGTATAATAAATTGATTCAATTAATGTTTAAAATTTCGAACATTGTATATTGTGAGGCCGTAAAATAAACACGAACGTTACAGGGTGGAAGAAGTCACACCCCCAACATTAATATAGCCAAATATCTACCCTTACATTTGTAATTTTGTCCTTATCGCGAACAGGGAGATAATAATTCTACAGGTACAGAGCAGAATCGTTATAGGGGTGAGTTTGCCATTAAAATTTAGAGACTTCTGTAAAATAGGGTGAATTTTGCCGCCATTGACTCGTTATTTTTTTTAAATTTCAGTCCTAGAGATTGGGTTGCAGTAAAGTCTATTAAAATCTTTGCTGATTCTTGGGATGCCACGTGGGCCATTTTAATGTCGTAGTTTCCCGTTGTTTTCCACGTTTTTGTATACTACAGGTTATTTGAAACCAATTTTTATGTACAACATTTTAGCTATTGAAAAAAAATAATTTTGTTATTTCACAGTGGAAGTTCATTGTAAATAATGAAAATTAAATAAAAATTGAAAATATCTTTTTATAGATCTCTAAGACTAATGTGCGGTAAATCTGTATATGATATAGGTAGTGTCAAATGTAAGTATAAGAAGTGAATGCGGTACGAATGAAAGTGTTATGAACAAAATAATAAAAGGGTCATTAAGATGGTTTGGACACATGGAAAGAATGAATGAATACAGAATGGCGAAGAAGGTATATGTAAACGGAGCTAGAAATAGAGGAAGGCCGAGAAAAACGTGGCACGATCAAATCAATCAAATATTAAATGTCGGTCACGTTAGGAGTCGGAGAAATCGACGTGCGTGCATGACAAGATGTATGATTGTAGAGGATCCAAGAGAAGTATATCAGGACAGAACAGTGTGGCGTTCCATTCTTTCTGCCTAACCCTCCGAGGAGACGGCGTGATGGTTAAAAAGTTAGTTGGTCTTTTTAAAATGTATTATATATTTACTTAAAATCCACTAATGCTTGTGTCTGCAACGGGTTTCGGTAGCTCGCTGCCATCTTCTGGTGTTTTAGACCAGAAGATGGGTACGAGCTGCCGAAACCGGTCGAAGACACAAACATTAGTAGATTTTAACTTTATCATTAACCGCCTGTCATTCACTGCTGAACTTACGCCTCTCCCAAAGCACGCCACCTCCCCTAATCCATTGCCGCTCCCATCCATCCATGTCCAGCAATCCTCTTCAGATCGTCGGTCCAGCGGGCAGGGGGACGTCCAACCCAATGGAATCCTGTACGCGGTCTCCACTCCAGAACCCGTCTCCCCTATCGGCCATCGGTTCTCCGACAGATATGGCCAGCCCATCGCCACTTCAGCCCGCCCATCCTCAGAGCCACCTCAGTAACCTAAGTTTGTTGTCGAATAAATTCGTTTCTAAATCTGTCCCTCAAGGTTATTCCAAGCATGGCTCTTTCCATGGCGCGTTGGGCGACCTTGAATCTGTAGACTAGACCTTTTGTTAGTTTCCACGTCTCGGCTCCGTACATCATGACTGGCAAATGGCACTGGTTGAAGACTTAAGTCTATCACAATTGTATTTTTTTGTCCATCTAAAATATAATAAAACTCCTATAAGACAGACGATTTGAATCAAATATCCTTGTAAATTTTTAATTATATCTCAATAGAGACGAAGAAACAAACTGGAAACTGACTATGGATGATCAAGGTGTTTACAGGACTTATGACCTGTCATTGGTTGGGTTAAGCGCACGCTTTATGTAATTACAACATTCCCCATTCCACCATTGTTATGATCATGTATGATACATTTTTTGGAAGTTGTATATATACTCCAAATCCATACTTATTTTCACGTGGCAGTTCCAGTTAGCCATCTATGTAGATTTGATTGCACTAATTAATCGTGTAAATATCCTTGTATTTAAAAAAAAAATTAATACAGTAGTCTTTTTGGTTGGCCATGATCGAATGCTGCAAACGTGAGGTCGTTTCACGTATTACACCCCCGCAATCGATAAGGGTGCTCTGATAATTTCACGTCTCAACCCCTGTACGTATCCACTGCATACTCGCCCCCTTGCCGTACTTACTAGGGTTCAAATTCGAAACAGTTTTCGATCTGTGCGATTTTTTAGTTTACTCTATCAAATTTCTTATTTTTCGTAGTTCCTTCTACTCCCGAATATAGGCCTCTTCCATTTTCATCCACTCGTCCCTGTCTTGTACCTTCCGCATCCAGGTTGTCCCAGCTATTAGGGCAATATCGTCAGTCTATCTTTTAAATGGCAACCCAAAACTCCTTTTATTGGTCCAAGACCTGAACTGAAGTATTCTGAATGTCCTTCGGGTACTCAAATCAAATCAGTTTATTTTCTCAAAAGATATTACAAACAAAGCCTATCCAAAAAAGCTAAGATGGCAGTGCCCACTGGTGTTCTTGTGCCGACCCTTATGTATGGAAGTGAAGCATGAAACTGGCAAAAGAAGGATGAAAGTAGAATAAATGCAGTAGAAATGAGATCTCTAAGACGAATGTGTGGCAAATCTGTTTATGATAGAGTGACAAATGCAAGTATAAGAAGTGAATGTGGTGCGAATGAAAGTGTTATGAACAAAATAAGGAAAGGGTCATTAAGATGGTTTGGACACATGGAAAGAATGAGTGAAGACAGAATGGTAAAGAAAGTATATGTAAACGGCGTGAACGGAGCTAGAAATAGAGGAAGGCCGAGGAAAACGTGGCACGATCAAATCAATCAAATATTGAATGTCGGTCACGTGAGGAGTCGGAAAAATCGACGTGCGTGCATGACAAGATGTATGAATGTAGAGGAATCGAGAGGCGTATGTCAGGACAGAACAGTGTGGCGTTCCATTCTTTCTGCCTACCCCTCCGGGGAGACGGCGTGATGGTAAGTTAGTTATATTACAAACAATTATTATAGTTTAAGTTATCTATTGAGAACAGGTTAAATACAATAGAATATGGAACCCTAATGTATGGAAGCGAAGCATGGAACTGGCAGAAGAAGTATGAGAACGGAATAAACGCGGTAGAGATGATGTCCCTAAGACGTATGTGTGGTACAACAATATATTATACGACAGAATCTCAAATATTGATATAAGAAAGGAGTGTACAATAATAATACATTTGTATTATTATTGTATTTCAGATAATTTGTTTTAGATTTATTATGTAGACGTTGAACGATCGAAGTGTGCGCGGGAGATGCCTATTGGTGGCGATGAGGTTCGCAACCCATCACACCGCATCTCTCGCGATGGCGAAAAGAGAAGGATGGAGTGCCGCATCGATTAAAGTGTGGCAGTCCATTATTTCTGCCTACCCTTTCGGGGAGACGGCGTAATGGTTAGTTAGTTAGTTAGAAAGGAGTGTGGAGCGGAAGAAGGTATTATGAACAAACTTATGAAAGGATCGCTGCCTTGGTTTGGACATATTGAACGCATGGATGGAGAAAGAATGGTTAAGAAAGTATACGTTAATGATGTAAATGGGGTACGAAGTCGAGGCAGACCGAGAAAAACATGGCATGACCAAATTAATCAAATTTTAAAGGTTGGTCATGTTAGAAGTCGGAGGAATCGACGTGCGTGTATGAATCGTTGTATGAATGTGGTTGAAGCTAGAGAGGTTTGCCAGGATAGAGGTGTGTGGCGGTCCATTCTCTCTGCCTACCCCTGCGGGGAAACGGCGTGATGGTTTGTTTGAGAGATGGTTCGACATTAGTAATACAAGATACTCTCCAATGTCAGGAGTATTTGTCTTCTGAACGTACTTTCACGAATATGAAAGAAGTCGATCTCCGAAGCGATCATGTTCAGCAGTTAGATTGCTCTCCCCACCGGCATCACTAGAGGCAGGTTGGTTGTGCATGCTGGCATATGAAACAGTCTGCGCTGACGCTGTCGAAGATAACCTTCCGGAACATAAAGATGGATAGCCTCCAAAATGACGGAATTCTCAAAGAATCTCCTGATAAGTCTGAATAAATAGGTAAGCGTGCACCCTCAAGAGTGTAGAGCGGAAGAAGGTATCATGAACAAAATTATGAAAGGATCGCTGCGTTGCTTCGGACATATGGAGCGCATGGATGAATAAAAATGGTTAAGATAGTATACGTTAACGATGTAAATGGAGTACGGAGTCGAGGTAGACCGAGGAAAACATGGCAAAATCAAATTTTAAAGGTTGGTCATGTTAGAAGTCGCAAGAATCGACGTGCGTATATGAATGTGGAGAAAGCTATAGAGGTGTGTAAGGATAGAGTAGTGTGGCGGTTCATTCACTCTGCCTACCCATGCGGGGAAACGGCGTGATGCTTTGTTTGTTAGTTTTTCGTTCGTTTTATTCTAAATTTGAAATAGTTTTGGACGAATCGCGTTGCACGAGTCCCGATGACGATTCCCATCCCCTAGAGACGTAAATCAACAACACAGGGGTAGATAACGCAGGTATCAAGTTCCCGATAGCAATACTTAGAATTCCATCCCCCTACCCCGTCTAACTACCCCCTGGGTATCGAGTTTTCGTTACGGCGAGCTAGGTAAACATGATTAGGGGAGTTTACGTGTAATTGTTCGTAATTTGAACATTATTAATATGAACTTGCTACGTTATCTATGTATTTTGATAGCAGTATATTCGCCCCGAAAATATATGACCGCATCCAAAACACTAGCTTATATCAGAAATGGTTCAGGAACATTATTCAGCGTAGGTTCTGTGATATGGAGTCCTTACGAGGTGAGATATTACGTTATGCTGGAGAGAGTTCAGAAAAAATGTAAGAAGACAAGATACTTTCTAAAGTCGAGAGTATTTGTCCCCTGAACGTACCTTCACTAATATGAAAGACGTCGATCTCCGAGGAGACCGCGTTCAGCAGACTAATTGCTCTTCCTACCGGTGTTACCAGAGGCAGATTGGTTATGGTGGCCGGTAGGTAAAAAAATCTGTGTTGTCGCTGTCGGAGAAATCTATCAGGGACAAAAATACCAACATCCTCTAGCACGGCCGAGTTCTCGAAAAATCCCCTGATTAATTTAAAGAAATGGGTTATGAGATGTCCATCTCTTCGAAGCTGTAAAGAATTGGTTCCGAGCATTCCCAGAAGAATATGCCGTGGGATAGAGCCACGGATAACTTCCATTCCCATGCCATGGGATAGAGCCACGGATAACTACCATACTCCCTTATATAGAAATACCTCAGAATTTTTTTCTGAACTCTCTCCAGCATAACGGAGTTATGTTAGTATTGAGATCAAAAGGAGAATAAACATGGTAAATAAATGTTAATTTGGAATCCACAGATACCTTAAATTTCATTTACTGACAAGAACACTAAATTATTACTGTATATAGCATTGCTGAGACCAGTACTTGTATATGGTGCGGAGTGTTGGGTACTTAGCAAAAGGGACGAAAATGCGCTGCTGGTCTTCGAATGAAAGGTGTTGATAAAATTCTTTGGGCCTCTCTATGAAGGTGGAGTGTGGGGAGTGAGGTATAACCAGGAGCTGGAAGGACTCTACAACGAACGCAATATATTGAAGTTTATAAAAATCCAGCGTCTTAGATGGTTAGGACACCTCCAGCGAATTAACAGAAGATCGAATCGAAGACAGCGTAATGGTTAGTTAGTTAAAAACTATCAATTATATGGAGTTCAACGCCATTTATGCAAACATTCCAAAACAACAAATAAACAAACTTCAATCTGCGTTCAATGCAGCTGCGAGACTCATTAAAGGCATTCCAAAAAAGTCCTATATAACACAACATTTCAAAGAACTTCACTGGCTTAAAAGTCCAGAAAGTATCCAGTATAAACTCTGTTGGACAATCTTCAAAACGCTACATGGAATGGCACCAAATTATATATCTGAAGTCTGCATAACGGACAGCCTAAATAAAGAAAATCCACACTTCGCTCGGCGAACTCCTCGGCAATAGGAAGATTAGTTGAGCCGAAGCGTTGCCCCAGTACAAATTTCGGAGATCGAGCGTTCGCGGTAGCCGGTCCATCAGCTTGGAACAATCTCCCTTCACACCTTAGATGCATAAATGATTCGACAGATTTCAGACCTAAACTGAAAACCCATCTTTTTTATATTTCATACCCAATTTAAACATTTATACTTTGTTCTACTATCGCGAAAATCAGATACAGCGTTCACATTTAGATTTAAAACACGTCTTAATGCGCCCTTGAGGTGATTACATCACAAAAACGGCGCTTTAAAAGTTAGCGTATTATTATTATTATTATTATTATTATTGTTTAAGAGATAGTTAATAATTCCGAAGTATCAATATTATGTTCTGTTTTTAAATTTAAATTCGGAACGCCCCAGCGTCGAAATTTTCTGAATAGAATAAATAAAAAGCAGGGGGGTTTAAAATATCCACCCTTAAACAATATTTATGGGGTTTTATTGGAGCTTTGGACTATTAATTTTTAACCCTTGCAGGCGCACCGTGAATTATTGGCTACTTTGTTGTGCTTTACACCCCGCGGGGCCGGGGGTGTTATTTCGCCTAAAATAGCGTATTTTATCATTTTTTATTACATTTTTTTCAACCCTTATTTAATCTTGCACAATTGTGATTTATCATTTTTCTGTTTTCAGGCTCCCCTGAAATTGAATTTTGTGAATAACGTCACAGATAATTTTGACTAATAATTAGATTAAACTATTTTTTTCTAGTGCCAACCCTCATGCATGGAAGTGAAGCTTGGAGCTGGCAAAATAAGGATGAAAGCAGGATAAACGCGTAGAAATGAGTTAGTTAGTTAGAAAGTTTCAATCCTGGGATTGGTTTGCAGCAATTTCCTCAATTCTTCTCTTCCATTCTTCCCTGTCTTGTGCGGCTCTTTTGAAATATGCATATGATGAGCAGCGCACGTCCACCAACAGGTCCTCCAGGTACTCTAAGCGTGGGCGTCCCCTAGAGTTTGTCCCCTCGGTCATACTCTCCATTATGGCATGCAAGAGGCCTTCTTGTCGTATTACATGGCCGATCCATCTTGCACGCCTTTCGGACAAAGTCCTGAGCAGGTGCCTTCCTCACATTACAGTATTTTAATTGCAGTTAATATCATAGTTTTATTATCTTTAGAGAAGTATCCTTGTCGTTAGAAGTATCCTTATACGAAGACATTTTTGTAACATGCCATATAGTTAAATTGGTGATAGAATATCCTGTAATATCTAGGAGGCAGTGAACACAGAGTACGTAAGAGTTAATGGCAGTGCAAATTTTAGTGCCAGCTAAATGACTCTATAAATTTGGATTAAATACATTAAGCTTCCTACCAAATACACTTAAATTAATACAGCTGGAATAGAGATATATTCTATACTCTCCAAGTTAAACTAGTGGTTAACTTTAAAAACTATTGATACTAATACTGTAGAATTTAATTAAGACGAATTAATAATAATTAGGGTAATTTGTGTACCATAGAGCCGTTTTCTTGAAGAGCTCACCTCAAGGGCGCTTTGACTATGTTTTTAGTATTAATTATATCTCAATAGAGACGAAGATGCAAATTGGAAACAGAATATGGTGATCGAGATGTTTACAGGACTTATGACCTGTCTGTCATTGGTTGGGTTAAGCGCACGCTTTACGTAATACAACCCTTCTTACGACCACCATGTCTGATAAATTTTTGGAAGTTGTATATATGTCAATATGTAACACCAAACTTCACATGTTAGTTTCAATCTACACACTAGCGCCATCTATGAAGATTGGATTTAAGCATTAAGCAGAAGATCTTTTTATTAACGCAATGTGAAAGGCTACCGCCATTAACGTATTGCTAGATAACGCCTGGAGATGTCACTCCAATTTTTATATGTTATTTTTAACGTGGACCAGTTTTTTTTTTGTTTTTTACAACATTTTGAACGTATACAAATACTTGTAGACGAATACTGGATTTTACCCATTGTGGGTTATCAATTCAAGGATTAATTGTATCTCAATATGTCATTGGAACAAATGAAAATTTTATTTTAACACCTGTCAAAATTCTTCATATCAACGATAAAACTAATATAATTTTAAAATCAAAACAGTACAAACGTATTACGTGTCACAATTAACTATTATAAAGTGCGGCAACAGTTAAATTGACCAAAACAATTCACTTATACGCGAAATATCTCCAAATTTACGAGAGGACCACACGAACCAAACCAAATTTTCAAAATCAGAACCAGTAATAAATTCACTCACCTGCTCCAAATTCTCTTCGTTTACACTTATGTTACAAACTGTCATTTGCTTTTTTCCTTACAAAAACCATCACATTTTTTATTTTTTTATTTATTTAATTTTTTTTAGTTTTGAGGGTAACAAACACGAATTACTGTATATGAATATAAACACACAGAGACAACAAAACAAGGCCAATTACAAATATTATATAACAACTGACATAAGGTTAAATATATAAGAAGAATAAAGTAACACTTTGATAAGTTAAAGAGAAAACTAGAAGTATTAGTAATAATGAATAATTAAAAGAGAAATATAATTTTAAAATGTAAAAAAAAGAAAAAGACGAAAAAAAAAAAAAAAAGAGTAACTAGTTTCATTCGGCCCGAAGGGTTGCTACAACCATTTTTTTTAAATCACTTTCATTAAGATGGAAGACATCGATGTTATTAAAGCACTTATTATTAAAGATGTTATTAAAGACTTTCCGTACTCATACATTCTCGACACCAAGACTTGTCATTCGTCCGCACTATCCGCAACAAGAACTGCATCGTCCGCGTAAAGCAGACAATTTGCAGACAAATCACTCATCTTAGCACCAGCATTTATTCCTTTCAGTTCTTTCATACACTTGTCCATATATAGAAGAAGAAGTGATATTATAACAGTGTTTCAATTAAACAGTTAATAATGTTGAAATATCAAAGTGTTTACGTAGAATCAACGGATTATCTAATATGATGATACTTAACAACAGTATTTCTATGCTCTAATTCAAAGGATAAAAAGATAAAACACCTTCTGTAAGTGCAGCCACTTGTCTGGATAGGGTGGACCATAAAAAACGTAGCAAGTGTAAATCCTGATGGCTTGAAGGGGTTAATTTACGACTTACCCTCGTCCAGTCTGCGCTCGTAACGTAAACAACTCAACGAAACTGCATTTTTCTTTTTTTGCTTATATAATCTAACTAAATAACCAACACGCCGTATCCCCGAAGGGTGCGAATCTATCCATTCACAATTTTATTCGTATCACATCATTTCACTTTATATTTTTTATTAACCTCCTAAAAAATGAAAGAAAAAAAAACGGGGAGTCTACCTCACAGAAGCTCAGACGAAAAGTGGACAAGAAGACTGCTGACTTGGAGAACGTGGACGGCAAAGATGAGTGCAGGGCGACCACAACTACGGTGGAAGGATGATCTGAACAGACACGTCGGAAAAATCTGGATGCTTTCCCTGGCTGTATTTTTCCATGCTCCATTGCAACGGAATATACGCTGGATTGCCAAATAATCAATTAAGCAGAATACAAAGCGTATTCAATGCTGCTGCCCCATTGATTATGGGGCAACCCTGTCATATCCTTTTATGTACCCCTCACTGTTTCTCTCAGGAGTGTTGGGTTTCAACACTCTTGAAGCTCTTCGAATGATCTTTCTGGGAAAGCATTTTTTTAAACTGATATCCGGAGGCGTTTTCAATCCAGGAGTGCTGAGAGAGCTAAATCTGTACGTTCCCCATAGTTATAGCAGAGCAAGGGGGCATATATTATTTTATGCCCCGAATTGCCGCACAGAGGCCCTTCGAAGTTCTCCTGTATTGAAGGCGATTCGTCTCTTAAATGAGGTTGCAGAAGAGATAGACCTCTTTGGATGCAATTATGGCGAATTCGTAAATGCCCTTATGATAAAGGCAGCAAGCAGATAACTGGCTTTTCCTATTCGTAAGGTTCTATGTATATTTCCTTTGATATTCTTTTTTTTCACCCTTTATATCGATTTGGCTTGCGCTGTAATGATGTAAGGAGTTTTTTCAACAAAATAATAATAATAATAATATCACGCCGCTCCTGAAGGACCTTAAAATCCTAGAGCGAGTAAAATATAAATTGTGTTTGACAGTGTTTAAGGCTCGACACCAGAGAGCGCCAACGTATATATCGGACCTCTGCGTGACACCCATGCCAACGGAAAGGCAACGTTCACTCCGATCAGTAGAAACAAGTGCAAACAACGTAGCAATTCCAGTCAGAGCCAATAAAGCATGTTTCTATGATCGTGCTTTCAGCGTTGCGGGTCCGTTGGCGTGGAATAGCCTCCATGTTAGTATTAAGTATGAGGATAGTGACGTTAAATTTAAGAAACTTCTGACGACTGTACTGTTTGGTCAGTCATTTACTAGTGCGCCCTTGGAGTAATTGATTTTACAAAACGGCGCACTTAAAATACAAATCATAATAATAATAATAATAATAATAATAATGGCTCTTTGGATCACTCGTAGTTTCTCAGCACTTTGTTTGGACAATGTAACAGATTCAAGACCATAAGTACCAATTGGCAGAACGCAGGCTTCATAGACTTTTCGTTTCAGGTTGATCGGTATTTTCCGGTTTTTAAGGATGTAATAGAATGCCTGAGAATACTCCTCATCAAGACCTATGTATGGAGTGTCTTGATGTACGGCTGCGAGACATGGTGCCTATCCGAAAGGGATAAGCGGAGACTAGAGGCTTTTGAAATGTGGTCCTATAGAAGACTCTTTGGAATTTCCTGGAGAGACCACATCACGAATGAGGAAGTTCTTCAAGGAATCGAAGGAGGAAGGCACCTGCTCAGGACCTTGTCCGAAAGGCGTGCTAGATGGATCGGCCATGTAATACGTCAAGAAGGTCTCGTGCATGCCATAATGGAGGGTATGATCGAGGGGACAAACTCTAGGGGACGCCCACGCCGAAAGTACCTGGAGGACCTGTTGGTGGACGTACGCTGCTCATCATATGCAGATTTCAAAAGAGCCCCACAAGACAGGGAAAAATGGAAGAGAATAATGGAGGAAATTGCTGCAAACCAATCCCAGGATTGAAACCAGAGAGAGAGAAGGATGTAACTCATGTTTCCGAAAGCTGCTCAGCTTAGTCCAATTCTTATTTTTAGCTCTGCGTTTTGGTAATCTCGGCCCAATCAAATATTGTGTCCCAGGTATGTAAAATAAACATGAAAATGTTGCAAAAAGTGAGCATAATGCTAGTAAAATATATAAGTGTATGCTTTATTGGAAATGTCCTTTTCAATTATTGGGAAAGGCAGAAAGTTTGGTAGCCTGCAGTCTGGGGGGCGTGCGATAAAACGGAGTTTTCCATTTTGGATTTTATCCCAAACGGTTTTTCCAATACGAAGCTTAGTTGGATTTATGTATTCCGATCCGAGGGGAGTGTGCTATGGGGTAGTTGTGCAAATTTTACGTTCTGAAATCTTCGGAAAAAAGCATTAGCTCAAATTAATAAAATCATGACCTTTTCCAAAACACCCAAAACATGTAACCTGGTTATAGAAAATCAATCCATGGAACAAGTCAGGACCTTCAAGTATCTAGGCATAGACCTGGTGGGAGGAGCTGATCTGCGGGAAGAAATACAAGCCGAAGTAAACAAGGTATCTGCAATCTCTGGCGCTCTTAAATCCACAATATGGAAAAGCAAAGACATGGCCATTAAGAGTAAGGCGTGTATGACCCGCTGTATGAATGTGGAGGCATCTAGAGAGGTGTAGGATAGAGTAGTGTGGCGGTCCATTCTCTGTTTCTTGTTGTTGTATATTTTTACCTCATGACATGTGATAGGTAGCTAATATATCGCCATTTTATTGTCACGTAAATTATATACCAGACCAAAGAGTCAATCAAACTGCCATCAATTGAACACATGATCTTCGGTGTGATAGTCATAACTCTTTCCACACAGCCACGATGGTCGTCCTCTGCTTCCTTCTGCCTTATTTCATCGTTCGGTATTCTATACATAAGGGTTGGCAATAGAACTCTATTACGTACTGCCATATTTGGATAAAATTGGTCTTGCAGGCTGTAAATACCCATCTGGATTCTAGAATTGGATAAATTGCAATCCTCCAGACGTTAATGGTGCCTGCTTCACAACCCCATTGAATTTTTATAGGTTCCTTTAGGGGTAGTTTATAATTCACTATTCACCCCCGCCGTCAAGCCTGTGAAGAGAGAACCCCGAGGCTTCGACGGATAATGTTGTAGCTTATATTTGTGAAATTATTTTATAAACTAAACTAACTAACTAACCATCACGCCGTCTCCCCGGAGGGGTAGGCAGAAAGAATGGAACGCCACACTGTTCTATCCTGACATATTTCTCTCGCTTCTCTACATTCATACATCTTGTCATGCACGCACGTTGATTTCTCCGACTCCTCACGTTACCGACATTTAATATTTGATTGATTTGATAATGCCACGTTTTCCTCGGCCTTCCTCTATTTCTAGCTCCGTTTACGCCATTTATATACCTTCTTTACCATTCTGTCTTCACTCATTCTTTCCATGTGTCCAAACCATCTTAATGACCCTTTCATTATTTTGTTCATAACACTTTCATTCGCACAAAATTCTTATTATTTAAATATTTTATTTGCATATTAAATCTATTGGTAATATTGTTATTTGCCTTAGCAAGGGGAAACATATCATTCCAATAAAATATAATAAAACTTCTAGAAAACGCACGTTTTCTTCCGTATTAATGACAATAGGTCACTCGCATTAACAGAAGTTTTACATACAAAACAAATTAAATTATGGTTTTGTTTAAAATTATCATAAAATAAAAAGGAATACGCATATTGTCAAGAAAGAGTACAATAATATTTTGAATTCAAGAAAGGAGAGAGAAATACTTTGATTCTCTCATAAAGTTATTCGAAATGCACACGATGAGCATGCCCGAGGACGTTTCTTGGTTATTTTAAATTTCAGAAGACAAATACTCCTGAATTTAGCGAGTATCTTGCCTCCCGTCAGCACAGACTGTTTTGTCAACATGCAGAATCAATCTGCCTCTGGTGATGCCGGTGGGGAGAGCAATCAAACTACTGAACATGATTGCTTCGGAGATCGACGTCTTTCGTATTAATAAAAGTACGTTCATAAGATAAATATTCTTGACTTTAGATTGTATCTTGTATTCCTAATGTCGAACCGTCTCTCATGCGTTCCTGGTATTATATATTTATTATATTTAACCTGTTCTCAATAGATGCCTTAAACTATAATTTTGTTTGTTATATCTTTTGAGGAAATAAACTGATTTGATTTGTTTTAATAATATATAAAAAAAAATTAACGGATGGCCTGCCACACTTTTCTTTCCTGACATATTTCTCTTATTTCCTCAACATTCATACATCGTATCATGCACGCATGTCGATTTCTCCGACTTCTTACGTGGCCAAAATTCAATATTTGATGTATTTGATCGTGTCACGTATTCCTTTGTCTTTCTCTATTTCTAATTCCATTTACATCGTTGACGTACCTATACATTTTTTTAACATTCTCTCTTCATTCATTCTTAACATTTGTCTAAACCTCTTAATGAACCTTTCATCATTTTGTTCATCTTCTCCATAAAGTGCCCTGTCAGGTCCCCCCGACGTTGGCGATCACTCTGGTAAACTCTTCCCTATCCTGCGCTGTCCGCAACAGCTCCTCCACAGTTCCGATTCCCGTCCATTCCCTCACATTGCGCAGCCAAGAGATCTGCCTTCTCCCTGCCCCCCTGCGGCCCTCTATTTTTCCCTTCAATATTATATGCAGCTACTTCTCTATAATTTTGTTCATAACAACGTAAAACCGACTTACGTCAGTTGTCATTGAAACGTTTTGAGTACAATCGGTAGCCAACAGTTCACAACGGTATTTCTTGAAGTCGAATTTTCAATTTACCCTCGCAGGCTCCATAGCTTTGGCTATGCTAGCAGAATATAAATCTGGAGCATTTGATTTTGGAATAAATTAAAGGATTTATAGGAATTCTAACCTTTAAATATTTACTTCCGTTTAAAACGGAAATACTTTCGTAACCAAATAAATAATTAAATGGCGCACTCAATGTTATTACTGCAAATAGAAATATATCCACAGAAGCAAAGATGGCAGTACACAATGGAGTTCTAGTGCCAACCCTCATGTTTGGAAGTGAAGCTTATAGCTGGCAAAAGAAGAATGAAAACAGGATAAACGCCGTAGAAATGAGATCACTAAGAAGAATGTGCGGGAAAACGTTGTATGCTAGAATACCGAACGATGAAATAAGAAAGAAATGTAAGGCAGATGACTGCATCACGGATAAAATATAAAAATGATCCCTGAGATGGTTTGGACACATGGAACGAATGGATGATAGCAGAATGGTTAAAAAGTTGAACACAAGCTGCGCGAGTGGAAAAAGAAGCCGAGAACGACCGAGGAAAACATGGCATGACCAAATTAATCAATTACCAAAAGGCGGTCACATTCGAATTTGGAATAATCGACGTGCGTGCATGGTACGATGTATGAATGTAGAGGAAGCTCGAGAGGTATGCCAGGACAGAACGTTGTGGCGATCCATCCTTTCTGCCTTAGCAAATAACTATCTAACTATCCATCAAGTCTCCCAGGAGGGGTAGGCAGAAATAATTGACCACTACATTGTTGATCCTGATATGGAATTTTTGATATGGAATTTTACATCATTGTTCACTTACTAACTAACTAACCATCACGCCATTTCCCCGATGGGTAGGCAGAGAGGATGGATCGCCACAATGGCCTGTCCTGGCATACCTCTCGGGATTCATCTACATTCATACATCGTACCATGCACGCACGTCGATTATTCCGACTTCGAATGTGGCCGCCTTTTAGTAATTGATTAATTTGGTCATGCCATGTTTTCCTCGGTCGTCCTCGGTTTCTTTTCCCACTCACGCTGCTTGTGTAAAACTTTTTAACCAATCTACTCTCATCCATTCGTTCCATATGTCCAAACCATCTCAGGGATCCTTTTTTTAATTTTATTCATGATGCAGTCATCTGCCTTACATTTCTTTCTTATTTCATCGTTCGGTATTCTATCATACAACATTTTCCCGCACATTCTTCTTAGTGATCTCATTTCTACGGCGTTTATCCTGCTTTCATCCTTCTTTTTCCAGCTCCAAGCTTCACTTCCAAACAATCATTGTTCAAGAAACAATAAGAAAAGATCAAAGTGATGTGTATGATATAAAAACGATAAAAATATCATCAATATAATAGTTTCTGTTCGATTAACGAGATGAATTGAGATGCTGGGGTGACAGATTAGCGATTGACCGCCTCCTATAGGGGAATATTGAATATGGGACATTGATATTACATCAATATAAATCTACAGAGTTCACCCACTACCATTAACCTAACACAGAAACATAATGAAGTTATTATTGGTAGATTTATCACATTTAACAAAAGCGATGGCGTCTCTTAAAATTTAAATCAAATAAAAATCTTTCTTTACTCACTAACTAACCATCACGCCGTCTCTCCGAAGGGGTAAGCAGAGATAATGCACCGCCACACTACTTTATCCTGGCACACCTCTCTAGCTTCCACCACATTCATACAGCGAGTAAAACACGCACGTCGATTCTTTCGGCTTCTAACATGACCAACCTTTAAAATTTGATTAATATGGTCATGCCATGTTTTCCTCGGTCTATATCGACTCCGTACTCTATTTACATCATTAACGCATACTTTTTTAACCATTCTATCGTAATCCATGCGTTCCATATGTCCTAACCATCGCAGCGATCCTTTCATAATTTTGTAAATAATACCTTCTTCCGCTCTACATTCCTTTCTCATATCAGCATTTGAGATTCTGTCGTATATCTTTCTATCACACATACGTCTAAGGGACCTCATCTCTACCGCATTTATTCTGCTTTCATCCTTCTTCTGCCAGTTCCATGTTTCGCTTCCATACATTAGGGATGGGACCATCGCTCCATTTTGAATGGCAGCTTTCGCTTTCATTGATAATTCTTGTTTCCAATAACTATTCTTAAAGCTCCATTCACTTTGTTACCCGCACCAACCCTTCTTTCGACGTCAGTATTCTTCTTTCGGCCATCTGCTGTGAACATGCTACCTAAACACGAACATTTCCTCACCTGTTCCAAGTTCTCTTCGTTCACACTTATATGACGAACTGTCATTTGCTCTTCCCTTTCAAAAACCGTCACCTTTGACTTTCCGTCATTCATCAATAAATCATTTGACTTGCATAATTCATATGGAGTTTTACATCATTGTTCAAGAAATAACAACTAAAAAACTTATAATAATCAATATGTATTTATGAAGTATGTTTACAAGAGATGGGCGAGTGGAGAGGGATCTTGAAACAAGGTTTGGGGCAGGAAACAAAGTGAATGGTGCACTTAAAGTTGTCATCGCAAACAAAAACCTATCCAAAAAAGCTAGAATGGCAGTGCACAATGGTGTTCTTCTACCGACCCTTATGTATGGAAGCGAAGCATGGAACTGGCAAAAAAGAAGGATGTAAGTAGAATAAATGGTGTAGAAATGAGATCTCTTAGACGAATGTGTGGATACTCTGTGTATGATAGAGTGTCGAATGAAAATATAATAAGTGAATGCGGTGCGAATGATGGTGTTGTGAACAAAATAATGAAAGGATCATTAAGATGGTTTGGACATATGGAAAGAATGAATGAAGTAAGAATTTTAAAACAATTATATGTAAATGAAACCAGAAATAGAGGAAGACCGAGGAAAACGTGGCAGATCAAATTAATCAAATATTGAATGTCGGCCATGTGAAGAGTCAGTGAAATCGACGCGCGTGCATGACACGATGTATGAATGTTGAGGAAGCGAGAGAAATATGTCAGGAAAGAAGAGTGTGGCAGTCCATTCTTTCTGCCTACATCTTCGGGGAGACGGCGTGATGGTTAGTTAGTTAGTTAATTAGTTATGAGAATCAATGGGACAAGCTTCTCATCATCTGTAATTGGAGATAGAGATTTGATGCAGTCTAATGAAGGAAGTTGCGGTCTTATTATTTTATCTTGTACGTGAACCACGACAATAAAGAACGCCATTCTTTCGGCGTTATTTGAAAATGCATCTGTTTAACATTTTACAGTCAATTAAGTGTCCACTGCCTCACATCCCCGCCCGTTCGCTCGTCTGCATTAAAACATTGCGACCACTTCATGATCTCGGATTAGAGTTCATTGTAGGACAGTGGTCGCCAATCTTTTTTTTACAAATATTTAAATAAAATAAAAAACAGAAGTTTTTATTATTCTTCTTCTTATGGTGCCGTGTCAGCCTTATATATGAAACGAAGCATGGAACTGGCAGAAGAAGGATGAGAGCAGAATAAATGCGGTAGAGATGAGGTCCCTAAGACGTATGTGTGGTAGAACATGCTGATATAAGAAAGGAATGTAGAGCGAAAGAAGGTATTATTATTATTATTATTATTTATTGAAAAAACTCTTTACATATGGATGTTACATTACAGCGCGAGCCAAATCGATGTAAAGGGTGAAAAAAAAAGAATATCAAAGGAAATATACATAAAACCTTATGAATAGGAAAAGCCAGTTGTTTGCTTGCTGCCTTTATCGTAAGGGTATTTACGAATTCGCCAAAATTATGAAAGGATCGCTGCGTTGGTTCGGACATATGGAGCGCATGGGTGAAAAAAAGAATAGTTAAAAAATTGTATACGTAAACGATGTAAATGGAGTAGGGAGTCGAGCTAGACCGATAAAAACACGGCACGATCAAATTAATCCAAATTTAAAGGTTGGTCAAGTTAGAAGCCGGAAAAATCAACATGGGTGCATGACTCGCTGTATGAATGTGGAAGAAGCTACAGAGGTGAGTCAGGATAGAGTAGTGTAGCGGTCTATTCATTCTAACTACCCCTACAGGGAAACGGCGTGATGGTTTGTTCGTTATTTTTAATTGCTGTTTTAATTTTGAGATTGTTTAAAGTTATATTTCTATTATTAACATGTAAAATTTCCACGCCATTATATTTTTTAAATGAATGATCTTTTTCGATGAGGTGGTTTACAAATTTAGAAAAAATATTATTAGGGAGACATCTTATGTGCTCTTTTATTCTTAATTTAAAATTACGCCTTGTTTAACCTAAATAAAAAGATGAGCAATCATGACATTTCAGTTTATAAATATAAAGCTATACTCCCTCTTCTACAAAATACAAAATTACATACCAAGAAAAGAAAATATTATGATGTACGAAGCGTATGTTAAAAGCCGACTGGCATACATGATTCCTTTCTGGGGGACAGGAAACCAAAAGGACATCTCCAGACTCCAAAGACAACAAAATAAAATAATACAATTAGCATATAACATTGACTACCCCAACCATACTAGTATACAGACAAACAAAACAAATGGACATATCAGACCTGACCAAATTTGAGACTTTGAAAATTGTACACAGAGTGACCATGGAAGAGACAACAGACAGCAGCTACAAATTAACTAAAAATTCAGACATACACAGACACTGGACCAGGAACTGTGACAGATATCACTTACCGAATGCACGAACTAAGACAGGACAATCAAGGATATTGAACAATGGACTGAAACTTTACAATGAACTACCAAAAGACACAAGGAGTCTCACTACAACTCAATTTGAAAATACCTGAAACATTATATAATTAAAAGTAAGATCTAAAAATGGATTCATATAACCCAATTGGATTCTTTAAAAAAATAAAAAATAATAAAAAATAACTCCCGATTGAGAAAATTTATCTTCGTTGTGTTTATTATTATTATTATTATTATTCCTTATTGTAGACCTATGTGGTCTGTTCTCCAGAGAGTTGCTCCTCCTGTGAGGTAGACTCCCAGCTATCCTTCCATCTTTTAGGAGGTCTTCCACGAGGACGAGACCCATGAGGCTGATTATGCAATGCAATATAGGGGAGTCTGGTGGTGTCCATTCTTTGAACATGACCATACCAGTCCCTTTTTCGCTGTCTGCTCCATCTTGCAATATCTTCAACCTCACATATCTCTCTTATTCTGGTGTTCCTCACGCGATCCCTCGGTGCCTTGCTTGCTATCGTCCTCAGTGTCTTCATTTCGGAAGGCTCCATCTTTATTATTATTATTATACATAAAAGAAAAGAATAATTGTTCAAGAAACAATTCATTTTTTGTGGGATCTGGGTCCACCGGTTGCCAACCGCTGGCTGTATCATGGCATGTGGGTGATTTATTCGTGGCTAGCAATCACATTAACCATTAATGTCAATTGCCGCTTCCTGAGTGTTGCTTACTCTATTCTGTCGCATCTCCCGCGACGCGTGATGTCCTACAGATTATACCTAATTCGTCCTGCGGAACTGCCAATTGCTTTGTTCAATTTTTTTTATATTTCTTCTTTTATACTTCTTTCTCATTTCTTACTTTTTGTACACCTTTGCGTCACTTAAGCGTGTTTCGACGATAAAGGATCTTGGTATCGTTTATGAAAGTAGGCTGACTTTCCATGCTCACATCGAGAGAATATGTGGAGTTGCACTGAAAATGTTAGGATTTATTCTCCGAACTGGTAGAGTTTTCAAGAATCCCTATGTTTTGCGAATTTTGTACAACTCATTGGTCCGGAGCCGGCTCGAGTGTGGTTCGGTGATATGGAGTCCCCTCGAGGCGAGATACTCGCTCATGTTAGAGAGGGTTCAGAAAAGATTTCTGAGATATCTCTACATGAGGGAGTTTGGTAGCTATCCGTGTCTTTATCCCACTGCATTCCTCTTGGGCATGCTGGGGACCAATAGTTTACAGATAAGAAGGGATGGGTGCACACTTACCCATTTCTTCAGATTTATCAGGGGATTCTTTGAGAATTCCGTCATCTTGGAGGCTATCCATCTTTATGTTCCGGATGGTTATCTTCGACAGCGTCAACACAGACTGTTTTATCTCCCAACATGCAGAACCAACCTGCCTCTGGTGATGCCGGTGGGGAGAGCAATCAAACCGCTGAACATGGTCGCTTCGGAGATCGATGTCTTTCATATTCGTGAAAGTACATTCAGAAGACAAATACTCTTGACTTTGGAGAGTATCTTGTATTCCTAATGTCGAAGCATCTCTCATGCGTTCCTGGTATTATATATTTATTATATTTTACCTGTTCTCAATAGATGCCTTAAACTATAAAAAATGTTTGTAATGTCTTTTGAGAAAATAAACTGATTTGATTTGATTTGACTTCAGCACTAATATGAAAGACGTCGATCTCCAGGGAGACCGCGTTCAGCAGACTAATTGCTCTTTCCACCGGTGTCACCGGAGCCAGATTGGTTCTGGTGCCCGGTAGGTAAAACAATCTGTGCTGTCGCTGTCGGAGAAATCTATCAGGGACAAAAAGACCAACACCCTCTAGCACGGCCGAGTTCTCGAAATATCCCCTGATTAATTTAAAGAAATGGGTTATGAGATGCCCATCTCTTCGAAGCTGTAAAGAGTTTGTCCCAATTATTCCCAAAACAAATGCCGTGGGATAGAGCTACTGATAGCTACCATTCTCCCTCATGTAGAGAAGCATCAGAATTTTTGAACCCTCTCTCCTTTCAATGAACCCTCTCCTGCATAACGGAATATCTCGCCTCGTGAGGACTCCATATCACAGAACCTACGCTGAATAATGTTCCTGGACCATTTCTGGTGTTAGCTAGTGTTTTGGATGCGGTCATATATTTTCGGGGCATATATACTGCTATCAAAATACATAGATAACGTAGCAAGTTCATATTAATAATGTTCAAATTACAAACAATTACACGTAAACTCCCCTAATCAAGTTTACCTAGCTCGCCGTAACGAAAACTCGATACCCAGGGGGTAGTTACACGGGGTAGGGGGACGAGTAGGTAGCACTAGACCATCCTCTGTCTCAATTTGAAGTTGATGTTGTCATTGCAGAAGAATGGTCTCATATTATTGAATGCGGCCCTCGCAATGTATACATGTGTCCAACTTTTAATGCCTTGTTACTAGGCATTCTATTTTTTTGTAAAAGCCCTTGTGGCGTTTGTGTCGAAATAAATAACTCTCTTTTGCTTTCTCCACATTCATATACCGAGTCTTACAGACGTCGATTCTTTAGACTGCTTACATGGCCAACGTTTAAATTTTGTGTGAATGTATACTTATACTTGTATACGAATACTGTGCGCTTAACCCAACCAATGACAGGTCATAAGTCCTGTAAACACCTTGATCAACCATATTCAGTTTCCAGTTTGCGTCTTCGTCTCTATTGAGATACAATTAAATTTCATGAATTAATCACCCACCGTGGGTGAAATCCAGTATTCGTTTACAAGTATAAGTATACATTCACAAAAAATATTGAAATCGTTCTGGTCAATTCTTTGGCATATAGATAGGAGTGACATCTCCAGGCGGCTTCTAACAATGCGCTAATGGCAATAGCTTTCACATTGTGTTAATAAAGTAGTTCTGCTAAATGCTAAAAATTAATCTCCATAGATGGCGTTAGTGTGTGGATTATATAGATTAATCTTAAAAAGATTAACATATATAATCAAAATCTACATAGATGGCGTATTGAAACTGACATATGAAGTTAAGCATATATTTGTAACATATATACAACCTCCAAAAAATGTGTCTTACATGGTCATAAAAAAATAGGTGGAATGGGGAATGTTGTAATTACACAAAGCGTGCGCTTAACCCAACCAATGACAGGTCATAAGTCCTGTAAACACCTTGATCAACCATATTCAGTTTCCAGTTTGCATCTTCGTCTCTATTGAGATACAATTAAATTTTAAATTTTGATTATAATGATTATACGTGCTTTTTTGGTCTTCATTGACTCCGTACTCCAGAAACATCGTTAACATTACCGGTTTTTCACAACCTTTGTTATCTGGTTCTTCTTCTTCTCTCTGTGTCCTGTCAGGTCTCCCTAACGTTGACTATCACCTTAGTGATGACCTGGGGAAAAATATCCAGAGTAGTATCTCCTTGCCTTCTCTGGAGGATTTTCTGTCGGGGCTACCTTCCCTTAGCTGGGTGTATCCAGTTATATGGCGCTGGAAGCTCGCCATTCGTCCTCTCTCTATCTGCTATGGCACTAAGTAATATGTGCCACATTGCCCGGGGTTCGCGGGGTCTTTAAAAAGACCTCTCGTGGACGCTAGAGAGTTGGACTTGATAGTAGTGTTGTTGTTGTAAATGCAACATGGCGCCTTACGACATTTTGTAGAGGTATATTTTCCAGCAAAACATACCCCATCGTAGCCCTACTACCCTTTTGAACCCTATCTGATTAATCATTTCAATATCTGTATCAATTTTACTGTTTATTCCATTTTTAATATTGTTTATTTTTTTCTTCCAGGTAATTGACTTCTCTATATTATTGGAATTATTTGGTAAGTGATTATTTTTATTTTGATATTTTTTATCCAGACGAAGCATAGCATTGTTAAGGGAATTTATACAAATATTTCAAACCATCAAGTAAACGAACTTCAATCTGATTTAAAACATTTTAATGCAGCAGCAAAACTCATTAAAGGTATACTAAAAATGTCCCATACAACACAACATCTCAAAAAACTTCACCGGCTTAAAGTCCAGAGAGACTCTAGTATAAACTCTGCTGGACAGTCTTCAAAGCGCTACACGGAATGGCACCAAGTTTGACAGTGTTTAAGGCTCGACACCAGAGAGCGTCAGCGTATATATCGGATCTCTGCGTGACACCCATGCCAACGTAAACGCAACGTTCACTCTGATCAGAAGAAACAAGTGCAAACAACAACAATTCCAGTAAGAGCCAATAAAGCATGTTTCTATGATCGTGATTTCAGCGTTGCGGGTCCGTTGGCGTAAAATAGCCTCCATGTTAGTATTTAGTATGAGGATAGTGACGTTAAATTTAAGAAGCTTCAAAATACTGCATTCTTCGGTCAGTCATTTCCTAGTGCGCCCTTGAAGTAATTGATTTTACAAAAGGGCGCATCTAAAATATAAGTCATCAAAATAGTAATAATAATAATAATCCCAGCTCATATTTTTAAAATTTTATAACCAATTTAAAACCTGCATATTTTGTACTATTATACTTTCTAATGGATCGTGAATATCGTCGTACCATGCACGCACGTCGATTATTCCGACTTCGAATGTGACCGCCTTTTAGTAATTTATTAATTTGGTCATGCCATGTTTTCCTCGGTCGTCCTCGGCTACATTTTCCACTCACGCTGCTTGTGTACAATTTTTTAACCATTCTACTCTCATCCATTCGTTCCATATGTCCAAATCATCTCAGGAATTCTTTTTTAATTTTATCAATGATGCAGTCATCTGCCTTACATTGCTTTTTTATTTCATCGTTCGGTTATTCTATCATACAACGTTTTCCTGCACATTATTATTAGTGATCTCATTTCTACGGCGTTTATCCTGCTTTCATCCTTCTTTTGCCAGCTCCAAGCTTCACTTCCATACATGAGGGTTGGCACTAAAACTCTTGGATTTAAAACATGTCTTAATGCACCCTTGAGGTGATTACATATTATTATTAGCATATTATTATTATTTTTATTATTATTATTATTATTGTTGTATTTTTTCACGCGTGTCAGTGAATTAGTTAATAATTGGTTTAAAATCTTAAATTACTCAATGCATATGTTATCCGTTCTGTTCTTGAAGTTTTTCCTTATATATACACCTTCAAGCCACGCTATTTTAACTGGCTTATTAAAGCGAAACTTTCTTCGTACGTATCGTGTGGAAAGGTATCACGCGACGGTATAGTAATCATGCCGAGTCACCGTCCGCAGACGGACACCCAATCTGAGTGGAAAGTCTGACGAGAATGCAAAACTAGCTATCTAACGATCCATCACGCCTTTTTACTTAAATGATTGGATGAGCAGTAAGCAGCTCACAATTTGTTCTCACTTGTCTCTTGTTATATTAAGCATCATACCGTTTCTCGAGAGGAATAAGCAGAGAGGATGGACTGCCATACTTCTCTATCCTGACATACATTTCGAGATTATTCTACATTCCGCTGCTGAATGTAGGCCTCTCCCAAAGCACGCCACCGCTTCCTATCCATTGCCGCTCCCATCCATCCATGTCCAGCAATCCTCTTCAGATCGTCGGTCCAGCGGGCAGGGGGACGTCCAACTCCGCGGAATCCTGTACGCGGTCTCCACTCCAGAACCCGTCTCCCCCATCGGCCGTCGGTTCTCCGACAGATATGGCCAGCCCATCGCCACTTCAGCCTACCCATCCTCAGAGCCACCCCTGTCACCTTGGCTTGTTGACGAATGAATTTGTATCTAAATCTGTCCCTATAGGTTATTCC
This sequence comes from Lepidostoma basale, assembly GCA_022606425.2. Classification (NCBI taxonomy): domain Eukaryota; kingdom Metazoa; phylum Arthropoda; class Insecta; order Trichoptera; family Lepidostomatidae; genus Lepidostoma; species Lepidostoma basale. The sequence goes on from JAHDVF020001562.1 coordinate 173,155, forward strand.
AAGCATCGCTATTTCCATGGCGCGTTGGGCGACCTTGAATCTGTAGACTAGACCTTTTGTCAGTGTCCACGTCTCGGCTCCGTCATGACTGGCAAGACGCACTGGTTGAAGACTTTTGTTTTGAGGCACATACATTCGCCTTAGAGATCTCATTTCTACTACATTTATTCTACTTTCATCCTTCTTTTGCTAGTTCCATGCTTTACTTCTATGCATAAGGATCGGCACAAGAACACCATTATGCACCTCCATCTAAGCTATTTTTAATAGGCTTTTGTTGGCGATGACAACTTTAAGTGCACCATTTACTCTGTTGCCTGCCCCAACCCTTCTTTCAATATCCTTTTCCACTCTCTTATCCTTTGTAAGTAATCTAACTAACTAACTTACTAACCATCACGCCGTCTTCCCGAAGAATGAACTGCCATACTTTTCTTTTCTGACATAATTCTCTTGCTTCCTCAACATTCATACATCATGTCATGCACGCGCGTCGATTTCTCTGGCTCCTCACATGGCCGACATTCAATATTAGATTTATTTGATCGTGCCACGTTTTCCTCGGTTGGTTTCTTTGTAACTATACTTCCTAAATAAACAAATTCATCCACTTGTTACAGATTTTCACCGTTTGCATTAATGTTGCAGACTGTCTTGTTTTCTTTTTTTTACGTGTGGTCCGTTTTGCTTGTGGTTTGCCAGGATTTCTATTTAATCAATAATAAAAACACCCCACTTTTTTACTGCCGGATTGTATGTTCGTGTGTGTCCCGCTAACATTAGCGACCCCATGGCTATTAATTCCATATTTTCCACATAACACTGTTGACAGACTTATAATCTTAACGAAAAATCGTTTCGGCAATGGATATTAGTATTTTCTTATTTCTTATGATATTGTATAACGCTATACGCGTTCAAGTTACTTAAAAAGGGGAAAATAAGTAGACGTATGATACTTCTCTGCTTACACTCTTTAGATTATCAAATCTAAACGTTATCATCATAAAATTTGTCAAATCTAAATGTTTTTGTATGCTTTATCAACTATTAAAGAAGTGGTCCTATTATGAACCCATGAGGTACCCCCGATATTGCAAAAAATATTTACCTTAACTTTTAAGTGTTTTTTGCTACTTTAGATTGCTTTTTTCGTTATAAAATGACTCTAAATATAATGAATACTGGATAAGATTTTCTAAAATACGGGGAATTGCAAAAATCGGGAACAAGTGGACGAGTTTGAATATTAAAAGGTATTTTCACAAATAATGGGCATGTGGAGAGGGATATTAATAGAAAGGTTGGTGCAGGCAATAAAGTGAAGTTGTCATCGCAAACTTAGAGTTGTCATCGCAAACAAAAGCCTTTTCACAAAAGCTACGATGGCAGTGTACAAAGAAGGTAGTGCATGGAACTAGCGAAAGAAGGATGAAAGTAGAATAAATGCGGTAGAAATGAGACCTCTTAGACGAATGTCTGATAAACTGTAGTTTAAAAAATTATAATAAGTGAATGCAGTGCGAATGAAAGTGTTTTGAACAAAATAATGAAAATATTAAGATTGTTTGGACACATGGAAAGAATTAATGTAGAAAGTATTAAAAAATTGTATTAAACGGAACTAGAAATAGAGGAAAACCAAAGAAAACGTGGCGTGATCAAATCAATCAAATCAATCAAATATTATGTGTCGGCCAGTTGAGAAGTCAGAGAAATCGACGTGCGTGCATGACACGATCTATAAATATTGAGGAACCGAGAAAAATATTCCTGGAAAGAGTTGTATGGCGTGCCAATCTCTCTGCTTAACGGAGACGAGCATGATGGTTCAATTCCTTTCGGCCGTGCAAGAGGGTGTTGGTCTTTTTGTCCCTGATAGATATCTCCGTCAGCGAAAGCACAGATTGTTTTACCTACCGGCCACCAGAACCAATCTGCCTCTGGTGACACCGGAGGGAAGAGCAATTAAACTGCTGAACGCAGTCTCCTCGGAGATCGACGTCTTTCATGTACGTTCAGGGGATAAATACTCTTGACTTTAGAAATTATCTTGTCTTCCTAATGTGGAACCATCTCTAATACGTTCCTGGTACTATGTTGTATGTATATAATATTGGACCTGTACTCAATAGATGCCTTAAACATTTTCCTGTTTGTAATGTCTTTTGAGTTAATAAACTGATTTGATTTGATTATTTTGACACTTGACCCTTTGGTCACCCTTTCATTTTCACTTCTATTTAACACTCTATTATATACCGATTTATCACACATTCGTGTAAGAGATCTCATTTTTACTGCATTTATTCTGCTTTTTTCCTTCTTTTGTCAGCTCTATGCTTCACTTCCATACGTAAGGACCAGTACAATAACACGATTGTGCCCTGCCATCTTGGTTCTTTTAGATAGGCTTTTGTTTTGTTACATGCCAATGAATTTTGCCTTTTTTGTGTCCTTCGTGGCGTGCTTGGTGAAGGTTTTCGCTTGTATTTGGTTTTGAAAAGGGCCTATTTTAATTATTCGTTTTAGATAAAAATCAATTGTAAAACTTCGGGTGTGTCGGGTCACGCCAAAATCTCATTATGTTATAGAAAGCTCACGATACCATATCTGACCGAAGCACTGGCCTGTAAATTATACCAAATTTGTTAAAATTATGTTACGCAGACGTATTATGGACTGATCTGAATCGGTTGTTGGTCTAGCGGACAGAGCGCTTGGTTCCTGATCCACTTGTTTTCACTTATAAGTTTATTTTTCTCTACATTTGTAGAATAACTCACACCTCAATCACCAGGAAAACGATATATCGTCAAATCAAATCAGTTTATTTTCTCAAAAAATATTACAAAATTTAAGTTAAAGGCATCTGTTGAGAACTGGTACAATAAAATATATAAACTTACTAACTAACCATCACGCCGTTTCCCCGTAGGGGTAGGCAGAGAGGATGGATCGCCACATTGTTCTATCAATCAATCAATCAATCAAATCAGTTTATTAACTCAATAGACATTACAAACAGGAAAATATTTAAGGCATCTATTAAGTACAGGTAAGATATTATTATAATACAACAAAGTACCAGGAACGCATTAGAGATGGGTCGACATTAGGAATACAAGATACTTTCTAAAGTCAATAGTATTTGCCCCCTGAACGTACTTTCACTAACATGAAAGACGTCGGTCTCCGAGGAGACCGCGTTCAGCAGACTAATTGCTCTTCCCACCGGTGTCACCAGAGGCAGATTGGTTCTGGCGGCCGGTAGGTAAAACAATCTGTGCTGTCGCTGTCGGAGATATCTATCGGGGACAAAAAGACCAACATCCTCCAGTACGGCCGAGTTCTCAAAGTATCCCCTAATTAATCTGAAGACATGGGTTATTAGATGTCCATCTCTTCGAAGCTGTAAAGAATTGGCTCCGAGCATTCCCAGAATAAATGCCGTGGGATAGAGCCACGGATAACTACCATACTCCCTCATGTAGAGATACCTCAGAAATTTTTTCTATCTATCTATCTATCCTGTCATAACTCTCAGGCCTCTTCGTAACATGCACGCTCGTCGATTGTTCCTACTTCAAACATGGCCGCCTTTCAGTAATTGATTAATTTGGTCATGCCGTGTCTTCCTTGGCCTTCGCCGACTTCTTTTTCCATACACACTACTTGTATATATCTTTTTTACCATTCTTCCCTCATCCATTCGTTCCATATGTCCAAACCATCTTATTGACCCTTTCATGATTTTATTTATCACCACTTCATCCGCTTTACATTCCTTCCTTACTTCATCATTAGATATTCTATCGTACATTGTTTTTCCGCACATCCTTCTTAATGACCAACTCCAAGCTTCACTTCCATACATAAGGGTCGGCACTAGTACTCCATTGTGCACTTTCATCTTTGCTTCAGTCGATATATTTCTATTTGCAGTAATGACTTTGAGTGCACCATTTATTTTGTTTCCAGATCCAACCCTTCTTCCGATATCTTTCTACCATTTTCCATCTCTTGTAAACATGCTTCCTAGGTAGATAAATTCATTAACTTGCTCTAATTTCTCTCCGTTCGCACTTATGTCACAATCTGTCATACATTCTTCGTTTTCAAATACCGCAACATAAGTGTTGCGGTATTTGAAACAACACAATGGTGTTCTTGTGCCGACCCTTATGTATGGAAGTGAAGCATGGAACTGGCAAAAGAAGGATGAAAGTAGAATAAATGCAGTAGAAATGAGATCTCTCAGACGAATGTGTGGCAAATCTGTATTTGATAGAGTGACAAATGCAAGTATAAGAAATGTGGTGCGAATGAAAGTGTTATGAACAAAATAAGGAAAGGGTCATTAATATGGTTTGGACACATGGAAAGAATGAGTGAAGACAGAATGGTAAAGAAGGTATATGTAAACGGCGTGAACGGAGCTAGAAATAGAGGAAGGCCGAGGAAAACGTGGCACGATCAAATCAATCAAATATTGAATGTCGGACACGTGAGGAGTCGGAGAAATCGACGTGCGTGCATGACAAGATGTATGAATGTAGAGGAAGCGAGAGAAGTATGTCAAGACAGAACAGTGTGGCGTTCCATTCTTTCTGCCTACCCCTCCGGGGAGACGGCGTGATGGTTAGTTAGTTTTTTTTAGCAACATAAGACTTAATAACGGAATATCTCGCCTCGTGAGGACTCCATATCACAGAACCACTTTCATATAATTTCATATCATATCTTTCCATATCACATATGTACTCGAATATAACAATAGCGAAGCGTTGTTTATTTATTTAATAAAGTTATAAAAATTACCAAGAATACAACTTTTTTAAAGAAATAATCATATAAAATAATCTAATGATTTTACTGAAATCTTTTGATGGGATGTTAATTTTAAATAATAATAAATAAATAAAATCGTGTTATTTTAAATTCCTTTCACTTTTGTCTTTACTTCGACATTCGAAATAAAGACTGGATATATAATATTTCTATTAGCAGTAATAAAAATAAAATTGTATATAGTAATTGGGTTCAAACTACCTGTTGTATACAAAAAAAATATTAAAAATTAAATACACTTCAAACAATGTATAAACTTGCATACAATACAGAGAAAAACCGAATTTTCTTACATAAATATACTTAATTGGAGCCCGGGGTTGTTACCCAAAAAACAGGGGTTGAAGTATACGGATATGGGTAGGGGTGGTGTTTTGTAAAAAATTCTTCTGGCGTAATAGCTGTTCTTTTACCGGAAGCAGAAGCGGGGGTGGAAATAATTACGTCGAGGGGTGAAAACTAATGAAAAACTTGTTCACGGAGGTAATTTTTGAAAAATTGGCCTCGCCCTTATAAATTTCCTTCGTTATTTTTAATGTGTTTTTTGGTTTCGCTCGTTTTGGACAGTGAATTATCGACTATCAAGATGGCTTCTTAAACTGCTTAAATGCATCCATTATTAATAATGACTCTCTTCTTTATTTGGTACTAGCAGACTAGCTATTTGACGAGGGGTCGTGATAGATTCCGGCTCCGGAGACCCTGACTTGAAAGTACCGAAAAGGGTGTTTTTTTTATAGAGTACTTATAATATTTAACGAATTGTCAAATAAGGTAATAATAATAATAAATAATAATAATATGCTAACTTTTATAGCGCCGTTTTTGTGATGTAATCACCTCAAGGGCGCATTAAGACGTGTTTTAAATCTAAAAATCAAAATTTTCGCGATCGGTTAAAAAGTATAGTAGAACAAAGTATAAATGTTTGAATTGGGTATGAAATATGGAAAAGATGGGTATAAATGTATAAATTGGGTGTGAAATAGGGAAAAGATGGGTATGAGATGCCGGTTCTCTCTGTCAAAAATCCTTTTAATAAATATTTACTTAGGAAATTAAAATAACTAACTAAATAGCTAACCATCACGCCGTCTCTCCGGAGGGGTAGGCAGAAAGAATGGACTGCCGCACTTTTCTTTCGTGGCGTATTTCTCAATTCGCTTCCTCAACATTCATACATCGTGTCATGCACGCGCGTCAATTTCTCTGACTCTTCACATGGCCGACATTCAACATTTGATTTATTTGATCGTGCCACGTTTTCCTCGGTCTTCCTCTATTTCTGGTTCCATTTAAATCGTTAACATATATTTTTTTTACGATTCTTTCTTCATTCATTGTTTCCATATGTCCAAAGCATCTTAATGATTTTTTCATTATTTTTATAATACCATCGTTTGCACCGCATTCACTTCTTATATTTTCATTCGACACTCTACCATTCACAGAGTATCCGCACACATTCGTGTAAGAGATCTCATTTCTACGGCATTTATTGTACTTTCATCCTTCTTTTGCCAGTTCCTTGCTTCGCTTCCATACATAAGGATCGGTAGAAGAACAGCATTTTGCACTGCCATATATTGCCAGAGTAAATACGTTCGATAATGCCTTAGCAAGGTGAAACATGTCATTACCATTTAATATAATATAATCTATAGAAAACAGATGTTTTCAATCATATTCATTTTAGTAAATACTCATCACAGACCTTGGACTAAAAATGAAAATAATATAATAATTTTTAAAAAAAAAGTTAGTTTTTGAAAGGGAAGAGCAAATGACAGTTTGTAATATAAGTGTGAACGAAGAGAACTTGGAACAGGTGAGGGAATTTGTGTATTTAGGTAGCATGTTCACAGCGGATTGCCGAACGGACAGTGATGTTGAAAGAAGGGTTGGTGCGGGTAACAAAGTGAATGGAGCTTTTAAAAATTTATCAATGAAAGCGAAAATGGCCGTTCACAATGGAGTTCTGGTCCCAACCCTTATGTATGGAAGAAAGCATGGAACTGGCAGAAGAAAGATGAGAGCAGAATAAATGCGGTATAGATGAGGTCCCTAAGACGTATGTGTAGTAAAAGGATGTACTACAGAATCTCAAATGTTAATATTAGAAAGGAATGTAGAGCGAAAGAAGATATTATGAACAAAATTATGAAAGGAACGCTGCGTTGGTTCGGACATATGGAGCGCATGGGTGAAGAAAGAATGGTTAAAAAAGTATACGTTAACGATGTATATGGAGTACGGTGTCGACGTAGACCGAAGAAAACATGGCATGACCAAATTAATCAAATTTTAAAGGTTGGTCATGTCATAAGCCGGAGGAATCGTCCTGCGTGTGTGGCTCGTTATACGAATGTAGTGTGACGGTCCATTCTATCTGCCTACCCCTGCGGAGAAACGGCGTTATGGTTTGTTTGTTTGTTTATACGAGGGTGACCTTTTAAGTTTTTACAAAAAGTGAAACAGAAACGAACAAGTTTGAAGTAAAGTGTTTTATTGATTTTCGAAATACGAGTATTTGCCTTTTAAATCTATACAATTTTGCATACGTTCAAACCAATTCTGGAAACATTTTCTCCACTCTGAAGCTGGTTTGTAGAAACATGGTTTTGAAAGTCTTCAACAGCTTCTTGAGGTGATGAAAATCGCTGTCCACGCATATTTTGTTTGACAGTAGGGAACAAGAAAAAGTCATTAGGCGATACATCAGGTGAATACGGGAAATGAGACATTAATTCGATGTTTTTCTCCTTAAAATATTCAGTTGTTTGACGTGCTTTATGAGAGCTGGCAGTGTCGTGATGAAGAATGATGCGACGTTTTTTGTTGTTTTTCCTTAGTTCATCGAAGACCGTTGGCAAACAAACTATTGTATACCATTCAGCATTAACAGTTCTTCGATCCTCTAAAGGAAGGGTTGCGACGTGTCTAGTACAACCGAAGAAACAAGCGATCATTTTCTTGGAGGTGCTCCGTGAACGAACAACTTTAATGGGATTGGGTTCATCGTCAAACACCAAAACAGTAGACTGTTCTTTGCTTTCAGGTTCATACGAATATATCCAAGTTTCGTCTCCTGTAACAATGTTGTATACGGATTTTGAACGTCCTCGGTCGAATTTTTTCAACATTTCGTGACACCAATATGCCAAGAGACGCCTCTATCTGTCTGTAAGTCACATGCCGATCTTCTTTAATCATGTTGCTTACAGCATCGATGTTTCTCGGAATGACAACCGATTTTGGCCGACCTTCTCGACATTCATCACTGACGGACGCACGACCACGACAAAATTCTGCGAACCAATTGCAAATAGTCTTCTCTGATGGTGCTTAATTACCAAAAGTTGCACGAAGCGATTCTATGGATTGTTGTCGAGTAAGGCCTTTTTTAAAATCATAAAAAATCATCCAAGGAAAACCTTCACGAGTGATCTCCATTTTCGCACAAACTTGCTTCTTTTAAACGTTCACTTTCAACAACCTAATCGGTCAATGACTATGTTGCCACTGGCTACGCAATAACAAACGTCAATGTTCACAAATACAGTGATGCCATAACTCACTAACGCCATCTATTGTTCGATTGTAAAAACATAAAAGGCAACCTATGTAATAGTTGCATTATTTAAAAATTGTATGAAACTGGAAAGTTTAAAAGATTTTCTGAACACGCTGTGGTGGATTTATTTAAACACTGCCATCTATCCGTATCTGAAGGCAACTTTTCTTTTACGATAGACATCGTTATTTTTATTTCCTTTCTTCGTTCTCTTCCATCCTTTCCTGATTGCTTCGCCCCTAGCTAAGGCTAAAACAGTTTAAAAAATACATTTTCTTTTTTAAAAATGGAACGTTTTTGTGAGGAAAATTAATGATTCGATACTTATAGCAGCGGCGGCGACCGACGACCTTCGTGGCAGAGTGGTAAAAGCTCTGACTTTCATGCCGAATGTCCCGGGTTCGATTCCCGGCGATGGCAGTGTGATTGTCACACTGTCTTTGGTCTGGTGTAGAATTCACGTGACAATAAATGGCGATAGATTGGCTACCTATCACATGTCACGAGAATCAATATAATAGCTAAAAAATAAATTGTATACAGTAATTGGGTTCAAACGACCTGTTGTATACAAAAAAAAAAAAATTAACGAACTGAATAACCCTCATAGGATGGATCGCCATACTACGCTACCCTGACACACTTTTCTAGCATCCTCTCATTCATATATCGAGTCATACATCCACGTCGATTCTCGCGACTTCTAACATTTGACGACCTTTAAAATTTGAATAATCTGGTCATGTTTTCCTCGGTCTTCTTCGGCTCTGTACTCCATTCACATCGTTAACGTAAACTTAACAAAAACAAACCATCACGCCGTTTCCCCGTAGGGGTAGGCAGAGAGAATGGACCGCCACACTACTCTATCAAATTGACCTCAAAAAAACACGTATACACGAAATATCTCCAAATTTACGGGAGCACCACATGAACCAAACCAAATTTTCAAAATCAGAACCAATCGCGTTTTCATTGTATATTTTAGTTTTATAAGAAAAGTTTAATTTGTAGAAATATATCCACACAATGGAAATCTTATGTCATGTATGGAAGTGAAACTTGGAGCTGGCAAAAGAAGGATGAAAGCAGGATAAACGCCGTAGAAATGACACCACTAAGAAGAATGTGCGAGAAAACTTTGTATGATAGAATACCGAACGATGAAATAAGAAAGAAATGTAAGGCAGATGACTGCATCACGGATAAAATTAAAAAAGGATCCCTGAGATGGTTTGGACATAGGGAACGAATGGATGAGAGTAGAATGGTTAAAAAGTTGTACACAAGCAGCATGAGTGGAAAAAAAGCCAAGGACGACCGAGGAAAACATGGCATGACCAAATTGCATGCAATTACTAAATAAATAAAAATTAGCACCGTAAGGGAAAGGTTAATAGGGGTAATCTTCAATGTGATGGGAAAATAGCACATTATTATGAAAAAGGAATCTGGTCGTGTCCAGGATTGAACCCATGTCCCCTGGATCAGGAGCGAAGCGTTCTATCCCCTGGACCACTACCCGGATCATTGAGCTACCGCTCTTTTTAGTGAGTCATCGCTCACTTGCTAACTAAAGTGAGCCGGCTCTTTGAGCTAACTCATGAGCGGATCGCCCACCACTAGTTAGTGTACAACTTTGGTATGTAAAATGATCAAAATAATCTTTCTTATTAACCGTCGCGTTGCCATGTGGTTAATTGAGTTTCCACTGCCAATTTAAAGTTGATTTTCTTAAAACCTATGGACCCTAATATTATAAAAAAAATTGTTATCCTCCATTGAAGTGTTCTCAATATTTCGTAATAAAAAAAAGCAAAAAATTACTTCCTTCATCCCAAAAAAAAATATTTTCTAAGACTGCCCTCACCTTCATTCGTGTTAAGGTAGAATTTGTTTTGCTAATATTTACAACTTTATCAAAAGCGACAAATACTTACTCGCTGTTTTGAACGTATTATAAATTATATCTTTGACCTTTTCAATAGGTACGTAATAATACCGACTGGATGAAACGCAGCACGTAAGTTAATAATATCAGAACTGTGAAAATATTAACACTTTACCAAAAGGGACAAATATTAATACGTACTCGTTGTCTTGAACGTACTATACATTTTGCCTAGGTGCCTTTATCTTCGCCCCGCCGGCCGCGGCGCGCAGACAAGTTTATACCTGATGTTTAGTCGTTCGTGTGCTGTGACGCATTACATATCAGAAATCGCATGGTTCCAGAAAAAAATTAATAATGATATGTTTTTCAAAGAATCCATGTATGTTATAGATATCGATCTATTCCTAATGAAATTCCCTACAAGATGACATAAATTAAATTTTGATTCATCTAGTCATATGCTTGATATTTAGATAAAGTTAGCGGTAAACTGAACTTACCACATGGGAGCAAGCGTTTTGTTTTGAACACGGTACGTTAAGGGTTAAGGTAGAATTTGTTTTGCTAATATTTACAACTTTATCAAAAGTGACAAATACTTACTCGCTGTTTTGAACGTATTATAAATTATATGTTTGGCCTTTTCTAATAGGAACGTAATAATACCGACTTTGGACGGAAACGCAGCACGCAACTTAATAATATCAGAACTGTGAAAATATTAACACTTTACCAAAAGGGACAAATATTAATACGTACTCGTTGTCTTGAACGTACTATACATTTTGCCTAGGTGCCTTTATCATACGTAAAATTATAGCGGCGCGGCGGAGCGAGACAAGTTCATACTTGGTGTCAGTTGCTCTTATGCTGTGACGCATTCCATATCAGAAATCGCATGGTTCCAGAAAAAAATTAATAATGATATGTTTTTCAAATAATCCATGTATGTTATAGATATCGATCTATTCCTAATGAAGTTCCCTACAAGATGACATAAATTAAATTTTGATTCATCGAGTCATATGCTTGATATTTAGATAAAGTTAGCGGTAAACTGAATTTACCACATGGGAGCGAGCGTTTTGTTTTGAACACGGTACGTTAAAGGTTAACTCACA
>JAHDVF020001563.1:600000-822669 GCA_022606425.2 Lepidostoma basale
GTTGTGCAGTGCACCTACAAGAATACTAGGAGATCTGTGGGGACGTGGCGTGACGTGACAGCTACCTACGTTTGAACTGGAAATGAGTGGAATACTTCTACTACGCCCGAGGAGCCGGCAGTCGGATTGTTCTCCTCGGCCGTCCTATGTTCGGAGAGGTTTTCCTCTAAGCTACCCGAAGGTGGAGAGACCACCCAAGCACGCTACCCGTGTCGTGTCTCGCTCGGCTGGCGGGGGATGGAGCGGGCGGGAGTGGGGGGCCGCGGGCGACACAGAGAGGGCGATACGAACAAATTATTACTATTGTACAGTCTTTAACTACTTACATTATGTTACTGAATACACCTATTTGACATCTTCCTAGTAGGGCAAACCGATTTTCTCGCAGTTTATCACATTCCAGATAGAGTTACAACTTCGTTGTGAAAATTTGCACTCACGCATTCAAAAATACTTTTTGTAAATAGTGTATAGGTTATAAAAATATTTGAATGATTAGTGCAATTCTCAAGGCAAGTATCGAAACGTTATTATTGGGTCATTCCTTGTCGCGCTCCTTTACATACTAACGATCACAGCTAATGTAACAGTCACTAGGTTAGGTTAGGTACACCGAACATTCAACAATCTACTCGTATTTTACATTGCGCCCGAACAAGCGTCCGCCCGCGGGCTTGCACTTAACATATATCATTTCTTCGTAGAATATTTCCGAATCAATAACAACGATGACTACAATTTACTTGCAACACTTAGGCTAGGGGTGTCTGCGGACTATTGCGGCCAATCCGCTTCTCGCCTACCTTAAGGGACAAAACCAAATTATTTTAGCCGCATGGTTCACTCGACAAAATCCGTAACAAAACATTATCAAGTGTCGTATAGTTCACAAATAAATGTTATCGGCACACGTTTGCTTCATACTACTCGTAACTTGGTGAACCGTACAGCAAATATAACTGAATAAAATATTACAGAAAATACCTATTTATCGCTAGAACGGTGAAGTATTTGGATCATTATTAACATCCGTTTAAAAATATGTAAATATGTATGTACTATCTATACGACTTCGAAATATTTTGTTGTGGTTAGGTACCATTAAAAAAAAAATCATCTCTGTACGCATTCCTTCATTAACTTTAAAGCATCCTCTTCTCTGGTCTAGCGCTGGACCCGGCACTGCTCGAAGCCGGGGCTGAAGAGAGTCCTAACTTGCTCACATCGGCACTTATTTTGTTGGTATTTGAAGCATTCTGTAGTGTCACATTTTTTTCACTTTTTGACGAATCACTTTGATCACTCTTTTGATTATTTGCATTTGAACTATTTTTAACGTCTTTCCCTTCATTTTTTGATTTAGACAATTTATCCGCATCACCACGAACGTCCGTGGTTTTGGAATCTTTTTTGGCACTTTTTACATTTACACTCTTGTTCCCATCGGCACTTGTTTGGATATCTTTTTTCTTTACATTAGATTTAACAGAATCCTCTTTGGGCGTCGGTTGATCCGGTAACTTGGCGACAATCGTCATGCTCTTCAGTAACGGAACCACCTCGTTTGTTTTGACCGCACTCCCACCCGCACCTTCTGTTAACTTCAAAGACTTGTCCCCACTTAATTTAGGAGGAAGCCTCACCTCAGTAGCCGCCCTAGGCGTCTCGACTGCGACTTTAGATTTTGTAGTTTCTATTCTGCCAGCGGCAGTAGCGGGGACAGTGTTGGAAGAGGTAATTTTAGCTGGGATAGTGGTGGAAGAAGTATTTTTAGCTGGGATAGTGGTGGAAGAAGTATTTTTAGCAGGAATCGTGGTGGAAGAAGTAACTTTAGCTGGGATCGTGGTGGAAGAAGTAACTTTAGCTGGGATCGTGGTGGAAGAAGTAATTTTAGCCGGGATAGTGGTGGAAGAAGTAATTTTAGCCGGGATAGTGGTGGTGATAATGGCTTTGGTCGAAGTTGCAACATTGGTGGTTTTGACGGGAGCTGCAGTGCTAGTGGGCTTGTCAGGGGCAAGGGGGGTAGTGGTAGATATAGTTTTAGCGGGAGCAGATGTGGTTACGATATTAGCAGTGGGTTTATTGGAAACAATTTCAGTAGTGGCGGTGGATGATTTGTTAGGGGCGGTTGTGGGAACAGCTGCTAAGATTTTTGCGGATGCGAAAGTGCTAGAAGTGATTTTATTTGAGTCACTAGCTGTAACGGTAGTGGGTTTGATAGAAGAGGATGTGGCGACACTTGTGATTATTTTAGAGGGAACGTTAGTAGTCACGATGCTTTTATTTGTATCAACAGCAAAGACGGCAGGTTTGATTGGAGTGGAGACAACAACACCTGTAATGATTTTGGTTGAAGCAGAAGCTGTAGTTGTAGCTACAGTAGTCGTTTTTAAAGCTAACGAATTGATAGCTGTGGTGATAATTTTTAATGGAGCAATAGTGGTAGTAGGGGTTTTATTGGTTTCAGTAGCGGTAGTGATAGATATGGATTTAACGGGTGCAGTGGAAGTGGTGGTAGCAGCAATTATCATTTTTGCGGAGGCGAAATTAGAAGCTTTAGAATCTGTGGCAGCAATAGGAAGGTTGGTTTTGGCAGTGATTAGGGAAGCGGTAGCGGGAATTATTTTACAACTAGTTGGAGTGATAAGGGGAGAAATCGTGGAGGATATTAAAGTCGAAGCGACAGAGGTTTTTAGCGGAGCCGGATGAGCGGTTAGAGCGGTAGTAGCTGTGGTTATAATATTTTTCGAAAGGCCTGTTGTAGTGATTGCGGTGTTAACGGGGGCTATAGCGGCAACGGTGGAGGGTATTTTTGTAGAAACGGTGGTACTGGCGGTGGATTTTGCTATAGTAGTACTAGTCGTAAAAACGGTTCTAGCAGCCACATTGGTGGTAACTTTGGCAGAGACGGAAGAGAGAGTTTTTTCATCTGGAATAAGTTTTATTGATCCTCTTTCATTATTTGCAATCGTATCGTTTCTCGCAGATCCGTCTTTAGCAGAAACGCTTTTATCACTAAATTCTTTTTTCCAGCTTATGTCGTTTCCTGTGGACTTGATTATGTCTGTAGTATTTGTTTTAGGAATAAGAATGCAAGCGTTTGAAGCGAGAGCAGTACTTAGTACGTCCATGGCCACAGTGGTCGGACAGCCTTGTGAGTTTTCCTTGCTGGTTTCCGGGCCCTTGGGCACGCTGGGAACTTTATTGTCCTTGAATATGTATGGCGAATGCTGATACGATGTTTTAGGAGTAGAGCAAATAATCTTTGATGGATTAATTTTTTCGAGAGGTATCGTTTTTACCGGAGTCGTTGCAAGGATCACATTATTGTTTGGCGAATTTAATGAAGATTTCGAATCGCTCGATTTATTATTTGATTCGTTTTTCTCGGAAAACGACGATATGGGAGAAGCAATCGACTGGCACGCCTTGGTGGATTCATCCAGTTTGACTCCTGTTTTGGCAATAGTAAATATAGTCGAGCCGTCTGTAGACCTCCGTTTGCTGGTGGCGGTCCCCGGGGTGCTCGAGCTGGCGGCGGTCTGGAGCGATCCCGCCGGCTTCATCTCCATATCCCGATTCTGACAGAATGTTTGATTATGAAAATCTTTGGATTTTTCAGAAATACGAGAATCACCGCCGACTTCAAAGCTGTCTTTGGATTTGGTAGATTTTCCTAAAGTTATGGCCATATTTGTGGAAGGTTTACTAGCCGCACTCTTATTTGCCGCTCCTAATAGTTTATTGCTATCGTGGTCGTCACCTTTCGTAAGTTTGTTGTATGAGTTCAAGTAGTTGCCGTTACTTTTAATAGTTTCCTCTGCACTGTTGGACTTGGACTGTTCACTGAGCAGGGTGAAGCTGGACAGACAAGTGTTCCTCATTTGATTAATTTCTGCAACTTTTTCTAAATTTTCTTTTTGCGAATGCTGATTAGTCGCTCTGGTTTGGTCGCCCGTCTCCCTCATCTGAATCCCTCCCAGAGACTCGCTCAAGTTGCCAAAATCCTTTCTCGGAAAATCAGGACTCTCCAGCAAGAGAGGCCTGGAGAAGGAATCGTTGTTCTTCAGGTCGTTGGCCTTGCCCGTGTGCTTCCTGTCGCTGTCGACTGGCCGCTTGATGAGAGGCTCCGCAGCGGGATCGCTGTCGTCTGTGATGTCGATTTTTGTTCGTATGTTTTTTGAAGATTTTAAAATGCTCGGTCCGGGAACTTTGCACGGACTCGCTTCGAGCATTTTGCTCATAGGTGTATCACAAACTCCATTTTTCGTCTGAAACATACGAAGGAAGATAAGAATAAAGTGTGTCCGTGATATGTAAAGGGCTACCTATGAGAGAGTGGGGTGGTTGGCTGCGCACCTGTTCCATCCCCGGCTCTGGCTGCGCGCAGGCCGGGCCGCGCCCTCAGGCGCCGGGGGCGCGGATGGTGGGGCGGCCGTTGACCATCACGATGGTGTTCTGGATGGCTTCGTAGGAGCTTTGCGTGGAGCTCTCCCCGCGGCAGGACGGGTCCCACTCGGACGTCGGCTGCACCAGCGCCCGGACTTTCTGTAAAACGTGTTTAAGACGTGTGAGATGTTGCCATCTGTGACTGAAGAGCTATGCCATGCAACATGCATCCCGGAAATAGAAGTTACCTCCAAAACCGTGAGTCCGGGGGGACCGCTACAAAGCTGCATGATGGCCATAATGATGATGACTAGGACGGGCAACACCCCGATGACCCAGCCGGCCGCGTCTGCCCAGAGCGGGTACACATATTGCCCGTAGGAGGCAGGCTTGTACTCCACCCAGTTGAAGAACAGGATGAACTATAAGGCAGGAAGAAAGGTTACTATTTCATTACACTAACATGTTAGTTTTTTTTATAAGGATTAATTGTATCTCAATAGAGACGAAGATGTAGATTGTTTTTCTGGAAACAGAATGTGGTGGCCGAGGCGCTTACAGGACTTATGACCTGTCATTGGTTGGGTTGAGCGATCGCTTTATGTTTAACAATATTCCCCATTCCGCATTTCTTATGACCACCACATCTGACAATTTTTTGGTAGTGTTCAATCTGTTTGGGTACTCGATTTTCATTTCATTTCACGTATTCTTTTCCGGATTTTATATTTTATTTTTTTTACGCCCAAACGCAACACTATTTAACCCAACAATTATTTAAAAAGTTCTTGCTAACCAGACATCATAACTATCAAATAATATTATCAACTAATTAAAATACTAAATATTATATTCAAGTATTTTCCAAAAGATACCACATCTAAAAAATATCAAAAGAAAAGCAGAAATATAGTTGTTGTCCAGTAAAGTGTCAGGGGGTTGACTTACAAGGAGCGCCGAAGGGGTGACAAGTTTCCACATCCAGGCCCAGAAGAACAGCCAGGCACGCGGCTGGGGGCCGATCATGTCCTGGATGTCCTGAAGGAAGCGCTCAGCTCCGTAGATCCAGGCGATGAGGATGCACTCGCTGATGGCGATCAGCAGCACGGACCAGTTGGCCGCGTACTTGTCCATCAGCTGCAGCCAGTACATGCCGCTCTGTAACGCGACACTCGTCAGATTCTTTTCAATCTTTACATTTGTATGTTTCCCTGGATTCTCAGAACACGCAACACATATTTTTAAAATATCTATTACAAGTAAAAGCTATTCATCAAAATAAAATTGCATATAGAAAATAAATAGAATCTCACAGCATTAAGGCGTCAATTAAGAACAGGTATAATATAATATAAAATCCCAGGAACGCATGAGAGATGGTTCGACATTAGGAATACAAGATACTCTCTAAAGTCAAGAGTATTTGTCTTCTTAACGTACTTTCTCTAATATGAAAGACGTCGATCTCCGAAGTGATCTTGTTCTGTAGTTTGGTTGCTCTCCCCGCCGGCATCACCAGAGGCAGGTTTGTTCTGCATGTTGAGAGATAAAACAGTCTGTGCTGACGCTGTCGAAGATAATTATCCGGAACATAAAGATGAATACCCTCCAAGATGACGGAACTCTGAAGAATCCCCTGATAAGTCTGAAGAAATGGGTCGGCACCCACTCCATTCAATTTAATATTAACATTTAATTTAGGCAATATAGCAATAAAAAATTAACGCCTTAATAAATATATACGTTGTATCTAATAAAAATAAATAAACCTTTGTTTTAGATATTGAATTTTTGGTGAGCTATCGAATGTATAAGCTTAGCTTCAAGAGTTAAATTTTGAGATTTTTTATAACTTAATATACAAAAAATCTCTAAATATTTGTGGTGTATCTAGTTTTATATAATTTCATGGATTTCCATAAATCAAAAATTCACACTCGTACAGATATAGGTACTTTCAAAATACTAATTGCCGTAGTGGAGTGGAGTGTCTAGAGAACATAAGGAGTGGAGTAATTGAGGATGCGATTACGTTGGTGGTAAAGATGAGGCCGCCGAAGTATCCGAATATAGCCACGGCGAGCACCACCCAGATCTTCTTCTCGCGCAGGTTGGGGAAGCGGTCCAAGATGGCGGTCGTCACCGTTTCCATCAGCGCGAACTAAAATATCACATTTCCGTCATTCAAAATTACCAATAATACTCGTATATAGTTATGTACTTCTAAGTTTTAAATGTCCTACCATAAAATGAATACCCCATGAAATTAAAATATATATATATATATATATATATATATATATATATACTGTGATATATATATATATATATATATATATATATATATATATATATATATATATATACCATATATATATATATATATATATATATATATATATATATATATATATATATATATATATATATATATATATATATATATATATATATATATATATATATATATATATATATATATATATATATATATATATATATATATATATATATATATATATATATATATATATATATATATATATATATATATACACATATATATATTATATATATATATATATTATATCTATATATATATATATATATATATATATATATATATATATATATATATATATATATATATATATATATATATATATATATATATATATATATTATATATATATATATATATATATATATATATATATATATATATATATATATATATTTCCTTAATACAACAGGTCGTTTCAACCCAATTACTGTATACATTTTTTTTAGCTGTATAATTGATTCTCATGACATGTGATAGGTAGCTAATCTATTGCCATATTATTGTCACGTGAATTCTACACCAGACCAATGACAGTGTGACAATCACACTGCCATCGCCGGGAATCGAACCCGGGACCTTCGATATGGAAGTCAGAGCTCTTACCACTCTGTCACGAAGGTCGACTATTGTTTTAAAATTGCAATAACATATTAAACAGCCATGGAAAAAAGCTGAGAAGCGAGATTCCAATTACCGATACAAAAGTCTTCTCACCATTTTACAAAATTCTACGCGAAAACAAAAAAAAATACAATTAAAAAAAACTCTGTTCGTGGAGATTTAGTTAAGGGCGTTTTTCAAAAAGTTTGCTCGTTGCGTAATAATTCCACTACGTCACATTTGGCGTTCCACTAATAAATCACGTCGCGTAGTGGATGTGACGTATGATGCCAGTATTGAAACAAACTCCAAAATGCAGGTTTATGAATATGATTTTACTAAATATTACATTGAATTCAGATTCTAGATGTCGGTCATTTTTACCCATGAAAAGCTGTAAGTCAAACAATCAATACTTACATTATAGAATCACGTTCGTAGTGGAAAATAAAAACAGCACGTCGTGACGCCCGACCACTATTTCATATAACATAATGCGACTGGTGTCAATTTACGAACATGGCGACCGTTGACGAGCTATAAAATGTTGCCATCAATCAAATATATACTTAGTTTATAGTAAATTTTTCGTTTAAATCAGTATATCGACGTAGCGTATACGGAATTTTCCACCAACGTCGTTTTGAGTGACTAAATAAAAACAGTATTTTATATTTTTTTGAACTCTAATACGCTGTTATCTAGGAATATTATTGAATCTGGATCATATAATCCTTCCAAATAACATAAAACTCTTGGACAAGAAGTAGCTTATCAATGAATATTTTTCGTTTATAAAGTGCAAAAGGAGCGTGGGACACTAGAAAAATCACCACTTTTCTATCGTATATTCCCAATAATTAAGCAAAATAAACAGATATAATACTTTTGGATATGTGAATAATCAATTTGTGAGTTATTCTGTTGTTTTGAGATATAAAAAAAACAGTTTTAAAATCAATAGCCTGCAGAATTACCTCGAAAGTCATAGGACATGTAATTTTCGAGTAAACATTTTATTTGAAAAACACCCTTAAACAAAATTATGTGTAATATTTTATTAAAAAATTCGTAAACTTAATTTATTTTCAAATAAGTGATTATAAATTTTCTCTCATGGAACATCTTCCGGTGCAATGTGTAGGTAAGTAATAACCTGCGAGTCAAGTCCGAGGGTGAGCAGCATGAAGAAGAAGAGCAGCGACCAGACGGGCGCCACCGGCAGGCGGGTGACCACCTCCGGGTAGACGATGAAGGCCAGCCCCGCGCCCTGGTCCACCACCTTCTCCACCTCCACGTCTAGCTCGTGCGCCAGGAAGCCGATCACGGAGAAGATCACGAGACCCGCGAAGAAAGACGTCGCTATGTTGGAGATGGCCACTATCAGGGCGTCTCTGCGACATCACGCAATCATTAGAAAAATATTATTTTAAATGGTTTCATTTAAGGAGAGCAATCCAAATCATTCCATGAAATAATTTAAATTTAAATTCATTTATAATTTTTTTAAATATGTAATGAAATTCACATTTTCAATAGCTATAATTTATTTTCTACGATTGAACAAGATTCGCCTTAAAAAGGCAATGTGGAGACTATTTTCAATCCAATGATTTATATTTATGAAGGAAAGCTCAAAATGTACATGTATAATATGTAGAAAACAATATCATTTATTCTTGATCAAAAATATATTCTTAATACAAATATTAATTTTACTTAATTATAATTAATTTCTTCTTATTCTAGCAAGACATTTTATTAGACCTATTTTTTCAGAACGTCTAAATAACGATTAAAAGTACACATGCAATCAAATATATTTACGGTAATATTTTTAAAATAACTGTATCTTCTTAAATATATAATTGCTGAGTTATTATATGATAGTTAACAGAATCATTATTATTATTTTTTGGGTGTGAAGCGCCACTCCACCATATTTATTCGTAATTTAATGTTTCAGAAACAGACAAAAAAAATTCCCGAATGATTAAATGTTGAAGTATTTTAAGTTCTAATAAATTGCATGAAATGTAAATGGATTCGATTTTATTTATCAGTTTAACTTTTAATATGACATGTCTAAAATTATCATAAAAATATTTTCGATTTTATTAAATTCGTCTTGGTAAAAAAAAAATATTTTCATTTTCATTTAAATAATATTTTACTACGATTTAAATAAATTTGTATAAAAGCTTGGCCAAGAAAAGTGAACTTGGGCACAATTTTTTAAAGAGCATAATTTTAATACTATTTATTTCAACTGGCATTTAACATTACAATAATTATGTGATTATGTGGAAACAATTAAATATTGGGTTGAGGTAATAGGTATGTAGTTGTATGATATGATAAACTCACTTGTAACAGTTGTTGGAGAACTTGTTGTAAGAAGACAGCGTGATGAGGCCGCCCCACGCGGGACTCAGGGCGAAGAATATTTGCACGGCCGCGTCTCCCCACACCTGCACGCACCACAAAACATTATTAACTCTTAATAAACTTAAGGCGTTAACACTGTGGATTTCCAAAATGGTGAATTTGTATGTATTTAAATATTGTTTTTTTTCCCACTTTTGTGGCATGTTTCCAAAGTTTTATACCTTCATTGTCGGGGGAATAAAATAAACTATTTTTCTCCTGGTTATAAAAATGTAAAATCTTCGAAATTCATCGAGAACAAAAGACTAAAAAGTTGAAAAAAATATTATTTAAAATCAGAATTCTTAACTTTTTATTTGTTTAATCTTCCCGTGTGTATTTTAATACTAAATATGCAGAAATATACTCATGCATTAGCGCCTACCACAAGATTACGGCAAATCGCATAACACAAAATGTACGCGGTCGGCGTTTTTGTTTTCTTAAATGTAAAGGAATTAATTTTTCATCATTAAATTGCGCTTTGATTGTAATAATAATTCCAGAAATTTATTTAAAAAATACTCTGCATATATTTAACCTATACAGTGTTTATTAATTATATGTGGCGATCAGTTTGCAACCCATAGCACCGCGTCTTCCGCGGGGGCGAAAAGAGAAGAATTGAGTGCTGCATCGGTTTAAGTGTGGCAGTCCGTTCTTTCTACCTACCCCTTCGGGGAGACGGCGTGATGGCTAGTTAGTTATCAATTATTTAACTTTTAAAAAAATCCGCACATATTTTGGGCATTTGTTATAAATAAATAAATACATGTGCGAAGATTGTTAATGTTGGTGATATTATATTTCCTGTAATATTTGAAATATCCGTATCTCGTGGTATCCTCTTCAGTCGATGCTTCGGAGATCGTTGCAATTATCTCCCCTGAACACATAGTTTGCAACGATTTCTAAAATGTCGATCGAAGAGGATACCACGAGATTTAGACATAATCAAAATCCCAGAGAATATGAACAGGTATTTGCAATTAATTTTATTAATTTTGTTTAGAATAACACAAAAATATAATATAATGTAACGCATTTTCACTAATCATAATAATGTCACTGGAATGTGTTTGTGATTAGAACATGATTTTTATATTAGGTCCTTACATATAAAATTGGCGTTTTGCCGTACTGGCAACTTTGATCTCAAATATCTTCTCTTTGGTTAGGAATTCCAAATTCAAATTTATACAGCTATTTACTCAAGTATTTGTGTTTCGAAAATTATAATTCATTTGTTTTTTCCTCAATTGTTTTTTTTCTTTGCGTAACTCAGTTTACAAAATGGAAAACTTGAAATATCGCGTTATTTACGAGTACGAGTTCCACCGTGGCACCAGTGCTGCAGAAACGGCTCGAAGGATTAATGATGTGTATGGCGACGGTGCCGCAAAAGAAAACACAGTGCGTTTTGGTTCCAACGTTTTCGTTCTGGAAATTTCGACCTGCAGAACAAGCCCCGTGGACGGCCGGAGACCAAAGTTGATAATGAAGAATTGAAGGCTATTGTGGAAGCGGATCCATCGCAAACCACGTCCGAGTAAGCTGCAGGCTGCGGTGTTAGTGATAAAACTGTTTTAATCCACTTGAAGCAAATTGGGAAGGTGAAAAAGCTTGAAAGGTGGGTACCTCACGAATTGAGTGAAGCAAATCAACAAACGCGCGTTGACTGCTGCGTTGCATTACTCAACCGGCACAATAATGAAGGGATTTTGAATCGAATCATTACCTGTGATGAAAAGTGGATCGTGTATGATAATCGGAAGCGCTCATCGCAATGGCTGAACCCTGCCGAACCAGCCAAACCATGCCCCAAGCGAAAATTGACTCCAAAAAGTTACTTGTGAGCGTTTGGTGGACTAGTGCTGGTGTCGTTCACTACAGCTTTCTTAAATCTGGCCAGACGATTACGGCAGATGTCTATTGTCAGCAACTGCAAACCATGATGGAAAAGCTAGCTGCTAAACAACCGAGGCTGGTTAATCGCTCCAGGCTACTGCTGCTTCATGATAACGCTAGACCACACACTGCGCAACAGACGGCTACCAAATTAGAAGAGCTTCAATTGGAATGTCTAAGACATCCACCGTATTTTCCGGACCTTTCCCCAACAAATTACTATTTTTTTCGAAATTTGGATATCTTCTTGCAAGGGAAAAAATTCAACTCCGATGGGGCAGTCCAAACCGACTTCAAAGATTTTATTGATTCCCGTCCGAATGTTTTTTTTAGTAAAGGGATCGATGAACTACCTATGAGATGGCAAAAGTGCATAGATAGCAATGGTACATACTTTGATTTAATAAATATATTATATTTAAAAAAAATCAACTTTATGTTCCTCCCATACAAAACGCCAATTTCATATGTAAGGACCTAATATATAATAATTCTGAAGAAATTATAAATACTAAGGTAGGTGGTTCCTTAAATACATACCTATATAATATGTTTTAAAGATTTTTTTTATTTTTTAACTTATGTGAAATAAACGTGCGTTTGTGTAAGAAATTATACAATAATTTACCTGTGCATTGGCAAGTTGCGTCCAGTCCGGCGTGAGGTAAAAGAGGATCCCGTCGGAAGCGCCAGGAAGGGTGACACCCCTCACGAACAGCATGACCAGCACCACGTAAGGGAACAGGGCCGTGAAGTACACCACCTGCGGGCCAAGCCGTGGCGCATGTAGTGAGTGGAGGGAGAACTAGCTAAGGCTAAGGAGTAGCCTGGGCGGAGCACTTACCTTTCCGGAAGACTGCACCCCCTTGCACAGGCAAAGGAAGACGATGGCCCACGCCACGAACAGGCAGGCGGCCATGCTGATCTTGATGCTGCCCGTCTCCTCGATGCCGGAAGACAGGCCCAGGACGTGGTTACTGGAATATATGGTGCCGTGTCATTCTAGCATCACCATCGTTATATTTATATTATACATGCGACATTCTAAACAAAATATATTTCCGAAACATTTTTTTTTTGTATATAATATACACAGCTAACAATCAGACCCATTATTTTAACTGCATGTAGGTACAAATATTTTCTCTTCAAAATATCAAACATAAACACGACGTTTTCAATCTCGTAAAACCGTAACAAAAAGAAATATTCACTCTCTTCTAAAAATCACATATTTGCATTAAATTAAGTTTTTAATTAAGTGAATTGTAAATATAATATTATATGCTTCTGAAGTGGAAATAAAAAATGGCCATAATTATGAGGACCCGACTCGTTTCCAGGATTAAATCCATGTCCACTAAATTAGGGGGCAATTGTTTCCTAGAAATAAACTTTTAACCTAAAAATAAATAAATCTTTGAAGTATGTAGCTATGAGTCTCGTATTTATTGTGTACTTGTTTAACCAGATATTATAACATAAGTGTTTACTAACGTAGGTATATTTAAAGAGCTGAGGTTTACATGTTCGACGCCTTTGGTGGTTGTGGTTACAGCAATTAATATTTCATAACTAAACCTACATTCATTATTGATCCCACATCATTCATAAAGAAGTATTATTATATTACAAGGTATGTTTTTACATGTTCTTGAAGAGAAAATAGTCAATTATATGTCTCATCTGTAATTGAAGCGAGAATTCTGATAAAAAAAATAACGCAAACAAATAAATGATAAATTTGATAAACTTTTCGATAAAATAAATTAATAAAAACGGCTAGATAATGAACCTTGGATTTTTCACATGAATAAATTAAAATAAGAAAAATTAAAAAAGGTTAAGTAGAGAAGAGGGCTTCAAGCTAGTACAAGCTAGTACAATAACTAAACTGAAGTACATGGTTGAGAAACAGATATCTACCAAATGTCGAGTGATCTTAAAAGCTGTAGAACTGTCCTCAAAGATAAAAAGAAATACACATCAAATAATTGTTACAGAAAAATAGCAATTAGCTGTCAAGTTTTATCATAATAAAAAATACCCAGATGTAATCAAATAAGAGAACGAGAATATTATGAAAACATGAGAGTGAGAGAGAAATACTTCGAATGCGCATGCCCGGTTCTAGTGCGCATACTCAGTAACGCTATTTTGAAATTTGTCGTTTGAAGTTGACAGAAAACAAGTTGATTGTCAAATTTTAAACGGATTTGAAAAAACATATTCACATTAAAAGTTGAAACTTATTTCTGATTCGAGGTTTTTGAGAGTCGTAACACATCTCGTAAAAAATTACTAATTAATTATTAAACAACATTTTGAATATATACAAATACTTGTAGACCAATACCTACTGGATTTAACCCATTGCGGGTTAGTCATTTTTAAGGATTAATTTTATCTCAATAGAGACGAAGATGTAAATTGTTTTTTTTTTTAAACAGAATATGGTGGTCGAGGCGTTTACAGGACTTATGACCTGTCATTGGTTGGGTTAAGCGATCGCTTTATATAATACAATATTCCCCATTCAGCCCTTCTTACGACCACCACGTCTGACAAATTTTTGAAAGATGTATATATGCTAATATATTAAGGAACACTTCACATATTTTTGTTCAATCTACACTAGCGCCAGCTATCTTATTAAATGTTGAAATATCTAATTATTGGATGTTGAAAAACAGAAAGGAGACTTTTTCACGATGTCGGAAATGCGAAAACATCAAAGTCAGTATATCTGAAAAAAATCTTCAAGGAAAACTTTATCGTAGAATTAAATTTAACAACTGTAATGTTTATACACACAACATCTTTGTATAAAGAGAATTCAGAACATAAATTAGGTAAAGAAACTTCAATGAACCCCAAAAACATGAAGCTGAGATCTTGCTCCATTCGATATTTCGTCACCTGAGAGTAAGAGGGTTCCAACTAACAAAATTTCACATTTGGGTTTTTTTCGTGAAAATTGTTCTTGCTAACCTTATAAAATTATTAAAAAAAACATGTAATAGTATCGTTATTTTAATGTTACGAAAAGAATCAAGTTCCATCTGATCATTCAAAACACACAATTCACTGAAGAAGGATTCATTTACACTTAAAACTTTATTATTCCAACTGTCGCCAGAGAAAATGTATTCGCTTCTCGGTAAAAGAGTTTCATCTGCTTCAGATGGAACCCTTTTATTCCAAGATATACACCCGAAACCAACAAAACTTTTACTTATTTTTTCTCAGCTTTTTACTTTTGACAGTTCTTCTCTGACCTTCTTACTCTCAGGTGACGATTTCTAAAATGTAGAGCTTGGTACATCCGTGAATATTTCACGGATTGCAACTAGTATTTTTTCATAGCGCATTGTCAGTGTACTTGGAGAGATATTTGATAGATGTTTTTTTTGGACCTGAAAGCAATAATCCAACTTACGTGAAGTATTCCTCTGCAGGCGGGCGGCGAACGGCGTGCTCCGCCAGCGCAGTGATGTTGAACTTGTCGGTATCACTTTGATTGTAGCACGTTCGCAAGTAGAAGGTTCCGTTGAGCGCCTGACACTGGTCCGCCTTTTCGTACGAGTAGCAATCTAAGGATATATTTTCAATATAAATTGGTGAGTACATACAACACCAACAACAAACTATCACGCAGTTTTCCCGTAGGGGTAGGCAGTGAGTATGGACCGCCACACCACTCTATTCTGACACACCTCTCTAGGTTCCTCCACATTCATACAACGAGTCATACACGCACATCGATTCTTCTGACTTCTAACATGACTAACCTTTAAAATTTTATTAATTTGGTCATGCCATGTTTTCCTTGGTCTACCTCGACTCCGTACTCGATTTACATCGTTAAAGTATACTTTCTTAATCATTCTTTCTCCATCCATTCGCTCCATATGTCTCAACCAACACTTCAACACCCATCCTTTCATAATTTTGTTCATAAGACTTTTTCCGCTCTACATTCCTTTCTTATATCAGCATTTGCAAATCTATCTTAGATCGTTGTACCCCACATACGTCTTAAGGACCTCATCTCTACCACATTTATTCTGGTCTCATCCTTCTTCTGCCAGTTCCATGCTTCACTTCGACCAGGACACTATTGTGAACGACCATTTTCGCTTTTATTGATAATTTTTTTTCCAATAACTATTTTTAAAGCTCCATTCACTTTGTTACCCGCACCAACCCTTCTTACGACGTCACTATTTGTTCGGCCATCCGCTGTGAACATACTACCTAAATACACAAATTCACTCACCTGCTCCAAGTTCTCTTTGTTCACACTTAAGTTACAAATTAGTCATTTGCTCTTCCCTTTCAAAAACTAACACCTTTAAGTTTCCGACATTGATAATGAGTACATTTTAATGATTTTTCATCATTAGGCAAAAAAAAAACTATAATATAACTACGGGCTAATCCAAGAGGATTCAAATTGGGTTTGACACGTCAATATAATCTAATCGATTTCACCAATGAAGAGTCCATAATGTAAATGATCACACGCATAGTTCTCCATTCACTTTGTTACCCGCACCAACCCTTCTTACGACGTCACTATTTGTTCGGCCATCCGCTGTGAACATACTACCTAAATACACAAATTCACTCACCTGCTCCAAGTTCTCTTTGTTCACACTTAAGTTACAAATTAGTCATTTGCTCTTCCCTTTCAAAAACTAACACCTTTAAGTTTCCGACATTGATAATGAGTACATTTTAATGATTTTTCATCATAAGGCAAAAAAAAAACTATAATATAACTACGGGCTAATCCAAGAGGATTCAAATTGGGTTTGACACGTCAATATAATCCAATCGATTTCACCAATGAAGAGTCCATAATGTAAATGATCACACGCATAGTTCAAATATTTATCCGGAGCCGCTTAGAATCCAGATTTTCTTTAGTGGTATAACAATTGTAGAGAGAAATTACTATTCTAAGAAAATTTTCGGTAAAAAATATCATGAATAATGTGATGGTGGAATTATCCGATTTTGCTTTAATTAATGTTGAGTTATTTTGACGCATAATGGCGTCTTAAAATGCGTAAACTTTGGTAATTGGAGGAGTTTATTTCTGGAATGTTTACTAGTGAGAATTTCAATCAATTAAGCCCAATCTTGGAATAAAGTTTATCAGTTTATGCCGTGAGGAATTTTCCGTTATTTATTTGATGGAATAACGAAGCCCACGTGTGGAGTAAGTGAGTTACGCGATCATCTCCCGCATTGGGCGGTTGGGGCCCGGGGGCGGGAAGAGCACCTCGGCAAGTCGTGGGGGCTGCCGCACTCGAGAAATCGGAATATAAAGGAACCGGGAATTAAATTAGGATCGACCACGGTGGAGAGCGCTGCCACAACAGAGACGGGATTAGACTGCTTATCATAATTGTTAGGTTGGTACCCTGCCTCGTTTATATGCAAATCTGAATTATTTCACCATAAATCCCACGATACCAACACATATCTCTCGATACCTGATAGATACACACACTTAGGTTAGGGCCCATCTTAGGTTGAAAATTGATGATGTTAACGAGTTAATTGACGTGATTTTTGACTATTTTATAACAGCTTTTAGCCAATAAGAGCCAATAAAAAAGCAAAAATATAAAAATCCGATATAAAAATATTTATAAAAAGCCAATATAAAAAGCAAAGATAAAAAGCCAAAAAAAAAAGAAAATATAAAAGCCAATTAGAGAACAAGTCGCTAGACGCAAATGGCAGTAGATCGGTCACACTCTGAGACGGAACCCAGTCTGCATCGCTCAGGGTGCACTAGACTGGTCCCCTATGGAGGGAACGAGAAAGCGAGGCAGACCTAGAGCCACCTGGAGAAGAACCCTGCAGGGCGAAGTTAAGGCAGCAGGCCTCACTTGGGATGATGTTAGGCATCAGGCATGCAATAGAGTCGTGTGGAGAAGATTCCTTGAGGCCCTATGCACCACGGAGGTGTGACAGGACAAAAAGAAGAAGAAGAATAACAGCTTTTATTTATTTTATTGAATCGCTCTTTACATCATGACAACATGAGCCAAATCGATGTAAAGAGTATTATAGCTATCATAGTGATTCTAGTGACATGTGATAGGTAGCTAATCTATCGCCATTTTATTGTTACGCGAATTCTACACCAGGCCAAAGACAGTGTGACAATCACACTGTCCTCGCCGGGAATCGAATCCGGAACCTTCGGGATGGCAGTCAATGCACTTACCACTCGGCCACGAAGGTCGTCTAATATTCTTATTATCTAATAATATATAATCTAATATATAATATTATTAAAATAAATTATCATTAAAATTCAATAATCTTTCAAATTAATCTGAAAAAAATATTTAACTAATTATTTATACTCTCATATGAAAAATTTGATTTTCTGTGTGTATTTAAACTATGAAACGAAAAGCAGGGCTTTATCAGGGACACAATACCAATCATTTATTTAGTTAGCCTGATTGTAACAAGATCCATTTGGAAGTATTAAAAAACAAAATAAAGTAGTGTTAAAACATAATTTACAAGTGTTTATTTCATGTATTACTCCTTATTTTTTTATTACGCTTAGACGGAGAGATATGATAATAAATACATTTTGGTTTTTCCAGTATTGTACCGGTCTCATCAAACTTTTTGAGCTATTTTCTAATGAGATGTATGCTTGGCGCATCATTTAAGTGGCGAAAACCTCGAATATTGCAGAATCTTCTACGCGCTACTGTCGCCGAATCACCGTTTTTGTAAAACTCTCTCACGCACAACGCGCGATCCGCTCCCGAGAAACGCTCCATAGCGACTGAATTTTCAAGAGCCAGGCTACCGAATGGTATACCCCCGCGCCCTTCTGATTCGTTGCGTTCACGCAGTAAGTTAAACATACATAAACTTTATTTTGAGATACTCTATGGTATTATAGGGATACAAGTGTACAAGGGTTCATTGAACCAATCTGCCTCTGGTGACACCGGTGGGAAGAGCAATTAGTTTACTGAACGCGGTCTCCTCGGAGATCGACGTCTTTTATATTAGTGAAGGTACGTTCAGGGGACAAATACTCTTGACTTTAGAAAGTATCTTGTCTTCGTCTTGTCTTCGTAATGTCGAACCATCTCTAATGCGTTCCTGGTACTTTGTTGTATTTTTATAATATTTTACCTGTACTTAATAGATGCCTTAAACATTTTCCTGTTTGTAATGTCTTTTGAGTTAATAAACTGATTTGATTTGATTTGATTTGATTATTCTGGAAAGAGTACTGCCTCACTGACGTCGACATATTTGGATTCCTTCTGATATACTCGTATATGATTTTTTGGTCTCATGTTGTTTTGTTTTATTTTATCTTTGTAATACCGTTTTGTGTCCAAATGAGTCGTCTAAATGTTTTATCGTTTGTAATGTCTCATTTGTGTATCATGTATAAATAAATAAATAAATAAATTATTTATAGTGAAGTGTGACTCACGTTTCGTGCTCCAGTCCGACTCGCAGTTCTGCCAGGGCAGCTCGGTGCGGAAGGAAGCAGCCATGTAGAAGATGGTCCAGGCGATGATGAGGTTGTAGTAGAGCATGACGACTGTGGAGACGATGACCATGCCATAGCCGAGGCCCCGAAAGAGCGGGCAGAACTTGTTGTACACCGCCACGGGACCCAGTGCCGCATACTGCCCGAAGGATAGCTCCATGAAC
Source organism: Lepidostoma basale (assembly GCA_022606425.2). Lineage (NCBI taxonomy): Eukaryota > Metazoa > Arthropoda > Insecta > Trichoptera > Lepidostomatidae > Lepidostoma > Lepidostoma basale. The sequence goes on from JAHDVF020001563.1 coordinate 619,391, forward strand.
ATGAGCGGCAGACCAGCGATCACCAACATGATGCTAAACGGGATCAGGAAGGCTCCTAGAATAAGACAATCACATGCTCATTTACAACGAGTCCACTTTAAACACCTTTACAGATATATTATATCAACAGTTAAATGTGGAAAGCAACGGGAAACTACCACATTAAAAGACTCAAGTGATATCCTAAGAACCAGCAAAGATAATTATTATTACTTTGTTGAATCGTTAATTATTAACAGCGGGAGCTACCATAAATGTATACGGAATAATTATTATATTGATTCTCATGACATGCGACAGGTAGCTAATCTATCGCCATTTTATTGTCATGTGAATTCTACACCAGACTGCCATCGCCAGGTTTCGAACCGGGACCTTCGGCGTGGCTGTCCACTTATCACTCGGCAACGAAGCGTAGGTCGTCATAATTAGACAACAACAACAACAAACGATCACGCCGTTTCCCCGGAAGGGGAGGCAGAGAGAATGGACCGCCACACTACTCTATTCACATTCATATAGCAAGTCATGTACACATGTCGATTCTTCCGATTTCTAACATGGCTGACCTTTAAAATGTGATTAATTTGGTCACGCCATGTTGATTTTCGGTTATCCCAGATTCACATCGTTGACGTTTACTTTCTTAACATCCTTTCTTCTAACATGCGTTCTATGTGTCCAAACCAATACATTGATCCTTTCGTAATTTTGGTCATTATAATTTAAGATAATTAGATTTTGCCGCAAACAAATCCCTAGGATTGAAACCAAAAATACAAATTGATTCACAACCAATCTACTAGAATTTATTCCATTTGTACAAAAAATTATTTCGACTTTTACAACTTTCGTAAATGAATATAAAACGTAATTTTGGTTGTTTCTTGTTTTGTTTGATTACTGATTATTGTGATATTTTAATACGTTTACGTTATATTATAGCTGATCAAATCTAGAAAAAAATGCAATGAAGATGGATAGATCATTTTAATTAATAATGACGAATTTATTTATAAATAACAAGATTTTTTTTTTCATTACTTAAATAAAATTCGTTCAAGAGTGGAATTCCAGTGAAAACGTTTTACTTTTATCAAAAATCAATTAATAATGTATAATATAACAAATGACCAATTTTTCTTAGAAAAACGAATTCATTTAACAAATGTGTAAGTTGTGTGTAAGTGTGTGTTTCCGCCAAAACAATGGATCACCTAAATATGTAAGTATTTTAATTATTTATTATATATTTTAACAGCAATCCATGTGCATCAACACAAAAAATAATCACAAATAAAATAATGCTTCACTTTCTTTAGTAATCACAATATCTCTATTAAGCGATCTAGGACCAATTATTAATTAATATATTAATAAAATTATATAGAAAACTGTTAATAAACATTTATAAACTTTATTTAATAATGTTTAGTAAACTTACAAAAAATCGCGTTTTATGAAAAAATTCAAACAAAAGAACACTACAAGAGAACATTTTCTTCTTGGTATTACCTATTCAGGTAAAAGCTGTCATTCTAGCTGGCTGGCTGACGGGAAGGCGTGTAGAGCGATGTACAATTTGGATGTGAGAGTGTGCACTATTTGATATTTTTCCGTGTTGAATCGCCATTAAAAACAATAAATCACCCATGATGATGCATATACATGTACGAGTATATGGAACTGGTTTTAATATTGAAGGATTGCCAAAATCCAGAAAAAAAAATTGCGAGAAACTTCAAATGACGCCCGCCTATGGGCGCCATTTTGAAACAACTCACAAACAGAACATTTAGAATACCTTGTCAGAATTTCAAAAATTGTTCGAAAATTATGACTGCTATTCGTTTACATTTGCGTCCTTACGTAACTACGTAGGTAATCACTTGCTTAGAATATCGTGTTACTTTTCTGCCTTTGCAAAAATCATGGTGATCTTTTAAACGTAATGTTCTTGTCAGGTTTTTAGAGAATATTACCGAATTTTTTTATGTGTTTCGTTATGTTTATGCTCTTGAAATAAATAAATCGAGTTTTAAGATAAATCTCTGTTTTTTATTTTATTTTATGGATTGGTTTGCAGCAAAGTCTATTCTTATTCTAGTTTTTAGTTAATTTTTTTGTTAGTTAGTTCTTGGGTAGCTACTTTGGAATTTGTGGTAGTTTCCCGTTGCTTTCCAAGATTCCTTATTAAGATTATAGATACGAAATCTTATGATTACTTTTGAAGGTCAATTTAATCATCACGTACTTTACTTTTGTGATTTTTATTACATAAACTACTATGTCATTTATATGCAAATTTTCAAAGTAAACCATCTATATGACGTATTTTTTATACCCGACATCACCTGTGTGATTTGTGTATTCAGTTCAAAAAGCAACCGCTTGAATCTGTGTTACCTGTGGAGGAACAAGACATAAGCAAACAGAGTTTCCAATATCCGGTAGTAAATAGGAGTCCAGTCGATATACAGTTTCTAGACTCCGCAGATGGCGCATTCACTTCCGCTCCGTGACAGCCTTCGGAATATGCGCGAGAGTATAGGAGGGGATTTATTTTCTACAGTGGTGTTCAATATTATAGACACAAATAACATTTTCTTTTTTTTTGTACCCTTATGTATGAACGTGAAGCTTAAAGCTACCAAAAGAAGTATGGAAGTAGAATAAATACCGTAGAAATGAGATCACTGAGAAGAATGTGAGAAATTAGGCAGGTATGTTAGGCGGATGATTGGATCATAAGTAAAATTAATAAATGATCCCTGAGATGGTTTGGACATATGGAACGATTGGACGAGAAAATAATAGTTGAAATGTGTCATACAAGCAGTGTGAGTAAAAAAATATGCCGTGGAAGACCAAGGAAAACATGGCATCACCAAATTGATCAAATAATAAAAGGCGGCCACATTTGAAGTCGGAAAAATCGTCAAGCGTGCATTTTACGATGTACTAATGTAGTAGAAGCTGGAAGGTATGGCGGTCCATCATCCATTATTATAGTTTTTTCTCGACGCATTTCGAAGATTTTATTTCTTCATCATCGGAAGAACGATATCTGTGTTATATATTTTAGTTTTCACCGGATCTATTCAATACCCTTTGCACTATTCAGTAGTTATAATTATTTTATTTAATGTTTTATTATTTTTATTCATTGAAGAAAATGGCTACATTTGCTTCATGTCAAAGTATCAACGATTCTTTTTCTCAATAAATAACTTTGGTAAAATAAATATCTCCAAAAATTTAAATGACAAAAACATTTAACCCATTAATCTCCTGTCATTGTTCCGTCCTTGTTACTGTTTCTAATTTTAATTTGCACATATTACATGTTTTGGTTTTGATTTAATTTTAATTTTTTCAAAGTTTTATCGTTCTCCCGATGAAAAACGTATGAAAACTTCAAAACGTGTCAAGAAAAATAAATTTAAAAGTGGAAAGAAAAGAAAACAGTGTTTTAATTTATAAAAAAATACTTTGTTTGCTAGAAGCAATATCAAATCTTCTCAGTACAAATTCGAAAAAATATTGTGTCTAATATTTTCACACCTCCGTTCTGTCATCCTGTCTATAACGTCATGTGTATTATCCATGCATCTCAACTTTATATATGTGTGTAGTTGTGCCCATTGAATACCTGGACAGTTGCTAGAAGATTCCTGAAAGCATGGCAAATGGCAGATTGCCTGTTTTATATCAGAAGATTTATTTAAAGATTGGACGTTTTTATTCCCAATAAACTCACTATGCTTTTTATGTTTGTGACTTTATTTATAGGTTGCCTATACAAAGTAACTCTTTTGAAGCGGCCGTTTTGAACTGATAAACTGTAAAAATATAGTTGTAACCTTATTTAGATTCTTTTAAGTATATTTCATTATTACTATCTCAAAACACATACACTAGAATAACACGAATGTGGTTATTGTGTATTACAATTGTATTAACTTGACATATCTAGTAAAGCATGTTTGATTACATATTGAATAATTAAATCAGCACTACTTTTTAAAATATGATGTCCGTTAAATATTTTTTATGCATAGTCCATTGTTTTGGCCGAAACACTATGATACTTCAACGTTATTACTGTTAACAGTTATAACATTGTTATGATATCACAATTTATTTTTATTCACTGAAAGTGTCGCGACAGCTGTTTTGCCAACCGATGTTGGCATCATCAGGTGTTACAATAAACTTTTTTAATGCAGTTTATGCTTTTAAATTACAAGTCATAAATTAATATTAAAAAACTCTTTAATTTATTTTAATTTTTTATTTGGAAAAAAAAACGAATGATTTGAAAACATTCCTTTTTAAATTACTCTCCATTTCGTAGTGCCTTCGAGTACCTTGGAATACTTATTCTGATGGAAGGGATCTCCCATGCTCGAACCCAGTATTTATATCCCTGTTAATAGGGTTAATTTGCACTCACCCTTGTAATTAGCCCTTGTCATGTGACGGTTATCATAGTTACCACGTTTTCACACAAAGAATGTTCACCCTTATAATATATTTCATTAAGGCACACCCTACAATCACGATCGCAATTAACAAGTGAAATTATGCGTTAAATATAATTGACATAATATGGTACCTATATACGAGTGAAAAACGTCTGTTTTCTAGAAGTTTTATTAAACTTTATGTGAATGATATATTTTGCCTGTCAAAAGGATTATCAAGTGTATACGAGTATACGAGTGTAAAAAAAATTCATAATGCCTTAGACAGGCGAAATATATCATCCACATAAATTATAATAACACTTCTAGAAAACGGACTTTTTCATTCGTATTAATTATTTAATATGGAGTTTTATATCATTGTTCAAGTAACAATTAATAATTCAAATATATTTTTATGTATTGCCTGACATTTGATAATGCTATAGTAAGGTCATTCCTATAAAATAAATAAAACAACTTCTAGAAACAGACGTTTTCATACGCATTCATTAAAACAATGTAAACTTTTACTTGACTAGTTTAGTATCTAATAGAAATTTTATTAGTAGTATTTTTTGTTTAAAAAAAGATAATTACGAGTAGTATCAAATAATATATTATGTAAATATAATATGTATACGACTGTAGTGTTGTAAAATTTTCATCAATGTCGAATGACCTAGATTAAATGACATAATTTTCTCTGTTTCATCTCCAGTTGCCTTTTACCAGCAGCACTCTGATAACATATTCTAGTTTTAGTATTTTGTAATAAAATATTCACACTACGTAAAGCAACAAGTGCTACAGAGGCCGCCACAGTCGAGATAATACTGTGACGCACTAGCTTGGGGAGGCATAAACTAAGATCATAAACTGTGAAATAATGAGAGAAGAATTGGAGAACAAAAAATAAATGACCAATATTGAATTCTTATTTTGTATTTAGTCAGTCGACTTTCTCTGTTATGATGTAAATAAATATTTAACTAATTTATAATAATAATAACTAATGAGAGAAGAATTGGAGAACAAAAAATAAATGACCAATATTGAATTTCTTATTTTGTATTTAGTCAGTCGAATTTCACTGTTATGATGTAAATAAATATTTAACTGATTTATAATAATAATTTTAACACATTTAAAGATTATTCTCTCAATTTGTTTAAAATATTATCTGGAAAATCGTATTAACCATTTTCTATTTTCTCAATATAATTCAATTATAAACAATTATAAAAATTCGTAACTTATACGTTACGTACCAAATATTACAGTAAATTATGTGACGTTTATGCTAAATAAATTATGTATTGTTCTTGTTGCCATATTACCCCACGGAAATTGGAAACACACACTTTGTGAAATAAACACAATTTAATTAACTCTTTTATAATTATCAGCTATTATTTTAATACTTTCGTATAAGGCACTTGTATTTTGGTGTGACAATATTAAATACAATAATAATACACTTTTATTTTTTGTATTTAAACCACATTATTATTTCCAACAACCAACCGGTTTTGCTCTCGTCGGAGCTTTATCAGGGTTACAAAGAGACACTAGAGTATTTTTGTAATCCTGAAGAAGTAGCTTGTTACCGCAAAACCAGTTGGTTGTTATAAATAATAAAGTGGTTTAAATGCAATTTTTAAAAGTGTATTATTATTTTATTTAATTATTTTAATCAAGTAAATTAAAATGATATCCTATCTCCAATAGATAGGAGTTAAATTTCCCCAATTTACTGCATACCTAATTATAAAATATATTCACAAATACGATTATCGAATTCTACGTATTTAATGGTTTTTGTTTATCTAAAAATATTAATAATCATAATTAATTACCAATCTCACAGATATCCGTTCAACAGAAACTATTATACTTTTGAAAATTATTAGGAAAAGTTTACCTGTTACTATGTAATCTGAATAGTCTTAAACAATACGATAAATAGGTCAAGTTCGCTTAGGTAAGATAGGCTAGTGTAAATCCCCAAAAGAGTAGTTCTCCCAATAGAATACAATTCTAACGATTCACAAATACGGCCATTTAAATGCCACGAGGTACCTACCCAGTATGCAAAGAGGATTAATCACTAAGTAAAGCCCCGAGCGTATTACATGAAGCCTCTTAATACTCTAGCGCGGAGTTAATCAATCGTTTGATGCAATCTTGGCCGTTTGAAGCCATGAAACGGAATAGGATTCACTACCTGTACTTGCACAGTCCTTCGCCATCTAATCATCGATCTGATTGAAATCTTTTCTTCGTATGAAATTAAATGCAAATATCTTCTAAACTAACTAACTAACTAACCATCACGCCATTTCCCCGGAGGGGTAGGCAGAGAGGATGGGTCGCCACAATGGCCTGTCCTGCCATACCTCTCGGACTTCCTCTACATTCATACATCGTACCATGCACGCACGTCGATTATTCCGACTTCGAATGTGGCCGCCTTTTAGTAATTGATTAATTTGGTCATGCCATGTTTTCTTCGGTCGTCCTCGGCTTCTTTTCCCACTCACGCTGCTTGTGTACAACTTTTTAACCATTCTACTATCATCCATTCGTTCCATATGTCCAAACCGTCTCAGGGATCCTTTTTTAATTTTATTCATGATACAGTCATCTGCCTTACATTTCTTTCTTATTTCATCGTTCGGTATTCTATCATACAACGTTTTCCCGCACATTCTTCTTAGTGATCTCATTTCTACGGCGCTTATCCTGATTTCATCCTTCTTTTGCCAGCTCCAAGCTTCACTTCCATAAATGAGGGTTGGCACTAGAACTCCATTGTGTACTGCCATCTTATTGTACTGCCATATTACCTTCTAAAAATTGTATAAATCAATTTTGATGATAAATAAAAGAGATGTTACATTCATATACACTTCAAAATAGACATTTCCGAACTTCTTAGCAAATTGTCACTGAATACCCCTATGCTTCGCACAAGAAACACTGGGAGCCGAATATTTAACCTTCCTGCTTATCGGACCAACTACGCACAGAGTGCGGTAATGTACCGGATATGCGACATTTACAAAAAGCGCTTTATTAACATCGATGTGTCCCATTTGAATGTAAGTGATTTAAAAAAATGGTTGGAGCAACCCTTCAGGGCGAATGGAACTATGCTACTTTACTTTTTTTTTTACATTTTTGATTTATTTTGTGTATGTATTTCATCATTAATAATATTATTTATTATTTGTCTATTTGACTCATTAAAATATTACTTTATTCTTCGTACATTATTATATAAATAATTCAGTTGTTATATTTTATTTGTGGTTATAATGTCTAAATGAGAATACTTTCACAGCGCATGTCAGATTTTTTATTTATTTGACAGTTCGTTCCATTTTTTTATTCAGATGTTAGTAAGATTGCATAGTACTCAGGAGTAAGCGATCTATATTTAGGTACTTAAATATACACTTTTATGTTGTAGTTTCGGAGTTTAAATGTCGGTGTTAATTTAATTAGAATACAAAACCCTCTGTTAAGGCAATACAATGACTTATTTTCTCAACATTCCAGTTATTAATATTACATATTACCATATGGTAATATTAAAATTAATATCCGTCCTGAATATGAAAGAACTATAATTTATCATTTCTCTAGCATCTTCAATGTTCTGATTTATCAAATAAATAGTATTTTTTATATATGTTAGAGCCTCATAACACACCTGAGACTGTTATAGGTCGCAACGGCGCCCTTTCGTTAGTTTCATTCTTGCTCTTCTTTAGCCCATCCCCCGTCCATACGGGAGTGATTTTAACTCTTATTTCCAATACTTTTATCAAAAATTTTAGAAACTCAATAAATGCGTTTTTTTACTGTAAGTAAATTGTACAAAATTAATTTATCTTAATACACAAGAGCAATTTTTTTTTCGTTTCTCTTACTCTCCTTATGAAGAAAGTTTATTGTACTAATAAATAAATAATGAATGTTGTATAAACTCACCTCCACCATTGTTGTAGCAAAGGTAAGGGAAACGCCACACGTTCCCCAAGCCTACACTGTACCCGAGTAGGGAGAGTAGGAAGTCGAAACGGCCAGTCCAGTTTCCGCGCTCCGGCTGTGGGCCCCCCCGCCCTCCTGGGGAGGGGCACGGCGCCAGCGGGGCCTGCGAATTGGCCACGGACACCTTGTCGGACTGTAAATTGAAACAAACCATTTTGAGAAAATGAAAATTTTTTAATTGTTCAAAATCAGAATTTCTTGAAAATCATTAATCGTTCGAAATCATAAATTTATTGTTCAAAATAAAATAATGTTTACTCAGATATACTGTTAAATTGCACGATACTTTTGACGTTTATTTTTTTTTTAATAGAAATACATAATGTTTTATATTATCGCTACTGGGCATTACTAAGTTGAGACAAAATGTATTTTTCTTTGTAAACAAGTCAGGTTAATACATCATTTGACAAACTTCGTGGCCGAGTTGTAAGTGCATTGACTGCCACCCCGAAGGTTCCAGGTTCGATTCCCGGCAAGGGCAGTGTGATTGTCACACTGTCTTTGGTCTGGTGTAGAATTCACGTGACAATAAAATGGCGATTGATTAACTACCTATCACATGTCACGAGAATCATTATGATAGCTTTAATACCCTTTTCATCGATCTAGCTCATGCTATCATGATGTAAAGAGCGATTCAACAAAATAAAAACATAATAATAATAATAATAAATTTACAAGTAAAATAATGGATATTTTAGTCAGTTTGTTTTCATTTAAAATTTGTATATTTAAATGAATAATTGTATTTTTAATGTTTCTCATCATAAAAACAAACTAATTTGAAAATGTACGTTTTCATACCAGAAACATAAAAAACAACGATTATCGTATATGCGATATTTTCTAATCTGACAACATCGAGTATTAATTGCATATAATTGTTGGGATTACAAAATATTGCCCCAACAGAAATTCTCTTTGGTATAATTCTGCAAAAATATGAAATCATATAATTTTATTCCTCGTCTTTATAAATCGGCTATTTTTCTTTGTAAATTGTAAATTCAAATCAATTCACATAATAGAAGAGAATATTTCAATACAATAAAAAGAATACATTATCAACTTTGAAAACGTGATTGGCCATATTGGTTTATTTTTTTTATTTAATCCACCGAATATCTTCGATTGTTATAAAAATATCAATTAAAAAAATGGTAATACCATTAAAGCATAAAATGAACAAGACTCGTAGTGACCTCAATAGATTTAATTAAATAAGAGCAAAATCATAACCTTCATATTACAATATACAAATTAAGTGTTAATAAAAAAAGTGTTAGAAATAATACTTAATGAAATTGTACTTAGAAACAGGGCAACAGAATAAGTGACCTACATTTTACATCACTATCCTTATGTAAATGAAACGACACAAATAATATCCAAGTACTTACCTGGGTGTTCAGTACACAAGGGATAGATAGATGTCTATGTAGAACTATCCAAGGTTCCCGTGCAACTAACATTGGAGTGACCCAGTTCCTATTGGAAAGTAAATTATGAAACGCCCCAGACTAGAAGCAATATCAAATAACACACTTCCTCATTGTCGCAACATTTGCTATGATAAACTTGGATTTCATTGTAAATATGTTAAGCGTCAGACGTTCTACTAATACTTGAACTGATTACTAAAAACTTACTGGAGTTGTCAACTTATAATATTTTCACACAAAGGATATGTTTCATCGACGATTTCATACTATCTTAAATTACACAGTTGACTAGTTTATTATTTTTTAAGGATTAATTGTATCTCAATAGAGACGAAGATGTAAATTATTTGGAAACAGAATATGGTAGTCGAGGCGATTACAGGACTTATGACCTGTCATTGGTTGGGTTAAGCGATCACTTTATATTTAACAACATTCACCATTCCGCCCTTCTTACGACACCACGTCTGACAAAAAAATTTTTGGAACTTGTATGTATGTTAATATTTTTTAATAACTTCACTGTTGGTAGGTCCATCTACACTAGCGTCATCTATTAAGATAATTCTACAAGTATTTGTATACAAAAAAACCAATTCTAGTTTATTATTATATACTACGAATGAACAACAATATATTAAAATAATTCATTGTTATTACTTAACCATTAATACTTTAATTCATTAATAAACAATTACCAGAGAGTGTTTTGCATGTTTTCTCTTCAAAACCAATTATTCCACACGAAAACTAACGTACTCGTATAACCAGTAAGTCGGATTTGAATATTAAAGTTAATTAAATATTCGAACAGTTTTCTTTTAAAAAAATCTTATCTAATCACTGATCCCAATATAAAGCTAATGAAGGGGGTAATGTGGATCCTATTGACTCTTCGAGCGGTGCATGGCCATCACCATGGGTATTTCGATGCTACACTCGGGGATTGATCTGATCCCAAGTACCCATCCACACCTCCTCGACTTTTGTCTCCCTTGGAAACTATGCAATATGTAAGAGATCTTATAACCATCGTCGGTGGAAAATGTTGATTCATATGCCAACGTGGAAGGATGCCGCATGCCGTATGACATGTCAACATGGAGAAGTATGGGAAGACCTATGCCCAACAATGGACGACATTGGCTGTTAAGTAAGTAAGTATGATTTATATGGAGTTCTGTTTATAGTGCATCATCTAAACCTAGTCATGTAAAGTCACAACTTTAGTGACACTACATATAATCCTCTTTCATATATACTATCCAAATTTCTTGTAATAACCCCTTTTATGTGGCTGGCTACATTCGCGGTGAAAAAAATGGTTTCGAACTGCGGAAAACTACATCTGCAGCTCATACTCGTATACTCATATTATATATTATAAATGAAACTTAGACCGTTTAACTTTGTCCCTTACTACTAAATTATGCATAATAAAGGGTGTTTTTTTATAGGTTATACAATACATGTTCAAAATGAAAAAAAAACACATTAAAATAATGTAAATGTCTATGATATTGGCTTCATTTAATAGATAATTTTATGCCATTATTGTTTAAATACAATATGATTTCGGGCATATGAGCGCCACGGCTAGCTGGAATGAAGCGCAATCGTGAAGTCCAATTTTCGACAATTTTCGTCTTTGTGGATGCGTAGGTATTATCCACTACTTAAAACGATCCATAATCTTCCGAATAACTTGCTCGGATGGACGATTATGTCGACCGTAAAATGGGCGTAGTGCACGATAAGTTTGGCGAACCGAACCATGATTTTCAAAATAAATTTGCAAGCGCTGTTCTGACGTTAGCTATTTATGGTAAAATGGCGAAATGTACTGACTACAAATCAACCATCAGCTGTCAAATTGACAGTCTGTAGAAACAATGTTGCCAGTTTAAAAACCAAACCTCTAAAAAACACTCTATATTAATATGTATTGGAATAATCTGTTTGAGCTTCAAATGTAGTCAGCGGCTGTTACTATTTTTCCCTGAAAATAAAGCCAGCATCATAATGAGGGTTGATATATTTTATTACGTACACCCTATTTTTTTTAAAACAAGTGTTATGCTTTATTTTTATTAATGTCGGTATAAACATCAAAAAGCCAAAGTAGACAAGATTATTTGAAAACCTCGTTTACCATTTTTACTTGGATAAAATGAAGTAGAAAAAAATGACATAACTTTGCGAAGTTGCTAGCAAAGTGTGGCCGAAGAACTGATACAGAAAAGATTTGTAAAAATGTCATTTCCCGAGTTGCGAAGTTTCAAAACTTTCCAAGTTATATAGCAAGTAAACAATTCTGTGAAAGTAGATACAATTTGTCCAAAATGTTACGGAAAAAACACCATCGTTTTCCTTTTCGCAATTTCATATTGAAACTAATAAATATGTTACTAACTTTTTTGTTTTTCAGCACCTTTCAGTAAAATAGGTTGTTTGTTGCGTTGTCACTCGGATTAATTAATCTGAGATATGAGCGTTCCAACATTTTCCATGGCGTTACGTAATAAAGCCCTTGACACACATTAAAACAATAAAAAGCTTAAAAATGGTGGCATTCTCATATTTAAAATGTTGATTTAATTTTTTTGGTAAAACGACCTCGATTTTAAAAGGCCGAGCTTTTCAGGCGATTTAATTAAATCTCCGTAGCGCGTGATTTAAAAAGTAGTTCAGGCTTGTCACAATTTTATATTTGTTTATAAATATTGATTTTATATCCGACCAAATTAAGGCAAACTATTGTATTTTAGTTCAAATAACGTATATTAAGTCTTTGAAAATATGTTCCATTTATCCATTTAAATTTTACATATACAATTTAACCCCTCTTAACAGGCCTGGTCGGGACCGGTACTTGGCTGGTTACCCGTTTAGCTATTGATCCGAGGTTCCCAAGAAAAATAGAACCAATCAAAATTCTTTAGAATGTGTTTTCGTATATCATAATTATATATTATTAATATATTAAATTATCAAGGTGTTAATTTATGAATATTTTAAAATCAAGTATTTTCCATAAATTATAATTTCTATATAAATTAAAAAAATTAACTAACTAACTAACCATCACGCCGTCTCCCCGAAGGGGTAGACAGAAAGAAATGGACTGCCACACTTTTCTTTCCTGACATATTTCTCTCGCTTCCTCAACATTCATACATCGTGTCATGCACGCGCGTCGATTTCTCTGACTCCTCACATGGCCGACATTCAATATTTAATTTATTTGATCGTGTCACATTTTCCTCGGTCTTCCTCTATTTCTGGTTCTATTTACATCGTTAACATATAATTTTTTTACCATTCTTTCGTCATTCATTCTTTCCATATGTCCAAACCATCTTAATGATCCTTTCATTATTTTGTTCATGACACTATCATTTGCACCGCATTCACTTCTTATATTTTCATTCGACACTCTATCATACACAGAGTATCCACACATTCGTCTAAGAGATCTCATTTCTACTGCATTTATTCTACTTTCATCCTTCTTTTGCCAGTTCCATATATAAGGGTCGGTAGAAGAACACCATTGTGCACTGCCATTCTAGCTTTTTTGGATAGGTTTTTGTTTGCGATGACAAGTCGCTATATAAATTATAATTTCTATGTAAATTATTATTCATGTACTAAATTATTAAGTTGTCAGAATCAATGAAAAAACGATTAGTCTAGATAATATTTAATGTCAAATATAGCTTTCCATTATATGGTATTATTTGTATTGTATTATTTCCATTGGCTTTCCATTATATGGTATTATTTGTATTGTATTATTTCCATTGTATTGTATTGTATTATATATAAATGTGGGTTATTTCTCCCAATGTAATTTAGTACCGGTAATTTAGATTTTAGTCACAATATTTTGTTTATACAGGGGTCGGCATTCGAAGTGTTACCAATTAAAAATTCTGTAATTTTGTTAATTTTGATTTTTTTAAATTTCAAAACTTCAGTATATCAAAAAAACATTTCAAATTTGTAAAATAATATGTTATTGTTTGATGTAGCCACCTTTAGCGCGGATAATAGCATCGAGTCTCTCCAAGAAGGCTTTACACGCTGCACGAATGTGGGCTGATGGTATTTTGTCCCATTCTCGGCGAAGAGCAATCTTTAAGGCGTCGACCGTCTCATATTTTTTAGCTGATACTTTGGGCTCTAGAATGGACCATATGGAAAAGTCCATTGGGTTTAAGTCCGGGGAATATGGAGGCCACTGTTGTGATGAAATGAAGCTTGGAACTTTTTCTTGGAAAAAACGTTGGGTTTCACGGGCTTTATGGGATGGTGCCGAGTCTTGTTGAAACGTCCAATAGTTTCTACTGATTTTTACGTGCCCAAGGTAACAACGCATCATTTAAAATCTTTTCACGGTAGATTTGTTGATTTACCTTTACGCCCTGTTCAATGAAAACGAGTGGTGAGCTTCCTGTGGCAGTTACCGCGGACCAAACCATCACTGATGCTGGCGCTTGCTTTTGCAGAGCAATTCGAGGGTCCAAATTGTCTCTTGATTTGCATTGTAACCATATACGATCGTTTTGTTTGTTTACATATTGCTGAACCGTAAAAAAAAATTCATCAGAAAAGCCCAAATTTTCTAGCTCACCACCGACGTGTTTTAACACCTTTGCTCTTGCTAAGCGAACTGCCTTTTGTGCAGACGTTAAATCTTGCACTTTTTGTATGTTGTAGAGCTTCAATCGTAGTTCATTTTTTAATATGCATCCCATGCTACGAGCAGACACATTGAGATTTTTCGCCAATTGAATTGCGCTTTGTCTTGGATTACGTTGAATTCTCCCCTTCACCTTTCGAACCATTTCTGTCGATGTTGCAGTTTTTGCATGTCCACCTCCATGGCGTTTTTTTATGCTACCAGTATCATTGTAACGTGAAATGGTCCGATACACAAACATTTTGTTCACATGTAAATGTCAAAGCTCATTAACAATGACTGGTTGCAATTTTCCAGCCAAATACAGAGCAATAACACTGTTGAGTTTTAATTCCATTTCGATAACTTTTTTTAACTGTGACGTAAAATAATATTCTTCCGTAGAATTGTTAACAATATAATATACTAACACGTGTCAAAACATGAGCGCATTGTCGTTAGCCGTTTGGTTACTACAGCAGCGTGAAGTTGGTAACACTTCGAGCGCCTACCCCTGTATATAATAAGTCTTTCTTGTTTTAGTTTTAGTCGTATATTTACACCTGAAGATGGAGAAACATTTTATGTAGTCTATAAATATATTAAAGTATAGTGGAATATAATTTTTTTTTAAATCCAGTGTAATTACAATGAAAAACATCTTCAAAAATCATATTTCATCAGGTGTCATGAATAAAAACAATTAAGATGTTATTATAACTTATTTAATTGTATGTACTGTAAAACATAAACAAACAAGAAAAAGTTAAACATTCATTTACACTGCATTTGATTCCCGCAAGATAACGACATCAGTTCGTGTAAAATGACTTAATTTCTTTATTCTTTGAATCATTCTCGGCCAGACTTTCTATGTCAGGTTAAAAAAAATTTCCAAGATTTCAAAAAGGTGGAAGTAGACATTTCCTCAAAAGCACTGATCAACATAAAAATTACATCCTTATTGTCTTGAGATCTTCTTTACTTTTTCAGGAGAGGCAAGTTTTCATCCTCACACCTAAATAAAATCTCGGAATGAAACTTACGTCATTACCGCCTTCTCAAACTCTCTTCTTGGTCCATAAGTTGCACCAAGCTGGTAGCATTTGTGAAATGCCCGCCTAACAATAAATCTATGCTATCTATTATAGAAGGTGTCTCAAAAGAAAGTTTATGTTTGAAATCAGAGTATTATGTGGATATGTTTAACGACTTCTTGGTGTCTGAATTGCATAACATTCCTGGCAATAGCCAATTACAGTAACGTCACCCGCGTCCAATACGTCTCTGTTACGAGTTCGTGAAATTTTCCCTGGCAAATTGATCTACAGGAGAGGTGACATAAATTGGCCTTCACGCAGTCCTGATTTAGCCCATATGGATTTTTCCTGCGGAGTTATCTCAAATCTAAAGCTTACGCCAATAAACTGACTTCCCTGGTGCATTTGAAAGAAAATATTCGTCACGAAATGGCTGCCATCACGGAGTCATTTGACGAGCCGTCGCGTCATAAGAAATTTTACTGTTCGACTAAATAAGTGATTAGACACGTTTAGTTTCGCCAGTACCATGTATGTCAATCGACTTAAGTTAACTAGCATATAATATGAGTAAAGTCCGAATAATGTTTATACATACATATCAACTGGTTGTAAAAACAAAGCGTTAAAATTTTGTTATACTTTGAACTGCAATAATTGTCGTGAATGCCAGAAATAATAAAATTTAGATATGCTAAAGAAAAAATAAATATCATAAGATGGAAATTCTTTGTGTCATTCTATTTATTATAGGCCTTATTAATAAATAGAACGGCCTTTCACAATGGATTTCTGGTCCCAACCCTAATGTATGGAAGCGAAGCATGGAACTGGCAGAAGAAAGATGAGAGCAGAATAAATGCGGTAGAGATGAGGTCCCTAAGACGTACGTGTGGTAGAACGATATACGAAAGAATCTCAAATGCTGTAAGAATGGAATGTAGAGCGGAAGAAGGTATTATGAACAAAATTATGAAAGGATCGCAGCGTTGGTTCGGACATATGGAGCGCATGGATGGAGAAAGAATGGTTAAGAAAGTATACGTTAATGATGTAAATGGAGTTCGGAGTCGAGGCAGACCGAGGAAAACATGGCATGACCAAATTAATCAAATTTTAAATTTTGGTCATGTTAAAAGTCGGAAGAATCAACGTGCGTGTATGACTCGCTGTATGAATGTGGATGAAGCTAGAGAGGTGTGCCAGGATAGAGTAGTGTGACGGTCCATTTTCTCTGTCTACCCATGCAGTAAACGGTATGATGGTTTGTTGGTGTCGTTGTTGTCTTACGTTATACTCTTTTTTCTTTTTTTTTATTAAGAATAAAACAGGTGTGAGAATTATAATTTTATAATTATAAAGCGGAGCCGGAACATTATCCACTTCAGGGCGACCTTGTCCCACCATTTCACCCTCGTTTACTATCTGCTGACGTGACTCTACCAAAAACAAAACAGCTGAAGGCTTATCCACTTCAGATTAGGTGGAAATATGGTAGACGGTTCTATCTACAGCTCGAGTGTCTTTTATTTTCAAGATGGCACCCTTCTAAAGGCACACGTATTTTAGGGTATGCGAAAATTACAAACGCTAACGAAAAGGTAATATATTTATCTAACTAATAATAATAATAATAATAATAATAATAATATGCTAACTTTTAAAGCGCCGTTTTTGTGATGTAATCACCTCAAGGGCGCATTAAGACGTGTTTTAAATCTAAATGTGAACGATTGATTGATATTCGCGATCGATTAGAAAGTATAATAGAACCAAATATGCAAGTTTTAAATTGGGTATGAAATATGAAAAAGATGGGTTTTCAGCTTAGATCTGTAGTCTATCGGATCATTTATGCATCGTCGGTGTGAAGGAAGATTGTTCCAAGCTGATGGACTGGCTACCGCAAACGCTCGATCCCCGAAATTTGTACTAGGGCAACGCTTTGGCTCAACTAATCTTCCTATTACGCGAAGTGTGGATTTACCTGTGTTTAGGCTGTCCGTTATACAGAGTTCGCATATATGATTTGGAGCCATTCCATGTAGCACTTTGAAGACTGTCCAGCAGAGTTTATACTGGATTTTTTCTGGACTCTTAAGCCAGTGAAGTACTTTGATATGTTCTTTGAACTAACTAACTAACCATCACGCCGTATCTCCGAAGGGGTAGGCAGAAAGAATGGACTGCAACACTTTTCATTCCTGATATACTTCTTCATCGTATTCACGCTTCTTACTTCTTCAACATTTATACACCGTGTCATGCACGCACGTCGATTTCTCCGACTCTTCACTTACTTTAATTTAAATACATTTTTAATATTCGATTGATTTTATTTTCATTCGAAGTGATTTAATCTGATAATTTAGCCCATAGCTTCAGCTAATAAATTAAAACTAGGAACTCTTTTGAAGCAATTAATCAATTTTTTTAATTAAAAGAAAATTGTCTTTGGCGTTATTCAATGACTTAAAGTAGATGTGTGCGCAGGTAAACATGCCAAATCCACATGGAACTATTGTATTTTAAGTATTAGATAATCCATTGTTTTGACGGAAACGCTTTGATATTTGAATATTATTAACAATTTAAATAAAAAATAACTTTGTTATTAATATCATAATTGATTATATTTTGTCGCGACAGCTGTTTCGCTAACCGATATTAGCATCGTCAGATCTTACAATCAACTATTCAAGTTGATTGTAAGACCTGACGATGCTTACATCGGTTAGCGAAACAGCTGTCGCGACAAAATATAATCAATTGTGATATTTATAACAAAGTTTTTTTATTTAAACAGTTAATTATTATGCCACAGAAGAAATGGGCCGACGACATTGTTGTGGTCACCGGGAGAAAATGGATTGAAGCGGCACAGGATAGAGTAAAATGGAGACAGATGGAAGAGGCCTACATCCAGCAGTGGATGGAAGGCTAGGAAGAAGAAGAAGAATTATATTATTGATGACAATTGAATTTTTCCGCATAAATATCCTTCACCAATATATAATTTCACAGTTTTATTTTCATATAATTAAAAAAAAAACGAACAAATATTTTTATCGACATTTTGAATTTTTTAAGATAAATTTGTTTTCTTAACACATTAAAGAATTAAATGGCATAAACGCTGGTGCGAAAATGAACGATATGTCCATCAGCTGTGGATATTATTGGACAGTCATTACCCCAAATATAAATATATCGACTGAAGCTAAGATGGCAGTGCACAATGGAGTTCTAGTCCCGACCCTTATGTATGGAAATAAAGTTTGGAGTTGGCAGAAGAAGGATGAAAGTAGGATAAATTCCGTATAAATGAGGTCACTAAGAAGAATGTGCGGAAAAACAATGTATGATAGAATATCTAATGATGAAGTAAGAAAGGAATGTAAGGCGGATGAATGCGCGATAAATAAAATTAAGAAAGGGTCACTAAATTGGTTTGGACATATGGAACGAATGGATGAGGGAAGAATGGTTAGAAAGACAAGTAGTGTGAATGGGAAAAGAAGTCGAGAAAGGCCAAAGAAGACACGGCATGACCAAATTAATCAATTACTGAAAGGCGGCCATGTTCGAAGTAGGAACAATCGACGAGCGTGCATGTCACGATGTGTGAATTTAGAAGAGGCGCGAGAATTATGTCAGGATAGAACAGTGTGGCAATCCATCCGCTCTGCCCACCCCTCCGGGGAAACGGCGTGATGGTTAGTTAGTTAATTAGTTAGTTAAACACATTTGACATGTAGGTATACACGGAATTATTAAGTAGGTATTCGCTATACACGGAAAGCACTGCTAGTGTCAGAGTAAATGGAGATCTTACAGCCTGGTTTGATATCAATAAAGGTGTCAAACAGGGTTGCGTAATGTCCCCGTGGTTATTTTATCTGTATATGGACAAATATATGAAAGAGCTGAAAGGGTTGGATGTAGGTGCCAAAATGAGCGGAGTGTCAGTAAGCTGTCTCCTGTATGCGGATGACGCTGTCTTTCTGGCAGACAACGAGCATGAACTACAAGTCCTGGTGAATTGTATGTATGAGGTATGCATGCGAAATGATCTGATGATGAATGTTAATAAGTCCAAGGTAATGATTTATGAAAAGGAAGAAACCATGACAGTCTGCAACATTAGCGTGAATGATGAAAATTTGGAGCAAGTAGTTGAGTTCGTGTATTTAGGTAGTATGTTTACAAGAGATGGGCGAGTGGAGAGGGATATTGAAAGAAGGGTTGGGGCAGGCAACAAAGTGAATGGTGCACTTAAAGTTGTCATCGCAAACAAAAACCTATCCAAAAAAGCTAGAATGGCAGTGCACAATGGTGTTCTTCTACCGACCCTTATGTATGGAAGCGAAGCATGGAACTGGCAAAAGAAAGATGAAAGTAGATTAAATGCAGTAGAAATGAGATCTCTTAGACGAATGTGTGGATACTCTATGTATGATACAGTGTCGAATGAAAATATAAGAAGTGAATGCGGTGCGAATGATGGTGTCATGAACAAAATAATGAAAGGATCATTAAGATGGTTTGGACATATGGAAAGAATGAATGCAGAAAGAATGGTAAAAAATTATATGTTAATGATGTAAATGGAACCTGAAATAGAGGAAGACCGAGGAAAACGTAGCACGATCAAATAAATCAAATATTGAATGTCGGCCATGTGAGGAGTCAGAGAAATCGACGCGCGTGCATGACACGATGTATGAATGTTGAGAAAGCGAGAGAAATATGTCAGGAAAGAAAAGTGTGGCAGTCCATTTCTTTCTGCCTACCCCTTCGGGGAGACGGCGTGATGGTTAGTTAGTTAGTTAGTTAGACATGTAGGTTGAATGAGATTTCATAATTAATTATAGCAATAACCTATTGACTGACTAACCGTAAAGATATTTTTATGAAAGGTAAAAGAATGAATCGCTACACTCTTTAACCTGATACTACAGTCTTCAAAATATTCCTAAAGTGTGTCTCTTACATAATAAAAATAGGTTATTATCCAAATGACACAGACGCGCGTTGGAGACAGTCAATGACATAACCCGAGCTGAAGCGCCGTGATGGTGGTGATAGGTGTTTGTTATATCTGTCGCATTTTTAAGATAAATAATAAACGGTAATAATATTTTTTAAATTTTTTAACCTTTCATTGAATTACCGAATGTTTTCCTTAAAGATAATTGAATTTATAACAGCCCGTTATTGTTTGGTTGATCCAAAGTCCCCGATGTTTTTCGCACCCGATCATAATTTCACAATGATATAGGTCTCCATATTATACAAGCGCCGTAAATGCGCAATTAGGTTCAACGCAACTGAAAACTGTCAATAAATCGTTATCCTGCAATGTTTATTATAAACAAACTAATAAACGTGCCTTAATGATATCGATAATCTCGAATATTCCATCTGGATTATCTATATGCATTAAGCTAACACGCATAGTCTTTGTTGTTTCACATCAAATATATTTCAGGTAAAAAAAACTTAGTTCTAATACAATTTTTGAAATGCGTTATTTGGTTGATTATATTAATAAAACAGAGCACTTTAATAAAAAATAAGTCAGGTGTAATTATGTCTACCTGTAAACTGGTTAAATGAAATAATTACATAAGTACACAAGCCGTAAAACAAGCAATGATATAATATAATAAACATGTATACACAGATGTTGTAGAAAATCAATCGTCCAAGGTGATAAAAGATTAAACATGGTTTTAATTAGACTTACATCCCACATGTCCAGATCCACCCTGATCTTGGAATCCGAGCTCGGCCTTTCCATGTCTGCTGAGGGATGCTGGAGACTTGCTGACTGATGTCTGGTGGCTCCCTGCGTCCTCACAGAACCAGGAAGGAAGGCATCAGATGTATTCACCTCTCACGACAGGCGAGCAATGCGGACGTGATTAATCCTCGTGTGTTTAGCGGTGTATCGCTAATTTAAACATCACGTACGAAGATGTCAATGTCAAACATTAACTCGCATAATTTCCAAACATTTTAAACTTGTATAGGTTTTCCAAATATATATGGGGTCGAATTTAAAGCTTTTTCATAAACATTTCCACGAAAATATAATGATATAACGTATCCCGGCGGATTTGTGAGACGACTCGCGGCCGACCGATTGTGAGACTCCGCGCCGCGCTTCCGTACGAACTATTTATTATCATTTTAATCAATTCCGATTTCGAATTTACCCTTTCAGTCGAGCGTTACAGATTTAGAGACAGTCTTGTGCGGGAGCAGGTCTCCCGGGCCGCCAGACCCCATGGCGGGGAGAAGGAAGGTGAGCTCAGCAGGGCGGCCGGGGCCAGAGTGTGGCGGACTTGTTCTGGAGCCAGCGGCTCCCCGGGCGGCAAGGGCCCCGCGGTGCGCGCGCACCCGGGGAGGCAGCACGGCGCCCGCGCGCAGCATCACACATCCCACCATTCTATCTCGCGACAAATCATAACTAATTCGATTTTAAGAATGGTACCGGGAATATTTATCATGACCTACGCGCGATTCATTTATACCCCTTGGACATATTCCTACTAACATAGTTAAAGGGTTCAACTCGATTCGGTCACAATAGAAGCGTTCTCGAAGGTCACAGATGTTGTTCTAGTCAAATTAGGTAACATTAATTAGCTCTCTTAGCGAGGACATGTGGGCAGCGTGTTTCCTTACGCGGAGTTCGAGCGTAGCGGCCACACGGCTACGGGACTAAACATCTACATGGCTTCGCTTACATAATGCATAATGAAAACTCCATCAACATGTTGATTTTATTGTATGTTTAAAGCACGTTGGTTCGATTGAATAGTTTGATGACTTTCATCAATGACTCATTGAGCTAATAGGTCATTCATAAATTATAAGAAAATCTAGAATCAAACCCACAACTCTGGATTAGATGCAGGTATTGTGCCTTTCTCTCTAGAACACAATTAAAATACGAATTTATAAATTTGAACGATATTTCTTCAACAACAACAAACCATCGCGCCGTTTCTCCGCAGGGGTAGGCAGAGAGATTGGACCGCCACAATACTCTATCCGGACATACCTCTCTACCTTCCTCCACATTCATACAGCGAGTCATACACGTACGTCGATTCTTCCGGCTTCTGACATGAGCAACCTTTAAAATTTGATTAATTATGTATGGAAGCGAAGCATGCAACTGGCAGAAGAAAGATGAGCATAATAAATGCGGTAGAGATGAGGTCCCTAAGACGTATGTGTGATATTTCTTCAACGATTAAATATAGCCTAGGCAATCATGTAAATTTCACATAAATTCAGTTTTAATACTACACCCATAAACAATTAAAACTGTACTTTGTTGTATATATGATATTTTTCAATCTCGTTTCGTTTAATGTAGAGTTCAATATAAAAGCAATAAGTGCATAAACATTTGTATTTATTAAACATTCTTCATGGAACTAAACTAATAAATTATTTAAAATACTGAACTTATTGTGATAGTATTGTAAATAAATAGTTTTTTTTTAAATGACAACTAGAATAAATAATTATTAATCTAATTGGAGAACAAAGGTAGAAGAAAAATAACCATCACGCCGTTTCCTCTAAGGGGGAGGCAGAAAGGATGAACCGTTACGCTACATTGTTTTAACCTGTCATACTTCATCATTCATACACAATGTCATGTTTGCACGTTGATTTTTCAACATTTAAAATTTAATTGATTTGACGGTATTTATTATAATTTCGGGCTTATTTTTTAACAAAATCCATGTTTCACAGCCATACAAGGATTTGTGCAAGAACATAATTATGCACTGCTATCTTAGTTATCTTCTTCTTTTCAGAGTGGTACGGTAAGTCCCCTCGACTATTGGCGTAGGCGTAGGGGTTTCGAATGGGTAGTAGGGCCCCAGAAATATCGTAATGCGCCATATTGCAACAACTCCAGCAACATTACTGCCAACTCTAGCGTCCTCAAGTGGTCTCCCAGGCCCCGTGAACCACTGCCAATGTGACCACTGTCGTAACAGAGAGAGAGGGCGAATGGCGAGTTTCTAGCGCCATAAAACTGGATACTTCCAAATAAGGGAAGGTAACCCCGACAGAAAATCCTCCAGAAAAGGCAAGGGGAAATCACTCCAAACAGACTCCCTACTTATTCTTGCTTTGACAACTTTCAGATAATCGCTTACTCTGTCTACATAGACATAGAAGGGGTACCCAACGCTTACCCGAGGCTGTTATAGGGCGCAGCGACGCCCTTTCGTCAGCCTCGCTCCATCCGAGACTGTTACTGATTAATTGTTATTTCATTTACGAAAATCAAAGAGACACCAGGCCACATTTAAGCTACTCTTTTTTCCCCCCTTCTATGCCCCGCACTTACAGCCAATACAATCATCTTATCTGTAAGAGAATATATGGTAAAGCAAAAATCTTTAAATTAATAGTGTAAGGAAGGCATGACACCGTTGGATGGTGGAAGAGAGTAGGTAAATGTTGGGTTTGGGGAAAAGTAGAGTGAGTAGACAAGGGAAGAGGAATTAGAAGTATTTAGTAGGAAATACATGACAAACCAGTGAACGTTACTCTGTCTACAGACCAACTATTTTGTTTGAGTAAGTTAGCGGGTCGGCGGCGATGACAACGGCAAGGCAGAAAGAGATATTAAGGCAGGCGGAGCCGCCGTCAATAGCTGCGGAAGAAGCAAGGAACAGAGGCGTTAGAGGATCGGCAGAAGCCGCGAAGATAGCGGCGGCTCGAGAAAATGGTATACTCCGGCCGTTTTAAACTGAGTCTTGGGGCCATAAATGTCAATAGAGATAGGGATGGGAAGCGACCGTTATCGATTTTTTCGTCGATCGATATACGATACGATCGACTATAATGAATTTATATGATCTGTACGTTATGATATGTATGATGGGTCACTAATGATTGGTCTTTACCAATTGCAGTGCGTGTTTTTTTTTGTTGTTGCTATAAATGTGTTTACAGCAATTAAATAAATACATTCGTGTGTCACCACTCGTTGCACACTATGGATAGTTTATTTTCTAACGTTGATTTGAAGAAATTACATGGCGATATTAGCCCTCAAACTCCAACAGTGATTCACAACGTATTCACGGCCGCGTTTATTTGTGGTGTGAGTAGAGCGACAGTGGACCGAATAAAGACTGAATTATTGCAATTAGGCAGGCCCTGTACACCAAGAGCAAATTTTAAGAAACCAGAAACCTATAATAAATTTGGCAGAAGACACTGATGAAGAAGACTCCGATCGGGATTAATACATTTTTTTGTAATATAAACGGCTCTTTTAAGGGCCACAATATGATCTACTTTGTTTTTTATACTTAACTTTCTTTCTGTGTTTATAGACATACGGTATACAAATTTTAAAATTAAACAATTTTTCGGTTTTTACTGCAATTTAATTTAGTATCTGGTAGTCACTAATTTCATACTAATTTAAACGCACATAAAACCCATAAATAAAGATTAATATCAAAACTTTGTTAACTCATTAAAGTTTATGAACAAGATACGATAATAAACGTTACTTATCGATATATTTATTTTATTGTTACGCCCAACCCTAAACCGCTCCATAAGGCCCGTAAGTGCAAGCGAGATAGACATAGGGACATGATTTATGGCCCCAAGACTCAGTTCATTCCGATTTTACTTTAGTAACAGCCGAATGGGGCAGTAAGTGAGTACGATGGTTGGGAACTTGGGCAGTGGGATGGCGAGGAACGAATACAGGCAGACATTGGAATTTTAACTGGGTGACTGTCGGATTAGCGCGCAAAGTAAATCACAACTTGGGTCTGAGATCGTACATAGTATGATTTTATTTATACTATACAACAGGTCGTTTGAACCCAATTATTGTGTACAAATTGTTTTAAGCTATAATATTGATTCTCATGACATGTAATAGGAAGCTAATCTATCGCAATTTTATTGTCACGTGAATGCTACACCAGAACAAAGACAGTGTGACAATCACACTGCCATCGCCGGCAATCGAACCAGGGACCTTCTGTATAATATTCAGAGCTCTTACCACTCTGCCACGAAGGTCGTCTTCCTTGAATATGATGCACCATAAAAAGAATAAATCACCCACGGCGATGCACATAAATTAAAAGGGAGCTTTTTTAAACTATCTCACTTTCCGAAAAGTACATACTAAAACAATATGCAATAAATAAAATACATATTTTTGTAAGAAATTTCAAATGACAGCTGTCTACGGACGCCATCTTGTTACTCAATCGTTTTTCAAACATTCTTAAATAAACGTCTTATAAAATACACCTTTCCCGTTTCAAGCGATACTTATCATATCAAAACAAAAAATCTATTATACAATTAAATGTTATATCATAATATTTAAATACGCTATGGCATACAAACAAACAAGTAAAAATAATTTTAACAATCTAAAATAGCGTGTGGGAGATGACCTGAAATATAAGTTATTAGATATATCTGTAGCATTCAGTTTGATTATTTTCCTTCAAAAATGTTTCAGAGAGCATTTACCAGTTTTATAAAATAATTTTCGTTACGTGCCCGCAATATGAAACAGCAAACGTGTGTGGGAATTGTTATGAAATTGATCTGGCTTTGAAAATGAAAGGTCAAACCGTGTCCCGGGCTTCTGGCGTACCCTCCAAACGGTGAACAGGTGGTCTATAAGCAGATTCATCTGTAAGCAGCTAAAACATTCACTATATAATATATTCCTTATTCTGTATATTTATTCCAACATACAAAGTATACAAAAACGATTGTTAACCTTTCTCTAAATAGTAATAACAATTTACCTTTCCTTTACAAAATCTTAATCGTATTATTTTATCTTTCAATCCTAGGGATTGGTTTGCAACAATGTCTATTAAATAATTAATACAAATGAAAACCTCTGTTCTCTAGAAATTTTATTATATTTTATGTGAATGACTTGTTTCGCTTTTCTGAGGCATTATCAAATATGTTATTTGCATGGCCTTACTCAGGCGAAATTTTATCCGTATTGATTGTTTAATATGGAATATTACATCATTGTTCAAGGAACACTCTGCACGTTAACATATAAACTTCAATTATCTAACTTTATTTCATTAACTTTAATATACAAGATGATATCCGTTTGATTTTAATTGTATTTGATAATATATTTATATATAAATATATATTTGATAATAATATTTTTATATTCTTATTTCGAAAAAGGGAGAAGGCAGATCTCTTGGCTGCGCAATGTGAGGGAATGGACGGGAATCGGAACTGTGGAGGAGCTATTCCGTGAGGGCCGCATTCAATAATATGAGACCATTCTTCTGCAATGACAACATCAACTGAAAACTATGACAGAGGATGGTCAAGTGCTATATTTGGTCCATATTGCTATACGGAGTGGAGACCTGAACCCTCAAAGTGAACACAATAAACCGTATAGAAGCACTTAAATTTTCCTCCATCGCAGAAAGTGGCGGATCTTATGGTCACCAACAATGAGGTGCTACATAGAGCGAGAGTAGGAAGAGAATTGTTGTCTGATGTGAAGTCTAGAAAGATGACATATTTGGGACACATTCTCTGCAATGAGACATAGGATCTGCTGCACCTCATCATAAAAAGGAAGCTCGAGGGTAGGCGCGGTATGGGAAGACCCCAAATGTCCTGGCTCGAAAAGATCAAGGAATGAACTGGAGTTCGGGGGGTGGGGAAGTTGTTCCGTCTGGCACAGGACAGAAAGGCCTACGCCAGGGTGATAGCCAACGTCTCCTTCTTTCTTTAGGACTGGGTCCTGTCATCCCTCGGAGCCTTTTTCTGTGATGTGGATGTCCAACTGTCTCGTCATATTTTTGGTGGTCTTCCTGGAGGTCGGCTGCCCGTTGGTAATTTATTTGTTACTTTATCAATTTTTCAGAACACTCTCTCTCCACTTTATTTCTCCGGTAACGTTTTCTCACTATACTCACTATACTCACACGACATCTTCGATATCGCAAATTGTCCTTAATTTGAAATTTCTCACTCTGTCTCTGAGTGTCGTTCCGCAACGGATCGAAAACTCCTCATTTATGTGGTTCTTTAAACATTTTTTGTTAGAATTGCGTCAACCCTCGTGTTCAAAAATGCATTTGCCAAACAAAACATATCACTTCATTTTATGTAATTTTCTGGATATGTAAAAAATTACGTCATTAAAAAATAATTCTTATTTACTCATAAATATAATTCTAATTCTATCTTCATTAATTTTTTTTTAACATTTTTTTCTCCGGCGCTTCAACCCTTGGTGGGTCTCAGCCTCCTCCAAGAATCGAATTTCTTAAAGTAACGATGGTTGTTTTACGAGGTTAGGTTGTTAGCCTAACGCCGAACCCCCTTACCAGGAGAACCAGGGTTTTTTTGTGGGAGTGTTCCTTCCCTTAGCTGGGGGTAACCAGTTTTGTGGCGCCGAAAATCGCCATTCGCCCTCTCTCTGTTAGTTGTGGCACATTAACATACGAGTACGTCCAATATGCCACACCGAGGATTTGAGGGATTATAAAGATCACAAGTGGACGCCAAAAAGTCGGACTAGATGGTAGTGTTGCTGATGTTATGCAACCATGGCGTTTTATGACATTTATTGGTACACATATCTTCCAGTACAGTATGTCCCCCCACGACCCTAACCATCCATTCAAACCCCATTCATTTTTAAACTATTACAATTATTTTAAGATATATCCGTGGAGATTATTTACTGATTCTGTATCTTGTATATAAATATATGAATTTAAAGTAATCATCATTATTTTAAAAATAAAAATGAAATATTTTTACAAAACTTTATTTTGTTTTCATGATTTTTCACGCCTTACTAAGGCGTTTTCAAAATGTCTATCTTTTATTACTTTTTAAAGTCACATTATGTATACATATCTATATTTCGTTTATTATTTTTTGTGATGTATTTAATATATTATTCATAAAATACGATGGTTAATTTATTTCTGAATGCATTGTTAAACAAACCGTTTTGTAATGTACAAATGGCTGTATCCATGTCAAACACATTTATGAACGTAATATGTACTTAAAAATCTATAATTTCTAAACCGATTTAATATCATGATAAAATATCAGAATTCTCTTATCTCATAAAGTGACAGATGTACACACCCATTTTTCTTTCCACAACCTAACTACACACATTTAACACATTCTCCGAAAACTGTCCCCATTTTCTATGTAACCTTTTAGTTACGTCGTGAAATCACAACATTCGGTCCCTCCGGTTAATACTATTATGCTAAACTACGGGGTAATTAGTGCTTCTGTTCCAGATGAATGGTCCAGGGCTGGAGTCAGAGTCCAAGGGCGCCACACTCGTTTATTTCCTAATTATCCACAGCTTTGGATCAGTAATGAATAACAAACAATTCTATAAAAAAAAGTGTATCTACTTATGTACGCAAGTAACAAGATATACTTCTTTGACGTAACAAAACGAATAAAAAAATATTCGAAACTACCCCACTAAAACGTGACAGCTCATTGGTACTATTTTACAATTTATACGACTAACTTAATTCATGTCTTGTTTCATGGCATGTTTTCGCAGTTAGCTAGTTGACACGCGTGAAATGTCCGGCCGTTACTTATCATTGATGACTCACTTCATCATGTCGCACTTCCGTAACAGAATGCGCGCAATTTTCAATTTAACCCTCTACTTTTTTATCACTACAAAAGTTATATTATATCCTAGACTATATTTTTAGAATTTTTACTTACATAAAATGTATTATACGTTATGATAATGAGATTTTATAAGCAAAATAACTTATGAATAAACAGTTGAAAGGCAACGGAACACAATGAAAGTACCTATGCATAAACGATGTAAAAACAACACGATAGTGACGTAGACCAATGAGGTACTTTACTTTAGGTCGCATGACCTGTTTATGATGGTGAGCTGTCCTGGGATGATGACGTCCAGCCATATCTTCATCTCTTCAGCGGTCTTCCTGGTAGTCTCTTGATACTGGAGATTTAATTTCCGTCAATTTTTGCAATTCTTGTATTCTTGTATGGTCCCTCCAAAATGACCTTTTGCTTCTTCCCCACCTCACTATGTCTTCAACGCCACAGACAAGGCTTACCGTCTCATTTCTGATCCGATCTCTGAGGGTTCTTCCTGCAATGAAGCGTAGGGTTTTTATTTCTGCTAAGGATAATTAATTTAACAAAACATTTTCGAAAATAATCACCCACTGATGATCTCTTTAGATAGATTGATAGACTCTTGATTACTAATAAACAATCATAATAATATAATACTTTAAGGCATTCATTTTGGACACCACCTTACATCAATATATAAGCAAAAATCAGAATAGATGCGGTGAGAATTTTTATATTCGGGTCTTTTCGCATTTTTTTTATTATTATAGAAAATCGTTAAGAATCGTATTTAAAACAAGACTTCTTTTAAAAAAACATTTTTATTTTGAGTGATTAATTAATAAAAACAAATTGAAATTTGAAAATATCAGTTGCAGCGAAAACGGTATTTTTAGCCGTTCTTGTATGTGAGGTCACTATCGCTGACGCTCCCGTCTGTCAGTTAATTGTCATTTTTATTTTGGCACTTTATTAGTAGTTTAAAATATTGTTTATCATCAAAAACACTCACAATGGCTGCTTAGAAGTATCGTATTGGGTTGATTTGTAGGAATACTTCTATTAAAATAACAGAGAAGTTATTTCATCACTTTAAGCCGCCAATGAAATCGAAATGGTTAAAGGCAATGAAAAGAGATTTGAAGAATAATAAAACGATATCTGCTTAGTTAAGGTTAACTGTTTAATTTGATAGACTGTTATATTATCACAATATATTTATTTCATTGAATAAAATTGTCGCGACAGCTGTTTTGCCAATCGATATTCGCAACATCAGGTGTTACAATCTTATGTATACAATAATTGTAACACCTGGTGATGCCAACATCGGTTAGCCAAACAGCTGTAGCGGAAATTTCGTATAAATTAAATAAATTATTTGTGATATTATAACAATGTTTCAAAGTAAACTGTTAATAATGTAAATGTACCATAGTGTTTCTGCCAAAATAATATTATAATATTGTGGTGTTTAGTTCCTAATATGCCTAAAACCTTCATTTTGTTTGAGAAAATGGGTTTGTTCTCTCTGTCGGCAGCATATGAGGTGGGTTGGTTCAGATTATCAGAATAGATAAAGCACCCTGTGTTAATTATATTGAAATCACCCACGTTTCCAGCAAACAAAGATGGCTACTTTCCACAGAATATCAAATAATTTATTAATAGGTATAAAGATTTTTTCGTGATATTGGTTTTATTTTCCAATTACAGTAACCATATTTGACGTGTTCAAATAATTAAACATTATTTAGGTATGTGAAATAGCAAATTATCAGACATTAGAAGCAAGTAGGAAAACAGTTGATTTCCCGTGATCTGCGCAACCTTTACAGTATTGAGAAAGTCCGCTTAGCGGGGAGTTGAGGTAACGGTGAGAGGGAAAGGGAGGCGACCGTCCGCAGATCGATAAGGGGTGGGAGGAGAATCAGGAGTTAGGGGAGAGAAGGAACGGGGATTCCACCCCCGTACATCTGTATTCCTCTCGCATGCCTCCAGCCACCGGCGCTCCATCAGCAAACAGGCAACTCATCAAAGAGAGTTTTCATTGATAAAATATTTCAGCGCGGTGTTTCTTACACATTTCTTTTTCCGACTAAAAATTTGAATCGCATGATTTCTATGATCAAACAAATCAGTTTATTAACTCAACAAAACAACATAAATGTTTAAGGCATCTTTTCAGTACAGGTAAAATATTACATATATATGTACAACATAATACCAGGAACGCATGAGAGATAGTTCGAAATAGGAAGACAAGATACTCTCTAAAATCAAGAGTATTTGTCTTCTGAACGTCGATCTCCGAGGAGACTGCGTTCAGCAGACTAACTGCTTTTCCTACCGGTGTCACCAGAGGCAGGTTGATTCTGATGGCCGGTTAGTAAAACAATCTCTGATAATAAACCTTAAGTGATAGTCGGAAAACATGGAAAAAATTTATTGATTTTGCTATACCGTATAACTAACTGTTTCTCGATTTTGTACTAAAATGTTATTGTTAACATTTAATGTGTATACAAAAAATCTCAGTGACCCTAAAAAAGTAACTGTATCCAGCTTCCAAATTTACCAACTAACAGAAGTACCGACAGGGCACGGATGCTTTCAGATTTATCTTTACAGAAATTGAACGATACCACTGCCGAGCATACTATTTTCAAATGTAAATTGACTGGAAATGGAAAATATTAGGATGATAATCTTACCATTGAGGTGGAAGGTTTGGCCGACTTTGTGACGTTTCCAGGGGCACCGGGTGTTTTATAACTCGACATAATAAAGTAACACTACACGTGGAGGTAACTTCCTTGCCCCCACAAATTGAATAGAAGTTTTCATTTATCTTAAAAATTACTTTAAATCTGTATTTTTAATAAACAAATTAGCACATTTACATCTAGTATTAAATTCGGTTAATAATTCGGGCAGTTGATAGAAGGCAGCTGTCCTGGCTGCAGAACATCAAAGAGTGGACAGAAAAAACAAGAGTTCAGAACCTGTTCCAAGTGGCGCAAGATAGAGATGCCTTTGCTGTAGTGATCGCCAACGTTGGGGGAACCCGACACGGCACCAAAATAATAATAATAATAATAATTTTGAATTGATATAGCCATAATCATATTATTTTCTACTCTGTAAATGCAATTAATTGTTCATTTAATTAACCCCCACCCTCTACTAAAACCTTATATTTTAATAAAAATATTTTTTAAAAATGGTTTACTGAAGAATACGTGATTATTGACATAATTCACAAAAGTACCTACTTACCCAGTGGTTCAAATTTTCCCACACCTGAATTTATTTCGTTCGGCATGCAAATTGAAAACGGTAGAGGCAGGTACTGTAAGTACCTGGGTAGGTACCCTCCAAATATGCGATGGAATAAAAAGTCCACGCCGATGTGTAGCCTCGCTTCCGCATCGCTTGCCTTTGTAGATGGAAACTGTTCGCCGCTGGTCGCTATAGAAATGATTCTCGGTGTATATGTATGTATACAGGTACAAGCATGTTTGAAGGTATTTGCTTAATTAAAATCACGAGTTCTGAACATCAATAGCAACGGATGAATGCAAAACAATCACTTCAACGATTCCAATGCATTTATACGAAAGTTTAATATGAATGAAAACATTTGTTTTTTAGATGTTTAATCACTCAAAGTCAATACTGCAAATAGAAATATATCCACAGAAGCAAAAATGGCAGTACACAATGGAGTTCTAGTGCCAACCCTCATGTATGGAAGTGAAGATTGGAGCTGGCAAAAGAAGGGTGAAAGCAGGATAAACGCCGTAGAAATGAGATCACTGAGAAGAATGTGCGGAAAAACGTTGTATGATAGAATACCAAACGATGTAATAAGAGAGAAATGTAAGGCAGATGACTGCATCATGGATAAAATTAAAAAAGGATCCCTGGAATGGAATGGATGAGAGAAGAATGGTTAAAAAGTTGTACACAAGCAGCGTGAGTGGAAAAAGAAGCCGAGGACGACCGAGGAAAACATGGCATGACCAAATTAATCAATTACTAAAAGGCGGCCACATTCGAAGTCGGAATAATCGACGTGCGTGCATGGTATGATGTATGAATGTAGAGGAAGCCCGAGAGGTATGCCAGGACAGAGCATTGTGGCGATCCATCCTCTCTGCCTACCCCTCCGGGGAAATGGCTCGATGATTAGTTAGTTAGTTATGTTTTATTATATTTTATTGGAATGACTCGTTTCGCATTGCTAAAGGATTATCAAATGATTAACTCAACATAATATTTTATAATGCCTAGAACACTTCTAGAAAACAAACGTTTTCATTCGTATTCATTATTTAATAATGAGTTCATTATTCAAGAAACAATAATACACGAATATGATTATTATGTTTGTATTCTAAGAGACTGTACGGATGATTTTATGGTAATTTATTCATTACACGTTTTTTTACTGGAACGTGTTGATGAAAATTATCTTGAATAATAAGGCATATTTGAATAATTATTTATCTATTCAATATGATTACCAATTATGTGATAAGTTACGCCTGGAAAATACCTCCCTGTCTTATGTGAGAAAATTAACATCTTTGATATAATCGTAAATTTGGAGCAAGACGATGAGTTCGTGTATTTAGGTAGTATATTTACAACAGATGGGCGAGTGGAGAGGAATATGGAAAGAAGGGTTGGGGCAGGCAACAAAGCGAATGGTGCACTTAAAGTTGTCATCGCAAACAAAAACCTATCCAAAAAAAGCTAGAATGGCAGTGCACAATAGTGTTCTTCTACCGACCCTTATGTATGGAAGCGAAGCATGGAACTGGCAAAAAAAGGATGAAAGTAGAATAAATGCAGTAGAAATGAGATCTCTTAGACGAATGGGTGGATACTCTGTGTATGATAGAGTGTCGAATGAAAATATAAGAAGTGGTGCAAATGATGGTGTTATGAACAAAATAATGAAAGGATCATTAAGATGGTTGAGACATATGGAAAGAATGAATGAAGGAATAATGGTAAAAAAATTATATGTTAACGATGTAAATGGAACCAGAAATAGAGGAAGACCGAGGAAAACGTGGCACGATCAAATAAGTCAAATATTGAATATCGGCCGTGTGAGGAGTCAGAGAAATCGACGCGCGTGCATGACCCGATATATGAATGTCGAGGAAGCGAGAGAAATGTGTCAGAAAAGAAAAGTTTGGCAGTCAATTCTTTCTGCCTACCCCTTCGGGGAGACGGCGTGATGGTTAGTTAGTTAGATATAATCGTTTTATTTTAGAAGCATCAGTTACCGAAATTCAGCTTGTTTTTTTTCAGGATTCAACGTATTTTGGTTATGAGTTTAGCACGCTCTTGTAATAAACTGATATTTTCTTCTAATAATACGGAGTTTCTAAAGTACAGTGGATGTATTTTATTATTTATCGGACAGGTAAGTGCAGTTTTGAAGAAAATTCTGAAACACGTTCTGCAACAATGTAATACTGAAAGTGTACCTTTACGGTCTGTAATAAATTTGCCATCTTTTGTTCAGGTGTTGTACGTTTTATTACAACGATATTGTTTACAGGCCTTTCTTATGGCGGCAATCAAAGACTCTATTATCACAAGTGAATTTAAGTAATTTAAGATTTTTGTTTACATGGAAGCCTTACTGTATTGTAATTTAGTTTTAAAATATATGACGAAATTTAATGGATTAAATCACCGGTTTTTCCATTTTTTAGTTTATTTTTCTCGACATGTTTCGAAGGTTTAACACCTTTATCATCGGGAGAACGATATAAATTGAGTTTATATCGTTCTTCCGATGATGAAGGTGTAAGCCTTCGAAACATGCCAATAAAAATATAGTCAGTGACAAAACAGTGTTTTAATTTAAAAAAATTCGTCATTATGGAATTCCACAGTGTTAACGCCGTTAATTTATCTACAATTAATAATATATATTAACCACACATATGTAGTATGTTTACAAAAGATAAAGTGTTACACTTAAAGTTGTCATCGCAAACAAAAAACCTATCCAAAGAAGCTAAAATGGCAATTCTCAATGGTGTGCTTGTACCGACCCTTGTGTATGGAAGTAGATTAAATCAAAATAAATGGAGTAGAAATGAGATCTCTTGAGACAAAATAAGAAGTGAATGCGGTGCGAATAATGGTGTTATGAACAAAATAACGAAAGGATCACTAAAATGGTTTGGACACATGGAATGAATGAATGAAGAAAGAATGATAAAAAATTATATGTTAATGATGTTAATGGAACTAGAATTAGAGGAAAACGTGGCACGATCAAATAAATCAAATATTGAATGTCGGCCACGTGAGGAGTCAGATAAATCGACGCACGTGCATGACACGGCGTATGAATGTTGAGGAAGCGAGAGAAATATGTCAGGAAAGAAAAATGTGGTAGTCCATTCATTCTGCCTACCCCTTCGGGAGACGGCGTGATGGTTAGTTAGTTAATAAGTTAGTTATTAAACATATTTGTGTGTTTGAAAATTTGCGAAATAACTTATTTCCTTTGTCGGAGAGTAACATAAATTAATTAGAAGCGAAAACAGCTAGAGAATAAAATGTAATTACAGAGCTCTTTACAAATCATTGAAATTAATTTAACTTTAATTTACCCCATTCGTCTTCGGCGTGTTGAACTACTGTAACCGTACAAATAAATCTGCGAGTTTTAATAATTAGAAGTTTTCACATTAGCTAACAAATTGTCAGAAAGCGGGAAACCCTCCACCCCCAAGGGCAGGTCGCGATGGCGGTCAAGGTAGCGCGCCCCGTGCGGGGGGGCGGGGCGGGAGAGGCGGGTGGGGCCCAAGGTCGGGAGGAGAGGAATCAAGTGCAGGGAACATTCCGGGTCAACCTTTTTAAATTTTAATTCCCTATCAAATGTTTACCGATCAAAATAAGAACGTGCACATTTTTAACAAATGTCGGGTAAAGTAGAAAAAAAAATCTAAGATTTTTAAATAATTTATGTACCCAAATACTTTTCATTATAATGAAAATAAAATAAAGTAATTAAAAAATTTCTTTGTAATGTAAACACAAGTCTTTAAGTCTAATTCCAATTATGCTTATGGCTTCGACCGGTTTTGGCAG
The DNA here is from genome assembly GCA_022606425.2 of Lepidostoma basale. Lineage (NCBI taxonomy): Eukaryota > Metazoa > Arthropoda > Insecta > Trichoptera > Lepidostomatidae > Lepidostoma > Lepidostoma basale. Next base: position 655,917 of record JAHDVF020001563.1, read on the forward strand.
CTCACTGCCATCTCTGGTAAATGCGTCAAAGTTTATAATTATGAAGTAATAATTAAAGAGATTAATTAAATTTAAATATTAACTACTCTTTAAAATCTTAACATTGTATAGTATCATTTTGAATATTAATCACACCCGTAATCGCTTTTTAATTATATAGAAACAAAAACAATTTAATTTGCAAAAAAATGTATCTAATACTAATGGATTATACTCGTATATAGAATCGTTCAACTTCTTCTTCTTCTTCCTTGTTGTAGACCTATGTAGTCTGTTCTCCAGAGTGTTGCTCCTCCTGCGAGGTAGACTCCCAGTTGTCCTTCTTTATTTTAGGAGGTCTTCCACGAGAACGAGTCCCATGAGGCTGATTATGCAATGCAATATAGGGAAGCCTGGTGGTGTCCATTCTTTGAACATGACCATACCATTCCCTTCTTCGCTATCTGCTCCATCTTATAATATCCTCAACATCACATATCTGTCTAATTCTGGTGTTCCTCACGCGATATACACGATCCTCAGTGTCTTGCTTGCTATCGTCCTCAGTGTCTTCTGGAAGTCCTCAAAACTTGTTTGGCCCTTACTGTGTCTGCCCTTGCTTCGATGCCATATGTTTTTATTAGTTTTACGCATGCTTTAAAGATTCTCATCTTACTCTTCAACTTTAAACTTCAACTGCCACAATTAATATTTCATAAATAAGCCCAACAAACTTTGATTCAGGTACCCAAGGGATGGCAGCGAGCTGCCGAAACTGGTCGAAGCCATAAACCTAAATGAAATCGTAATCACTAGAGAATTGGACTTGGCAGTAGTGCTGCTGGTGTTATTGGAACATGGTGCAATGTGTCATTTTATAGTGGCATACTTCACTACTTATTTATTCATTAAATAATTCACTAATTTATTTTTATAGATTTTTAATATTGAAGAAAAACGTCTACCATGTAAGTAAAAATGTTGTAAACTCCTTTTAGGGAAAATCGCAAACTTTCTTATGTTGTGAAGGTTGTGTAACAACAGAACTAATGGCGCTTCGGCGCGATATTAATATAACCTTTCTGTTTTTTCCCCATTTCTATCATGTACACAAAAATCATAAACGAATTCTATAATGGCCTTCAAAACGATAAATATTGTAAAAATATTCCAAGGACAGGTTTGCTAGAATTTCGTTAATTGTGACAGTTTATGCTTATTCGTGGGCTTCCATTATCTTTATTTGCATATGGAAGCGAAGCATGGAACTGGCAGAAGAAGGATGAAAGCAGAATAAATGCGGTAGAGATGAGGTCCCTAAGATGCATGTGTGGTAGAACGATATACGACAGAATCTCAAATGCTGATATAAGAAAAGAATGTAGAGCGGTAGAAGGTATTATGAACAAAATTATGAAAGGATCGCTGCGTTGGTTCAGACATATGGAACGCATGGATGGAGAAAGAATGGTGAAGAAAGTATACGTTAATGATGTAAATGGGGTACGGAGTCGAGGCAGACCGAGGAAAACATGGCATGACCAAATTAATCAAATTTTAAAGGTTGGTCATGTTAGAAGTCGGAGTGTATGACTCGTTGTATGAATGTGGAGGAAGCTAGAGAGATTTGCCAGGATAGAGTAGTGTGGCGGTCCATTCTCTCTGCCTACCCCTGCGGGGAAACGGCGTGATGGTTTGTTTGTTTGTTTGCATGTTTTTAATCTATTTCCTAGAAATCAATCAGATATTTTTGTTTATACATACAGATATATTTATCTTATTGCTTTAAATATATTAATTGTCAGCCTTTTACTGATGTATTAGCCATTACATAATATATTAAATGTACAGTCCAAATAGACTGCTCAAGTAAATAATTGAAATGTTGAAGTCTTGGACTTGGACTTGGATCTTCTGGCTTACAGAGGTTCAGCTCATGTGGCTATTCCTCTTACGTCTGATGGAAAAATTGTTGGAAGGTGATTTGGTGGTTTGTTTATGCGGGGGCATGATTTGTGTGGCCCGGAGTGTTCCTATGAAGGAGAATCGATTTTGGGCGCTTGTGGCTAAATATTGAAGTAAAATAGGCTCTATGTAAGAAAAAATAAGTATGCAGTTTTGTGCTATGTATCATATGGAACGAAACTGCATACTCCGATTTTTTTTTATATATTTTTAATTAGGGCAATATTACTTCAACCCTTCGATTTAATCACTCCAAAGAAAATTATAAAATGGGTTATTATTTTAAGTGAATAGCCACATACGGTTCCCAAATGTATATGCATTAAGAAACTCTAATTGAACATAGTTAAAAAATACAGAGACCTATAAATCAACATGAAAGATCAGTATCAGTAAAACTCCAACCCAAAAATATAAGGGCTCAGATGTATGATCACTTTATTTTAATAAAATATTCCCTGTTAAAAAAATATAAACATGCATAATAAAAATGATTATGGTATTATATGTGTACAAATATGCAATATAAATCAATAATAATGATATTTATATTTATTGTTTCTTGAACAATGATGTAAAAATAATTAAAACCAATAAAATCGTACGTCGTCTAGAAGTTTTAATATTGTTAATGTGAATTGCATGTTTCGCCTGTCTAAAACACTATCAAATGCACTGATAGGTGATAATCAGAAATAGTTTCACAAAAAAAACAATCCGCTGCCACGCCGGCTTCCATCGGCGTCGGTCCTCGCCGCAGATCACCGCCTTCGTTAGTAACGTTAGTTTTAATATTTTTTTAAATGTATTTTTGTTTTAAATAAATGTAATTTTAAATAGTAAACATTGGTTTCAATCACATATCATAATGCATCCCGGAGCATATCTCATACAATATAATGTTAACATTAGCGAATCACATGGGGAAATGTTGGGAAGTTGTTCTAGATCGGGAGTGAATGAGTTAATACATTCATCTTTCACCCCGTGACACCAACATACTCCTAACAATATATTAAATTATAATTACTTAAAAATAGGTAGGTACTATTTTTATACTCCATTTTATTAATCTATGGTCGTAATATCTTTAAAAATCTATGATCACTAATGTGATGTTATCTATGCTTCTTTTATATTCTCTACTGTTAGTATTCTGTGGTTATCGTGATTGTCAAGTCGTTGTCGAATGCGTTAAAACAATTGAGATTTGTTGTAAAAATTGTTATTAAACAATATACTTATTTTATAACATTATGCTCGATCTACTAACGGCGTTAACTCACGTATCAAGTTGTTTTATAAATATGTTTTGCCTTCTAAAAACTTATTATTTATCCGATTCAGTTTGACAGTTGTTTTTTCATCGGGACAGAATATTTTTATTGGAATTAAAATTCTTATTTGTGTTATATATTGATAAATTAATATACATTATTTGAAAATGGGTGAATCGGATTTATATGTCGCTGTTATCTGTTCATCCAACATGAACCGAAGTATGGAAGCTCACGCGTTTCTTGCGAAGAAAGGTTATAGAGTGAAATCTTTTGGTACCGGCGACAAAGTGAAGTTACCGGGCGTTTCTGCAGATAGACCAAACTGCTACGAATTTGGTGTGCCATATGACGATATTTATAATGATTTGATGGAAAAAGATAAATCATTTTACACCCAAAATGGACTTCTTCATATGCTGGACAGAAACAGACGGATCAAACCTCACCCAGAAAAGTTCCAAGTGTCCAGTGAACGATTTGATGTCATAATCACGTGCGAAGAGAGGGTCTACGATCAAGTTGTTGAATGGATATCTTCGCAACCTTCTCCTCTTAGCCAACCAGTCCACATCATCAATATTGACATTCAGGATAACCACGAAGAGGCCACCATCGGAGCGTTTCTGATCAGCGACATGGTATCCATGATGGCCCAGAGCTCCGATTTAGACGATGACATCGACGAATTGCTTCATGAATTTGAGGGAAAATGCAACAGATCTATTTTAAATTGTGTTTTATTCTATTAAAATTATTTATTGTAAAAATTGAATCACTTGCACGCGGCGGTTATCCGCCCCCATTAATGTAAATTTAATTATAAGCAGTGACATTTGTGAATACAGCAACTTCCATCAACCCCCCGCATCACTTAAGGATATGCTTATCCTCAGAAGTGTATCAACTACCTTATAGAAGACTGAAATTTTCGACAGGATTTCTTAGTTTGAGCTTTACAGAAATCGTGCTATTTTTATATACATAGCTAATTATTACTGTTGTTAAACAATCTTCCAATAGATTTTTCATATAATGTAATGTACAGCTTAAGGCATTTTATTATAAAATAAAACTTTGTTGATTAAGTATGTGATGTTTCATTTCAACTGCTACCATAATATAACTATCTACCCAAGGTATAATATTTACAATTATCTACACATTCGAAATGTGGTTAAAAGTTTGCCTAAATAATCATATTTTAATCGTTTTAATTTTTTTTTAAATTAGTATCCACTCATAAATTTTAAATACTGTTATTGTATCATCATGTTTTTTATTTTTCATAAAATTGACGCGACAGTTGTTTCGCCAACTGCTGGCGTCATGCAGGTGTCACAATCGACTAAACTTACATTTATATTAGTTAAGAAACTATTTAAAATGTTCATATCCAACACAAATAAATAATTGTCTGATTGATGATGACGAAAAATTATGATTAGAATTCTACAGTAAAAAAATACACAATGGAAAATTAAATATGATCAGTCATATTCTTCACAAGTTGTATGAGTACAACATTACTAAGAATAAAAACAATCTCTTAGCATAAATATCAACAATAATCAAATTCCTGTTTATTCACCCTTATCATACAATATAAACCATTATAAACCTTTTCATTATTTCATTAAACAAGAAAACGATTAGTGTCTTTTGACATTTATTGTTTTTCCATTAAAAATGTTATTCTTAGTAACATTGTACTCACACAATTTTTCAAGAATATGACGCATTATTTTCAAATTCGCATTATGTATAATTATTTACTCTACAATACTAATTACTGTATTTCCCCCCTTCGTTCCATTATTTCGTTTGTATTTTACTTAATGCTGTTATTAGTTTATTCAAATGTTTATTTATCGGAATGACTAATCATGCTAATTAGTTTTGCACCCTATGTAAATTAAGTATTCCTATTTGTAAGTTTAGTTGATTATAATCACCGAATGGCGAATCAGTGATCACAACCGTCCTAATAATTTCATTAAAATAAAACAATGTCATTAAGATTATGATATATTTTTTTGTTAACAGTGTTTTAAATTAAACGGATACTAAGTATCTTAAACAAATTCTCATTCAAATTGGTGAATAAATGAAGAAATAATAAATGGAGTTCTTAAGAAGTGCAAATAAAAGATATAATTATTGATTATGCATATAAAAACGAATTGAAATGATAGAGAATTATAATTTTCGTGATTATATGTAAACAAAACTTCTGATACATATATTTTTAATAATCGATGAATGATATTATCTCGCATGTAAATACGAACCTCTAGAAATGTTCCTGGAAAACAGAATGACGATATTATATACTAGATTTAATAATCTTCTCTATGGTGTATTTTTACATAGACATTACTGTTTTGCCGGGAGTTGTCATTGCTTTTCATACAAAATAGAATTATTTGAATTTTCGACAATTTGTCCATTTATAATAAAGGATTTAGTTCAAAATGTCTTTCGACTACATGTCAGATGACGACGATTATGATAGTGACTTGGGTTATTTTGTTGATGACTTCAGCACATCATTTGTAAGTATTTAAAATGTTTGTTGTGTACCCACATACACAGATCACACGAGCCTACAATATTACATATTAATTTTACTTCAAATTAATCAGTAATTTGTTTTCAATTCTACATTTGCTCATAAATTTTACTAGGATATAATTAGTATAAATGTTGTTATATCAAAATATGTATTTAAGCGTCGTCTTCTCAAATCAGATTTTATAATGTTTAATTTGTTATTTTCTGAAAAAATCACATCATCTCTTAAACTTGGTCATACTTATGACTTTTAAACTTGATCGTAATTATGCTTAATTGGAATATGTAGTTATATAATTTGTTTACTGTGGTTTTAATAATTATTGTTTTATTCATATTCTGTAATTTCAAATTTATATGTCTGGGAGCCTTTCTCCATTAATCTTCCTACAGTGTTCTACACTCAAGTTGGTCATTTATCAAAACCTTTTCTTCTTTTCTTCTATAATTTTGTTGTTTGTTTTGCTTTAGGATAAAATTAAAAAGGTGAGAATTTCTGATGAGAATGAAAAAATTACATTTGATCGGAGATCAAAAGAAGAACAGCTGGAAACTGCTTCAATTAAAGGCAATTTATCTACACTAGAAGAAATATTATCCAGCGGTAACCATTAAGTTTATTGTATATTTATATAATAGTTGAAGACTACAGGTGAAAAACAAGGAATGTCAGTTAAAATTCAAAATAAATGTAATAATGCCATCTAGCGGCATTTGTACGTATCTATTCACAGTAAAATTTTCATATTAAAAAATCATGTGTGTCATCGACTATGGCCAGATAATCGATTGCTAATTGCTAAGAAATATATAGACTTTGATTAGCTTTATTCTCAATTTATTCAAATTAACCTTCTACTGACATTCCTTGTTTTTCCCCTGTAGTCTTCAGTTGTTCTATTTGATTGCATTATATCTTTAGTAGTGAATCAACATGATGAGCTTTATAACCAATTAACACAAAATGTATACGCAAATGGCTGTGGATCGGTCACACCTTGAGATGGAACCCAACCTGCATCGCTCAGGGGGCAGTAGACTGATCCCCTGTGGATGGAAAGAGGAAGCGATGCAGACTTAGAATCATATGGAGAAGAACCCTGCAGGATGAGGTTAAAGCAGTAGGCCTCGCTTTGAATGATGTTGGGCATCAGCCATATGATTGAGCTGGGTGGAGAAGGTTCCTTGAGGCCCTATGCACCACAGAGGTGTGACAAGACAAGAAGAAGAAGAACACAAAAATTATGATTAACGTGAATGCCTTTATTGACAAGCTTTTAAAAAAAATTTCAGATCCCAACTTTGATATCAACACTATTCTTCTGGGATACCGAACCGCACTCATGAATGCTGCTTTCAACTCTCAATCACACATAGTCTCGTTCTTACTACAGAAAGGTGCAAATCCAAACTATCACTGCGGTAAGAACATTATATTTTGATGATGTGTAGATTTTCTCAACAGACACCACCAAAATTTTGGTTGTAAGTAATGAAAATAAGAATATTATGAAAATTATTTTATAATATATATATAGTTTTATTTCACTTGTTTTTTTTAGTTTCGGCAGCTTGCTCCCATCTTCTGGTGGAAGTGGAAGATACAACAAGATGCCGAAACTGGTGTAAACTAAAAACGAAGTGGAATTAATCTAAATAAATATTGTAAAAGAATTTTTATTATAATTGTTTACAAAAACAATTTTAATTAAGTTAGTATTTATGTATTATGCTTTACAAAACAATACTATAAAGGCTATGTGGAGTGCCACATCGGTTAAAGTGTGGCAGTCCATTCTTTCTGCCTACCCTTTCGGGGAGACGGCGTGATGGTTAGTAAGTTAGTTTTTAGTTACTATAAAGGCGATCTTATAGATATATGTATATTTGAATCTCAGCAAAGATTGTTACTCTTGACTAGTTACCGGTAACGATCTAAGGTTCCAATTGAGCGATGTATTCAGGTGAGGGTTGGTTAATTTTGCTCAATCATTTATTGACACACACACACTCATACATTTTACTGAACAATTCTAACAAGACTTGTAAAGGAATAATTTGGTCATGCCATGTTTTATTTAAATTTTCATATAATACACACTACCCGTAAACTATTCACACGCTACTAGTATGCTATTCGTATGCTACTTGTATACCACTAGTACGCTACTTATACGCTACTCGTACTCTACTCATACGCTGCTTGTATGCTACTAATACTCTTCTCGTACATTACATGTACGCTACTCGTGCACTAATTGTTCACTACTCGTGTAACTTAACATCAATATTTTGTTTACAAATGATTGTGTTTTCTATTATTTAGGACAACATTTTGAATGTATACAAATACTTGTAGACAAATCCTGTTTTTAACCCATTGCGGGTTAGTCACTTTTTTTTTTTTGAAGGATTAATTTTATCTCAATAGAGACGAAGATGTAAATTATTTTTTGGAAACAGAATATGGTGGTCGAGGTGTTTACAGGACTTATGACCTGTCATTGGTTGGGTTAAGCGATCGCTTTATGTAATACAAGATTCCCCATTCCGCCCTTCTTACGACCACCACATCTGACAAATTTTTGAAAGATGTTGGGATTTAAAGGCATAAAGGTTTTGAAAGTCTAAAACTACAAATATTTAAGAAAAGTGTCTAAGGTCCCAAGAACTATTATAATACCTGCAATAAAAGGTCCAAAATTCATTATAATGTATTTATATTTTGTCACACAATAATGATAATATTTTCTTTAGATTCTGAGACGCCTCTGATGTGTGCTTGCCTGAGCCCCAGTGTGCAAACAATCTCCAATGTGGATTGTGTCAGGAGATTGTTAGATGCTAGAGCTACGGTGAATGTTGGGGACAAGTACGCCATGACTCCTCTCATGAAGGCAGTTCAAACTGGAAAAGCAGACGTGGTCCAGATGTTACTAACTTCGGCCAATTTGGAAATGAAGGATCGCCATGGAAAAACGGTAATATTTTTAATAGATTGATTTTCTTAAATGTATTACTGAATGACATATTTCACCTCACATTTAACAATGTAAAAAACATAATGTTTCCAGAAAATGCTATTTTTTCTCAATATTAAATATGAAATCTCACATCATTGGTTATGCAACACTCTATATATATGTTTAGCTTCTCTACAGAATTAATCTCCATCAAATATTGAATATTCATGAAAACATCAGTTTTCATTATATTTTGTAAGAGTGACATGTTTTGCTTAGCTATGACATTGTCAAATGTATTTAGAAGTCAGTTTTATTATATTTGTTGGGAAGCAACTGTTTCGTCTTGCCGGGGCATTATTCAAGCGTTTGATAATGCCCTGGCAAGGCAAAATATGTTACCCTTATATAATATAGTAAAAATTCTAGAATGCCTACGTTTTCGTAAACATTACATAATTATTATGGATAATTGCATCATTGTTCAGGACACAATAAACAATATTAATTCATTAAATAGTTAAAACTGTGCTAGTCCATTTTAAATCGGGTCGTGCAGTTCTACACTAGGCTGATTAAAAATTGCATTCTAAGTGGTTAACTTTGTTACAAAGAATTTGTTGATTTAAATATATAATTTTGTCTACACTTTCATGGAAGCTTTATCTTATAAATAAGTTTTAATTTTAAACTGATGTATTATTCTTTTACCTCTGATTTTCAAAAATAAAACTCTCGAAATCATTAATTGAACTGTTTTTTTTTTAGCACACAGAAGGATAAGTTAATAAGGACTCTTTGGAACATAAAAAAATTGTCCAGATGAACTAATATTTCCATTAATTATTATAGGACCCACTTTACTTCAAGCATAATTCAATCAAGCTAAAATGTGTTTCTTTTATCCTTTTATAGGCTGTGTTTTTTGCCGTTGAGTCAAACAATGCAGAAATCCTTAGAATCCTAGCCGCAAAGGGAGCCCAATTAAACATCTCCGATGGAAACTCCAATTCTCTTAAGTCATGCGCTGTGAACCAGAATAATCCCGAAGTGTTAGCGGTACTGGGTGACTACTTGTTCTTCCATGAAGATAACTTGGAACCAAGTGAATCAATAACAACACGCACTGGGGAGGATTGGCGAGATTTGTTTCCCGGAATCTTAAGCAAAAAGTTTGTTAATTTATCTTCTTTTAATTCAAACTAAATGTTAATATAAAATCATATTGGCATACATACTATGCGTAGTTTGTATGTGAGTATTTATAATAAACTTTTCGTCATTCGTTGCCAGCAAGCTCAGAGATACCAGTCGCTGTCGAAATAATGACAAACGTGGAAGTAGTTATTTATAAAACATCATTTTATTTCATTACTATTTAAAATGGAATTCCGTAAAATCATTAAATTATCATAAAAACAATCATTTTTAAATCTTGTGTACGTGTTTTTTCTTCTTCTTCTGATTGTAGATCTTGCGATCTGTTTATGCAGGATATCAACTTTCTCGCTTTGATGAAGATGACCAGCCTTCTCTCCATCTCTTTGGTGGTCGACGATCCTCTGCAGTGCATCACGATATTAGGAATTCTTGCTGGATCCATTCTCTCAATGTGGTCCATCCAGAATCTCTGCCTACTCCATCTCACTATGTCTTTAATTTTGCAGGATTTGCGAATTTCTCCATTGGGTATCCTATCCCTAAGGGTTCTCCCCACGATAGGTCGTAATGTTCTCATTTCTGGTACTCTTAAGAGATGTTTGGTTCTGACAGTGTCTGCTCTTGCTTTGATTCCGTATGTCATTATGGACCTGATGCATGTTTTATAAATTCTAACTTTGCTTTCCACTAGCATATGCTTATTGTCCCAAACAGTGTCTCTTAGACATCCGGAGATAACTGCAGCTTTATCAGTCTGTTTTTTAACTTCATTATATAGATCGCTGCAACTAGATATCTCCACACCCAGATATCTGAACTTCATGACCTTTTCTATGGGTTTATCGTCTACAACCAATTTGCATCTGAGAGGCCGTCTGGATATTGTTAGACAGTTTGTTTTTGCGATGAATATCATCATATTATACCTCTCAGATGCACGATGGAACCTATAAAGCATTCTTTGTACCTGTTTTTTTTTTTTTTTAAATCTGCTATATCCATATATAACAAGCTGTATCCCGTACGTCCAGGTACAAACAAGTATACCCGCAATCACAGAAACGTTTGTGATACGTCAAATTGTTCCTACTCGCCCTACGCATACGAATACGTTATACGGCGAGTTTAGTATTTTAAGGTCAGTCGAAGTTTACGGATATGTTCGTGATTTTCTGGTACATTGTAAATAAGTATTGTTATTGAGAAATCTTATTAAAAAAAAACTTGATGATTTTTTACCTGCTTTTTTAATAATAACCCCAATAATTAATATGAATGTCAATCAATTAATTTTACTATTTCATTACAGACCTGCCTTCTACTTTGATATCCCGGCGCTGCTGCATGGAATGAACTGTAACCGACTCATTCCATTATTCATGCAAAGTGAAATTGATTTGGAAAAATTCCTCAATTTGGATGAACAAGACCTAGAAATGCTTGGAATCAGTGTACCCTACGAACGGAGAAAATTTTTAGAGGGATTAGTCAAATTTCACACCCACAGTTGGAACAAAAATTCTGTGTTGGGTCTCACGGCCAACAAGCGTAAAATCTTTGAGTAGGTTTTAATTTCAATTTTTCTTTTTAGTGATAAAAAAGACCTGATACAATTTTTTTCAGAAATATTGCTATAACTTTTAAACTAAGTTGAACCCTACCTATGAAAACGAACCTGGATATTGCCCAGGTTCTAACATCTCGTCAAACTTTAAAACTGTTTACTTTATTGTCACCTGGATATTTTAAATTATTCATAAATATTATAAGCTCTTCTCTGTTCTTGTGTTTTGAAAGTACACTTTCTTTTATTATTATTCATATAATATAATACATCTTCTTCGTCCTATTCTATATCCCATTTACTTAGGGTATAGCATTTTCAGGTCTATCTGTCCTGAGTTCCATCTGTTGGGATCCAGTCTCTTTTAAGACTCCTGTTGATAAATCTCATCCACGTCATCTTGGACCTACCACGTCTTCTGGGTCGCTGGTCCGTCTCTATCACCCTCCGTGTTACATGGGCGGCTGGTCACATGACAAAACAATACTATCTCAGACGATTCTCTTCCAGTTTAAAATACGATGTTCTTCCAGTTTATCAGATAAACTCTTCCAGTTTATCTGAGATCATATAATATCACAATATTCATATAATTGGGGATCTCAAGGCGCTTGAAGTTGTAAATTGGAGAGAGTGGCGAAAAATTCTGGAGAAAGCTAAGGCTGTAGACCAGTGATTCCTTAAGTGATCTATATAAACCCCCAGGGGTCCACATGATGGTTCAACTAAATTGAAGCCGAATATTTAAACACATTTTTTTAGCTCACTTGAGGAAAATTGGGCGATGGGCGCTTTTTTTAGCTCGACAACGACTTCCGGCCAGTAGAATTCGGCAGTGACCAATTTTTTTTAGTAATCAACTCGAAAAATCTAAAAAAATAGAAAAAATCGGCAAGGGGTCTACCGCACAAAAAAGTTTGAGAACCTCTGCTGTAGACTGATGATGATTATTCTTCTTCTTGTAATGCCATGTCAGGTCCCCCCGATGTCGACTATCACCCTGGCGTAGGCCTCTCTGTCCTGTGCCAGACAGAACAACTCTTCCACCCACCGAATTCCGGTCCACTATTTGATATTCTTAAGTCAGGACATCTGGGGTCTCCCCACACCGCGCCTATTTATCAATAGCCTAGTCTTATTTATCTGAGATCTATTATTTTTCTCTTTATTAAATTATTAACATTCACTTAGCCGCCGTATATTATCCTATATAGACCACTTGATTACCATTTATCCTTGCTAACACGGAAGTACTTCCGTAACAGCCCTGATAAGGATACAATGGTATCTAATTCAGCAGAAAAAAGTGCAGTTAAATTATTTTTTAATTATATTTCAGTGCAGCGGAATGCCTTACAGATCTCGGATCTCACTTCAGGATTATAACAGTATTCAAAGCCTGCGTGGACTACAATATCAAGCGCCTGCTCTCTGAAAATGCCACCGTTTTGAAAGAGCCTGATCTGGTGGAAATATGTGATAAATTCTTGAATTCAATTGTTCAGGCTCAAATGGAATTAAGATATTTGAGATTTATTGTTTCTAAGGTATGTTTAATTATTGTTAAATTTCACAATACAAGGGTTTACACCAATTAGAAGTCATATAATAATATAAATATTATTACACTTTTGCTACTTTTTACATTGCTTTATTTTTTTTTAAAACCAACTGGTTTCGCTCCCGCCAGAGCTTCGTCAGGGTTATATAAGAGAATGGTCATCAGTTTAACCTAACAAAAGAATAATGTGGTGTAAAAACTAGTAAAAATGTGTTAATATATTTTTTTAATAATGCCACACCACAAATTAAGTGCTTCATATGAAAGTTTTTTTTTTTGTTGAATTGCATAGGAACCAATAACTCTATGCCATGACATAATATTAATCAATAAAAATTAATATATTTTTTTTTTTTACGTATACAACAGGTTGTTTGAACCCAATTACTGTATACAATTTTATTTTTTTAGCTATTATATTGATTCTCGTGACATGTGATAGGTAGCCTATCTATCGCCATTTTATTGTTACGTGAATTCTACACCAGACCAAAGACAGTGTGACAATCACACTGCCATCGCCGGGAATCGAACCCGGTACCTTCTGTATGGAAGTCAGAGCTCTTACCACTCTGCCACGAAGGTCGTCTGGATGAGAATGTCTGTTTTCTAGAAGTTTTATTATAGTTTATGGCAGTGATTCCCAATGTGGTCTATATAGACCCCCACGGGTCCACGACAACTTGCAAGGGGTCTACGACAGTTGCAAAAAAAAATTTAAGCCGAATATTGAAACGGAAAACGAATATCGAAATCTTCGGTGATCTTTATTTTGCTCATTCGAAAAATCTATTTTAGGAAAGCAAAGGGTCTACACAAAATAGAAAAAATCGGCAAAGGGTCTACAGGACAAAAAAGTTTGGAAACCTCTGTTTTATGGGAATGACATGTTTCACTTTTCTAAGACATTACAAACATTTAATAATGCCTTAGAAAGGCGAAACACATCATTCCCATAAATTACAATAAAACTTCTAGAAAACAGACACTTTCATTCATATAAATTATTTAATATGGAATTTTACATCATTGTTCAAGAAACAATAAATTAATCAATAAAAATTTTGAGTAGCCAACCAGTTTTAAGTATCAGAAAACAATACCAAAAGAAGCATAAATACTACAATGTTTGAATTCTTTTATTGACGATAAAAGCAGTGAGGAGAAATACAAAGTTTTTATTCCAAATTCAAACTGCTTGTTTCACTAGCAATGTTATATACTTGGATCTTGGATCTTTTGTCATAGGGAGTTCAGGTCTATTCATTTCGTGTTAAATAACCGGAGCGTAAAGATGTACGAGTATAGTTCTCATACTAATCAGCTCTATTGTTTAAATACAATATAATTTAATATTTAATTATTGTTATTATTCTGATAAATGTTGTAGAAATGAGATAACTGAGAAAAATGTGTGGGAATATGATTTATGATAGAATACCAAATGAAAAAATAAGAAAGGAATGCTAGACCAATGATCGCATTCTAAGTAAAAAATGGAAAACAATCACTTTCAATTGACTTTCAATTGAAATTGACTTCGGGATGGAATGTGTTACGGATCTTCTTGAATAAAATGCACAATTTATTTAATTTATTATAAAAGTATGTTATAATCTTCATGACTAAAATTATTTAGTCAAGAGTACAACAATTGTATTTATATACGAGTATATGCAAGATAACTACAAGTTTATTATACATTATAAGATAATAGGTTAAACATAGATACTAGTATGTTTATTTTGAAATGCAGCCACATCGTGTATTCAAATCTTGCATACATGAATAAGTTGTTTCAGAAATAAAGAATTGTTTATAAATTTCATACATGGCATGGCCAAATTAATGGGATACTAAAAGGTGGCCTAATTCGAAGTTGGAAAAATCGACAAGCGTGCATGTTAAGGTGTATGAATATAGAGGAGGTTCAAGAGGTATGTCTGGATAGAGCAGTGTAGCGGTCCATCCTCTCTGCCTACCCCTGTGGTGAAATGGCATGGTGGCTAAATAACTAATTATATTTCTGACATGTCAATTTAATCTACCCTTATTGTCTTCTTCTTTCTTCATTACTGAGGGTCGTGATCTATGGAACTGCCCGTGGCTAAAACAAAACGCCTCCAATCCTCTGTTCTCCGCAGTCCATACCGCCGAGTAGAGGTTTCCCCCGGTCATCTGCTTAATCTGGTCACTCCACCGTGCAGGAAATCTGCCTCTACTTCTTTTCCTGGAACACTTCTTGTGACAATACTTTTTTCCAGGTTACCAAGCTCTTTCGTGGCAATGGGACCAAAGTAACTCAATACTCGCCGACCACATATTACAGATAGTCTTCCTGTTATTTTGAGTTCATTAAGGACTGAGTCGTTCGTCCTTTGTATCTGAATATAAAAAACATTAAATATCGCAAGTACTTCTTAAATGTTTGTTTTTTTTTCAGGTGAACACGGCCAAATTTCCTCCACCGGACTTGATTGTACCCAACAACCCCCTCTCTGAAAAATCATTCAAAAAAGTTAAGATTATGTTCTGCTTAACATCAGCGCTGTCGTGTGCCGCATTTGTAGGACTTAAGCTCGTGATGAATAAACATCCATTTTAATTACATTGCATTTTGTTTATTGTAGGTCATGTTTCTCACTAAACATGTATGTTTTTATTTCATAAACCCAACTCCTACAATGTGTACCTTTTGTAAATATAAAATAAGACCTATTGTTTATGTTATGTATTATTTTCATATATACGAGGTCTGTTCAAAAAGTATCGCGAATTTTGAATTTCCGCTGGCTACGTATATTTGATTTTTTGTAGCGTTATGTTGGTACTCATGTCCCTTACTTATGCTGACAAGGTCGGCCATTTTGAATGTTTAGTTAATTTTTGACAGCTGTTTTGCTTGGATGTGTTTTGGCTCGTCTTCGATTTTTGCCTATTCCAAAAAATGGATCAAAGAATCTGTATCAAATTTTGTGTGAAAAACAAAATAAAGTGCGCGGACGCATTTCGAATGTTGACTGTGGCATATGGTGAAGCTACCTTGGACCAAAGCAACGTTTATCGGTGGTACAAAATGTTCTCAGAGGGCCGAGAAGATATGAACGACGAAGAGCGTGCCGGACGCCCGAGCACGTCAACAACAGACGAAAACATTGATAAAGTGAAGAAAATAGTATTAGCCAATCGTCGAATCACCGTTAGAGAAGTTGCTGAGGACCTAAACATATTGATTGGCTCGTGCCATTCGATTTTAACCAATGATTTGGGCATGAGTCGGGTCGCCGCGAAATTCGTGCCAAAATTGCTCAATTTCGACCAAAAACAGCATCGCGTTAACATTGCTCAGGAGATGTTGGACTCGGTCCGTGACGACCCAAATGTGCTCCAGAGGGTCATAACTGGTGACGAATCATGGGTTTATGGTTATGACGTGGAAACCAAAGCTCAATCATCCCAATGGAAGCTGCCGCATGAGCCAAGACCAAAAAAAGCGCGCCAAGTTCGGTCGAACGTGAAGGTTTTGCTCACAGTTTTCTTCGATTGCAGGGGCGTGGTGCATCATGAGTTCTTGCCACAGGGTAGTACGGTCAATAAGGAATATTACCTGCAAGTTATGCGCAATTTGCGCGAAGCAATCCGCCAGAAACGCCCGGATTTGTGGAAGAACAAAAACTGGCTTTTGCACCATGATAACGCCCCTGCTCACACATCGTTGCTTGTGCGCGAATATTTGGCCAAAAATAACACAGTAATGGTGCCGCAGCCACCGTATTCCCCAGACCTGGCCCACTGTGACTTTTTCCTGTTTCCAAAACTGAAGAGGCCCATGAAAGGACGACGCTACGCCACGATTGAGGAGATAAAGACGGCATCGAAGGAGGAGCTGAACAAGATCACAAAAAATGATTTTTTTAAGTGCTTCGAGGATTGGAAAAAACGTTGGCATAAATGTATTATATCCGAGGGGAATTACTTTGAAGGGGACAAAATAGATATTCATGAATAAATAAATACTTTTTGAAAAAATATAAAATTCGCGATACTTTTTGAACAGACCTCGTATGTAATTGCTGACCATTAAGTTCTTAAGATAGTCTAATGATTTGAATGAAAGCTCTTGATGGAAGTTCATTTTAAATAATAATTAAGAACCAATATTGTTCTCTCTTTGTAACAATGGTATTTCCGCGTACAAAATTTTAATTTGAAAAGTGTATTGGCGAAAAGTTGTTAAAGGAACAAATTACGGTTTTGGTGGCAGCTAACATGACAGACTCGGTGAAGACGAAATTGCTAGTGATCGGCAAGTCCAAAAATCCACGTTGTTTTAAAAACATCAAACATCTCCCTGCCAACTATAAAGCAAACAAGTGTGCTTGGATGATTTCTCAACTTTTTGAAGAAGAGATTTGAAAATGGGATGCTGAGCTCAAGGAAAGAAGGTCCCGCTTCTTAGTCCACAATTGTCCTGCACACCTTGTTCTGTTTCCTTCTTCCTCCAACCAAAGGATGACGGTGAAATAAATAGTTTAAAAAGTCACTACAGGAGGCTTTTAATGGAACTATTGGATACTTTAACGTTATTTCATCATATATTCTTGTCTCTCTGTATAACAATCTATCTCTATAATGAGGACTATGTCCAGACCCTTGGATATCGTTATATAGAGATACTATACTGTACACCTCTTTATGGTCAACTCGCAATGTTATAGCAGTTTTATTATAATTATTATTTGTAGCCACAATTACAAAGTATAGTAAGAATAATTTAATTTATGAGATGTGCTCCTTGATTCTTAATATAGTAATATTCTACATACTTGTCATTATTAAATAAGGTAAAGTTAGAGGATTTTCAAATAAAACACCTGTACTACAACAATTCACATTTTTATTCTTTTGACATTAAATAATAATGTTAAAATTATAATTTCTAAAAAAATATTTTTGATGTGTTGTAATAAAATTTATGTGGATTCCCTCTTTAATTTCATTCAATTAAATATTAGTTTGTTAATTTATTATAAATATTTTCGATAAATACATTAACAAAATCTTTTTTCTGCGGAGTATGTTTTGTGACAGTAACTAAGGAAGATAAATGACAATATCAAAAGCTTTTGGTGTGAGATACAAGACAATCGTACGCCACCCGACAGTGCAGACTACGAGTATTGTGTAAAGAGCGTAATAAGTACAATATCGCCAGGAAGCTGATGGATTTGTAAAATACAATAAAATGAGATACACTTAACAGATCATATCATCACATGTAATATTTATATGAAAATTGCAGCAAAGATTAGAACCGCATTAAGGCATGCTTAACTCCCACAGAGGTACTTGAGATTCATGTGGGGGGTTACGTTAGGTTAAAGTTAATTTGGTTAATTCTGCTTGATGGGAATATTCTGCTCCGTGATGGCCAACACCGGCAGAGGCGCCACCACCGTCAGGACTCCATCCTTGGACAATGAGGACTTGATGGCCTCAGGGTTGGTCCCTTTGGGGAGCAGGAACTCTCTGTTGTATTCCCTGTATACGGCTTTGGTGTCTGAGTTTTCTTCGTGTTTTGCGTGGACCTATAAGAACGAGGTAAAAACATTAAAAAAAAATAATAAAATTATATACAACAACAACAAACCATCACGCTGTAACTCAAAAGGGTAGGCAGAGAGAATGGACTGCCACACTACTCTATCCTGACACCCCTCTAGATTCCTCTACATTCATACACGCACATTGATTCTTTCGACTTCTAACATGGCCGACCTTTAAAATTTGAATGACTTGGTCATGTCATATTTTCCTCCGTCTTACTCGATTCACATCGTTAACGTACACTTTCATAAACTTTCTTTCTTCATCCATACGTTCCATGTGACCAAAAGCAGTGATCCTTTCATAATAATAATATACTTTCTTCCGCTCTACATTCCTTCCTAATATCAGCATTTGAAACTCTATTGTACAATGTTTTACCACACTACGTCTAAGGGATCAATCTCTCATCCTTCTTCTGCCAGTTGCATGCTTTGCTTCCATTCATAAGAGTTGGAACTAGAACTCCACGTGACACATCATTCGCAATAAAAAAAATTGGTCTTGAACTATGTTTAGATACATTTAAAGCTCAGACGTCCCAGTTCGTTATAATATTTCGTACAATTTAGTAGTAAAAAACTTAAGTACAAAGGTTTCAAAAATGAGCTGCAAATATAAATCTGCCGTAGCTCGAAACAATTTTTTTAGACTGCAAATGTAGCCAACTGCTCTATAGGGGTTAATAAACAAACTTCTGATTTCCGACATTAAATTCTACAAATAACTTTTTCACGTGTAATAAAAGACAACTATGCTACCAATTGTTTGTTATGGTTATTAAAAATATGCATATTAGATAACATCTTACTCCTTTTTTCTTATAATTTTTATCTGTGGTGTGAACACGGTCATATGACTATTTATAACTCAACGTAACAACGGCGGCCGAAGATAAATTACCTTGGCCGAGCGCCTAATAGTGCTAAGCTTTCTTGTATCTATTTTTTTTAATAAACAAAATAATGCTTCAACCATCACATACACAGTGTGAAATAAATTAGACATATTCAAAAAGTGCATACATAGCAACACATTTTTATATTTATGGTAATAACTAACTAACTAACCATCACACCCTTTTTCGGAGGGATAGGCAGAGAAGATGGACCGCCACACTGCACTGTCCTGACATACCTCTCTAGATTCCTCTACATTCATACATCGTAGCATGCAAGTTTGTTGATTTTTCTGACTTCAAATGTGGCTGCCATTTTGTATTTGATTAATTTGGTCAAGTCATGCTTTCCTTGGTCTTCCACAGCCTCTCTTTCCACTCTCACTACTTGTTTTTCTTTATTGTATATTTCTTTCTTATTCGTCATTTGGTATTCTATCACATCGTTTTCCCGCACATTCTTCTCGGTGATCTCATTTCTACGGCATTTATCCTACTTTCATCCTTTCATAATATACTTTCTTCCGCTCTACATTCCTTCCTAATATCAGCTTTTGAAACTCTGTCCTACATCGTTTTACCACACATGCGTCTAAGGGATCGATCTCTCATCCCTTTTCTGCCAGCTCCAAGTTACACTTCCATATCAGTAACGGTTGGTATACCTACTATAATATAAAGAAATACTAATAATTATGTTTATCAAAATCTCTCATTTTTTGTATACATAAATTGTAAATATATATTTAAAAAGTATCTGTTTAGGTGTGTATTTGTACCACGTAGACTATAATATTTTGTGAAATAACATTATTTTATTTTGTAAACATATAAAAATATAGACCAGACGTAGCATTTGACCATTCTCTATTGGAGTTTCAAATAAAAGTTGTCATCACAGGAAACACTTCTCATCTTATAATAAAATATGAATAACTTTAAATAAAAAAGTATTTTTACCAATAATTTGTTGTCGACTGTTTTTACTACGATTTCTTCAGGGGAATATTTGCTGACATCGAATCTGAGCTTCAGAGACTTGCCATCGCCTTCGTCCTGGATGAGTGGGGAGTTGATGTTATCGATCCACTGGTTGGGTTCGGCTAGTTGTCTGTTGTCATTGTGCTGGACGTTGCTGGATGTCGTAGAGCTGAATGATAAAAAAACAGATGACTCAGTTATGTTATCAAGTATTATTTACAATTACCACAATCTTAAAACAAAATGCTTTGAAGACATTCATTCATACACAAATTAAAGGAATTCATGACTCAATAAATATACCATAAGTTCAAATATAAGGTGTTTTTTTTAGAGGTTTGGTTTTTAAACTGGCAACATTGTTTCTATAAACTGGCAACATTGATTTGTAGTCGGTACATTTTGCCATTTCACCATGAATAGATTGAAGTCAGAATATCGCTTGCAAATTGTGCAAATTTATTTTGAAAATCATAGTTCGGTTCGCCAAACATCATGCACTACGTCCATTTTACGGTCGACATAATCGTCCATCAGAGCAAGTTATTCGGAAGACCATGGATCGTTTTCGCACCACGTACACTCTAGTGGATAATTCGCATCCACAAAGACGACAATTGTCGAAAATTGGACTACACGATTGCGCTTCATTCGAGCTAGCCGTGTTGTGCTTATATGCCTGAAATCATATTTAAGCAATAATGGCATAAATTATCTATTTAATAAAGCCAATATCATAGACATTAACACTATTTAAATGTGTTTTTTTTTTCATTTTGAATATGTATTGTATACCTCTAAAAAAAACACCTTTATGATATGAAGCTACCTAAATGATATTCTATAAATGTATAGGTACTATCAAATTATTTATCAATTTAAAATAACCACCGTGTTACAAATACGCAATGACAAACATTGAAACATTAAGTTAACAAAAGTTCATGATACATTTAATTAAAATACGAAGTAAAATAATTAACATGCATAAACGTGTAGATGAATTACATAACTAGAAAGAACATTAATGATTCTATCGATTATTAAAACAAATAATTACTACTTTTTCAACAAAAATACAATATTTATGTTTGAATAGGAAACAAACAATACAAGTCATGCACAGAATAAAATATAAAACAATTATTTTGTTTCTAACCGAGAAAATTCTATGAATTTCTGTTATTTGTCTCGGATGAGCTTCTAAAGACAAGATTCTACTGAGTGGGAGAGTATTTTTATTTACGAAGACATTTTTTTGTGTGTATCAGTCAATTCATACAAAAATTTATAATAATCCGTCTTGCTTGAGAATTAAACTGTAGAGACGAAGGATTTTGGCACCTACTCCCAAATAATGTTTGGCATGCAATTGGAAACAATGATAGTCTGATACGTATTTTATTTTTTGCTTTCTTAATCACGCGAAATTGAATTTTGTGTAGGTGTCCCTAAAAAATAGTGTCTGAATATATGTTTCAGAGTATAAATTACTAGCAAAGAAAACAATAATTTAAATATTTAAATAGGTGTCATTAAGTATTTAAATAGGTGTGATTGTTAAGTAAAATCGAAATGTTAGGATGTGTAATTTGATCCCAAATAAGTATTTAGTTAATCAAATAAAAAGCATGCTCAAGCAAGTCAAATATTTTATTTATTGTTTCTTAAACTCATTATTAAATAATTAATACGAATTAAAACTTTTATTTTCTAGAAGTTTTAATTTGTTTTATGGGAATGACACATTTCACCTTGCTAAGGCACTTTGATATGACATAAGTATAACTTCTTAAAGTAAAACTTCTATAAAAACAGACATTTTCAATCTTATTAATTATGAAATATTTTTATTAAATATGTTTAATTATTATTAATATTTTTTTCTCTGCGTGAATAAATAGTAATTGTAATGTTTTTATATTGTGATATATAAATAAATTAATTAATTAATAACCCTTGCATTCTTTAATTTTCAGAAAAATGTGTAAATGTTTGATCCATTTTTAAAATACTATACTTATTCTAATACAAATTTTCAAAGTACACGCGAATATATAATCGAATAACCGAGCATTTTTCACCCAACAAGCGTTTTATCCTATTTTCATAAAAAATGGAAGCGTAAACTTTGCACGAAGAGTGAACTAAGGTCAATGGCTTGGTTAAATTCTCAGAATTGAGTCTAGTCCCTACTACCTAAAAGATAAGGAAACGTGAAAACGGGTACCTCGGTTGAACTAGCCTATTAAAATAGTTTGTCTGCACGCAAGTCTGATATTCAAATCCCCACCCCCTTGCATGCAAAGTTTTTTGAGACCTACATAAACCTAAAGCCAGACGTCTACTAGCTGGAAATGTTCTGCAAATTACTTTCACTGTGCAAAAAAACACCTTTTAACCCTTAAATGTACCGAAAGAAAATACTTCTTGATTTTGACTATTTTCCTAGATACCTACTTATTATTAAATCTAGGTACCTACTAATGATTTTACGAAGTGTCAAAATTTTGTGGTTATGCGTAAGTACTTGTTATAATTTCGCGTTTTGACTATCAAAACTCGTTGCATCACCGCACTCGATGATTAAATAACAAAATATGGATTTATAAAATTCATTTGTAGACGTTCTATTATCAAATTCTCATTGGAAATATATTAGATAAATGTGAAATTAATATTTTACGTTAGATACGTTTTTGGTGATTCGTGACATCACATGATTACGAACACCAACACAATTGCCTCGGAACTTGAACTTCCTAATGAACAACAATCCAGGCAAAAACATAAGAACCAACGATTGGATGAAACTGGAGAGAAATGGCCAGGAAGAATAGTCAGTGGAGGACTGTTTACTGGTCGTTTGAACCCAATTACTTTATAAATTTGTTTTTAGCTTTTATATTGATTCTCATGACATGTAATAGGTAACTTATCTATCGCCATCTTATTGTCACGTGAATTTCTACACCAGACCAAAAAAGACTGTGACAACCACACTGCCATCGGCGGGAATCGAACCTGGGACCTTCGATATGCCAGTCAGAGCTCTTACCACTCCAACCACACTGGGATGTAACGCCGAGAAGAAGAAGAACGATTTTACAATAAACATAAATACGAAATAATCCACCGAAGTATTCCATTGTTATGTAAACAAAACATCAGGCCGTTTCTCCAATGGGGTAGGCAGAGAGAATGGACCGCTACACTACTCGATTCTGACACGTCCCTCCACATTCATACAGCGAGTCACACACGCAAGTCGATTCTTTCGACTTCTAAGTGGTCGATCTTTAAAATTTGATTGTTGTGTATTTTTTATTAAATGCATTTATGTTGCACAATGGGCCCAAAAAGTTTATAACTAAAATATTTTATACTTATAGGATTGGCCTGATTCTCATTGCCAGATGTTCTCAAAACGTTCCTTGGATGCGTGTTATTAACTACGCATTTATTTTTAACATTCAACTAATGGATCAAATTTAGTGAACTTCCGCTGGAGCCGCACGTGCGAGCTTTTCGAAGCGGGGCGGACTCGGGTGTCTATTCTAGAATTTCTTCGAGTTGGAATTTAATTACTTCGACACTCGCGGCGTGCATTCCGCCACGGGCTGTCTGACGCGACCACGCCAAAAATACGTAAATTAATAACTTCTCGAAATTATCGTTCTTGGCAAAATAATCCAAGATCCGCGCACTATAATCCCTTGAAATAGACTAATCAAATATGGAGGAAACATACTACGTTTACTCTGATCGTTCTATTCGTTGTGGGAAACAGATGTATCATACTTGGACTTGGACTTGAATCTTCTGGCTTACAGAGGTTCAATTCATGTGGCTATTCCACTTACGTCTAATGGGAACATTGTTGGAGTGATTTGGTGGGTTGGTTGTTTATGCGGGGGCATGATTTGTGTGGCCCGGAGTGTTCCTTTGAAGGAGGATCGATTTTGGACGCTTGTGGCGGCTGGAGGTGTTTGGGTCGTAATTTGAGAGGTATTTTATTGTGGGGTTAGAGTGCAACCTCTCATAACGAGAATAAATATGTTCCAGAATCTTTATCGAAGCGAAACGATTTTTCCCATATAAATCAGTGTGAAATACGCTACTGCGTTCCATGCCGAAAAAAATCTTTTTTTATTTGAATCGTTTATTCAAATAAAATTACATACTTACAAATTGTTAAGGAACGTAACAACCTAGAATGTGATTTTGAATTGCTAAAAGCAATTTTAAAAATCTAAATAACTTGTTTATTATTTATGAATGCATGACAAATTCTCAATTCAATTTATTTTTACTGGAAAGCTGTCTAGAGACATTTGTTTATGCCTACGCTTAAAAATTTGGTGAAAATGTGACACATAATTATCACTGAATACATTAATTTGTAGAAAGCATAGGCACCTCCTTATGGTCCTTATTATGGTGATACTTTTCAATATACGATGGAACAGTTTCCAATACTTTCAGCATTTCTCTTATTGCTCCTGAAGATTGTTGATCTGCTACTTCCCCCTACTCCACTAACAAACTCTCCTCCATAACTTTTTGCTGTGGAACACAATGCAACTCCACAAGCTCTTCGGTGGTCAGTTATTGACTGTGCTCTTCCATAAACTCATCAATATCGTTGTTACCACCTATATTCCCATGGTATTGGCCAAAGACACAATCTCGTTGGCTGTAGACTCCACGGGTATTGTTTCAAACCCCTCAAAATCACATTCGACAACACTCTCTGGCTAAAGCTTCTTCCAAGCAGAAGGTTACAAATAGGTACTCGTTATGCCAATCGTTATGTAGCTCGTTAAGGTAGCGTTGTTCAATGATTTCACTGAAATCTCTTTAGGAGTTCATTTTAAATAATAATGAAATAAAAACAGTGTTTTTAAAGAACTACTCGTACATCGGCTTTTGTCTTTATTTCGTCAGTGACCGATTTCGCCAGTAGCAGCGAGCATGGCGAAATAAAAAGAAAAGTGGAATTAATTCTTAAAATATCGTTTTATTTAACTATAATATTATTATAGATGGTTATTTAAACAAAATCTTTGACATTTTGTTAATTACAATGTTTTTAATAATAAAACAATTAAAATCATCGCTTAGTCTATTTTCAGAGAATATTTATTGTTAAAATTTGTAATATTTGTGTTGCTTTATTTAATTTAAAAATAATTTAGTAATCTAAAAAAATGTTTACGTGTCAATTTAAATCACCGTTACTGGATGTCTCAAACACAAGCGTTGTGACTCATGTGTTACGCTTCCTAGAAAATCATTGACCACACTATTATCTCTTAGAATCCTATACACTGCATTTGCAGTGGCGAAAAAGCGTGCCCGCGGTCCTATACCCTGCAATTGCAGTGTTAGATCTGTACTTGGTTTTGTCATCATGTAACATCTCTACCAGTTAGTTTAAAACAAAAGTAAAAATGTCATTTCGTCAAGTATGGTCTTGGCTTCATGTTGGCATTCACAGATTTTTCTTTATACTCAGGGTTTAATTTAAATAAATATTTTTTGTCAGATGTAAATCGTACAGGCTGAACTGGAATACTACCACAGTCACGCGCGGGCTTGAGTGTATGGCGGTACGAGTCAGATTTCAATGTTTTCGTTAACTTTAGGGTGCCCATATGTTATGGACGAGAACCGAGAGCAAGAAACTGTTTAGATTCTTCTAAATGGTAAAGTTTGTAATGTATTGCTTGAAAGGATGTGATTTGAAAATATGTGTAATCTAACAGTTTTGGTATTTATAACTACGATTGTGTTAATTTAAAAAAAATTTAAGCATTAACGTTTTGGATTTCCATTCCATCCAAGACTATTTTTTATGAATTAAAAAAATATTTTTGTTGGTTAATTTTTTTTCGATATGTTTCAAAGAATTCATTGGAAAAAATTATAAACGGTATGAAAAATTATATAATTATATCGACATGTTTCGAAGGTTATATATAGGTATAAAACCATCCAAACATGTCGAGATAAATAAAGTAAGAAGTGGAAAAATTATTGTTTTAATTTATTAAAAATTGATGACAATGTTATTTCAATAATTTAAATTTTACCAATTGATAATGATGAGATTGAAAGATTTATCTTAAAAAAATATATTTTTATTATTTGAAATTTCTTGGTTGAAATTGTAAAAAACGAAAAAAAAAACATTAAGACTAACCGGATGACATTTCTTGCGTAATATTCCCTTGACTCCTAATACAAAAAAAAAATCGTTGTTCTTGGAATTTTACGTATACGAGAGTATATCACAACGCCCGCCCGAAACAAGTCCAAACACGAACAACGTGTGGTCACCTACTCGTATGTTTACACAGCGCGGCTGCGATAGTGTGTGTGTGCGCGGCAATAATTTCGTAGTGTTTATTTAAAAATTCTATAATTAATTACCGAAATAGTAACATGATATTCAAAGGACTCATTATTTTAGTGAGAAGTACGTTCTCGGGTCTTGTGAAAGAATTTTTACGATAATCCATATCGTTGATTAGATATGAGTGTTTCTTTTTGTGGATGCTGCGTAATATAGTACTTTTTTAGATAAAAACACTTGAAAAAAACTTGTTTCAGTATTGAAAGTACATCTTTTATTATTTATAAAGATAGATAATAAGTTAATAGTTCATTTGGCATTTTTATTTTTTCGTTGAAAGTCTTATTTTACTCATAATTAATTATTGTATGAGAGCGTTCGGAATGTCAAAATTTACGCCGTTCCAGGAGGACAGTTATTGAAAATTCGCCCAGTGTCCTAAGGGTTATAGAATATTCTGAAACGCGTAAAGTAAATAAGGTAGACGTCGATTTATTTAGGGATTCGTTCCGCTATACAAATGAAAGACGAATACCATACGATCGCTTATTCTAACGCGTCTAAAGCAAATATACTTTTATTTGGCGAAATACTCACACATCTCTATCTATCAAAGAGGTTTATTTTTTACTGTTTAATTTAGCACGCGTTATGCAATGAACTTTGCATATTCTACCTGCGTGCAATACGTAACAATATAAAAACTAAAGGTTATAGTTTAAATTCACAATATCTATGAGCCAACTCGATTGACATTTTATTTCAAATTCCCACCTGTAGCAAACTGCAGCGCAAGCGAAACGGGTGCGAAACTCTAGCGAATATCTAAACTTTAAATATCATGTTTTTGAAAAATCTGACTACACACACGAACTTGTGGACATCAGGCGAACTGAACGGCCCGCTTTCGTTCCGCGTGTTGTGTGCAATGACTCGTTTAAAAACATACTATACAGAGATTCGCTAGAGTTTCGCATCCGCGTCGCTTTCGCTGAAGTGAGCTACAGGCGTCATTACATTGAAAGATCATTTGCCTGAATGCTACTAGCATGTAGAAAATAGCATCGATTTGGGTTATTATAACAATATTTTTTATTTTATCTATTATATTTTAAAGTACATTGCATAAATGAATGGTTGCAGTAAAATAGGCACTAAGTACCAAAAAAATTATAAAAAAAACTAAGTATGCAGTTTTGTTCTGTATGACGTATAGAACGATACTGCATACTTAGTTTTTTCTGTATTTTTTTTGGTACTTAGTGCCTATTTTACTGCAACCATTCAAATAATTATGAGGCTAAATAATATAATGATTGTGTTAACGCTAAAATATACAAATTTGAAAATGTTAGTAAACCAAACGTGATTCAAGGGCAAACCAAGGCAAAACACGATGACGAATAGAGCAAACATAGTGTTATTACAACAGGTGTGAAGTAAAATCATGTTTATTGCAGATTTTGATCAACCGATGAATTTTGATTTTTACTGTATATAAGCATAAAGGTGTATTGCATCATCGTTTGTTTTAGTGACTTGTTATAGTATTGTGCATGAAGCACCGATGATAAATTGGCAGATCGAGTAAAGCTGTGACATAACCGTGAATAGCACTTCACAGATAAATATGTAAAGATACTCGTATGTACCTACTATATAATACGATAACTGATATTTAACAGAGATCTTCAAAATTTAAATTATTAATTTTTAATATTTGTGTGAATTTATTTAACTATTTAAAATCCACCCGACAGCAGATGCACATTTGTTTAATCCTTTGACAAGTATTACAAATTTCATAATTTAAAAAAATACGAGGCATATAAAATAAGATTAAATATTAATGAGAAATTAAAATCGTAAGAAAAGTTAAATTCGTGCATTGGTTTTCTCCATTTTTAACGTTTTTTTTTTATTGTTAGAAAAATGGTTATGTGGATTTTTTTTTAAATCTAATTATTTTCTCTTGAACAATGATATAAAACTCAATTTATCTATTCCTTCTTCTGCTTTATTTAGGACTGTGTCCTATTATTTCTCGGAGCCTATTCCTGGGATACAGACGTCCAACTGTCTCGCCATCTTTTAGGTGGTCTTCCTGCAGGTCGATTTCCTGTTGGTACTTTATTTGCGGCTATATTGATCACTCTTTCAGAACATGCTTTTTCCACATGATCTCTCCAGTAGCGTCTTCTCAATTTATAATATAAAACTCAATTTATATTGATTATAATTCAGAACAAAGATGGACGTGCATCCACATTAAATCCCAAAAGCGTACTGACAAATTGGCGAGCAGAGACAGCGCTCTACTAGGCCTAAAAGTTTTGAATGAAATATAGACTGTAATGGCCATAGCGTCAGAGAACTATAAAATATGTCTGTCACGATAATGTGTTACATTGTTACATTTTTCGTGGCGATAGCCAATTTGCCCCACCGCGCCTAAGTATCACTTCATTAAAATTAAATATTATAAGAACATGCAGATAAATCTATAGGTACATGTAAGATAACCACACACCATAAATTATGATACATTGTGCGTATATTAAACATAAACAAATAAAGCATGCAAAGTATATTTATAAACAATTTTAGAATCTCTGATTTTGTAACAGAATACCTAGGACATTTTTATTTATAAACTATACAAATTTATCTCCACCGTGCAACTCTGAAGTAGGAATAACATGCATAATTTATTGACGGCGTATTTTACATCATCATAAAAATATAATCAACTTGTTCATTAGCAAAGATGTATTCTATGTTCCGAGAGAAACGTTATTTGCGTGACATAATAACTACAAAGATAACACAGAGCACATTCATCTTAAACCACTGTCTACTTGTTTTATTAATAAAAAATTTAACATATAGTTTGAAGCAAATCATTTATTATTTGTGCTTTTATTAAATGCAAAGTACACATAAAAAGCGCACGTTATGAGAAAATATTTAAACGTGTTTATTAAATTAATTGAAGAGAACAATGTGAATTTGTTAATAATAAATGCATATTAATACATAAACATGCAACGTTGTTAGTATATCATGTAATACGAATAAAGTCATTAAAAATAAAGTACAAAATCAACTTTGGTTAATATATTAAATCATTAAAATACGTGCATAAGTTTGTTAGATTACAATATGAAACATGTCGTTTTTGTACTCCATCCAGCTGTCAAAGTTTGAGTCTATATATCTCTCTATACTTATTAAATAAAACCGAAGAATTTGAGATTAAAGGCGTCCTAATTCCAAAGACTAAAGTTATTCTGACTGACTTTCCGTTTTCGTTATAACAATCAATAAAATACACGATTTTATGTCATATTTTAACCCTTATCGGACGCTAGCTTTTTTATATGTTATTCTATCAATATTTAATTTTAAAAAGGCACTGTGTATGTTAATCGCTCCATTGGCAATATTCAACTGACAAAGTAATTGCCCGCAGATTCCACAGACAACAAGATTCAACATGATTCATTATGTCACCTCGCGTGTGCCATTCGACCACAGCGACAAAGTTCTGTTGTCACGTCAGAGGTGACTTAGTCCGTTAAGGGTTAAGATATTTATTTATCTATGGAAATTTGTGTACTTAAACAAATAAAAATTACTGAAAATGTAGCAACAACGATTAGATGTATTGAACCAATTCCTCAAACTATTAATGCAAATCAAATATTTGTGTTTATATAATAATTAAATAAAACGATGTTTTTTCTCAGGCTTCCTGCGATGATTGGCCAGAGAGCCTGGCGAAACCGGTCGCTGTCTAAATAATGACAAAGTGGAAGTAGTTAAAAAACATCGTTTTATTTAATTATTATTTAAAATGAACTTCCATCAAGAGATTTCAGTAAAATCATTTGTGTTATATTTCACCGTTAAAAAAACAGTAGAACGAAATGATTGCTTTCCATCTGGCCTGTAATTCGTTTTGTTTTATTCTACCTTTCAAAAACAATGTGAGCCATAAACAATATTATAGCGAGACCGAGTCATAAAATGTGTTACCTACGCGGTTTTTCTGGCAGAATGCCGAAACTAGAAATCCAACGATTCTATTTTGTAAGTTAATGCATTTTCGATTACTCTGTTTTATACAAACTATCTTGGCACAGGGATATTATATAATTTTTAACGATTATACGGAGCCGAGTTTACTAATTAAAATCCATCTATCAATATCAGAATGTATCCATATGACGTAAAATATAATATATTATACTAGTTGCAACCCGTGAACTATTCACGAAAGTAAACCAAATTCTACATAAAGTTTCATGGTCTGTTTGTTTGTTTTACAATATATTATACAACAATAATCAGAACATAATTAAAAAATAACACGGAAACGCTCTTGGGCATGCGCATCGTGTGTATTTCGAATTACTTTCGCAGAAAATCGAAGTATTCCTCTTTTGAATTCAAAATTCAATTCTCGTACTCTTCCTATGACGAAAACCGTGTGGGTTTTTTTCTATTTTTATTATAATTAATTTTTTTTATATACAATATATAATTCTGAACCTAAGAGCCATAAAGTCTTAAGTGATTTTTTGCCCGAAATGAAGCATGTATGTACATTAACGTTGTCTACACGGTATAGTATATTACATCTAGTAAACAGTATATAAGTAAGAAGTAACTGTTTGAACAGACAATTGCCCTGAATAATGAAAATTCGTCATGACCGACATAGCTCATTTCGGCCAAAAAATCACTTAAGTCTTCATAGCACTCAGTTGACTTGATCTTACTATGACGCGATGCAAATGTTGCAATTCAACACGTTAGATTTTATAACCTTTCGTTATATCACACTTACATAATCACAAATTCAAATAAGATTCTATTTGGATTCCGAAGAAAATTAATACAACGTGATCTCAAACTATTAATGATCTCAACATATTTAATTTAGAGATGCTATTACGATATGCTCTGTGTTATCTAGTAGATAATTCTTATTTTTGCGAGAAAAATATGTAAAGCATATAATATATTAAATAATCATAAAGGAACGAATACATTTTAACTCTATAGGTCTATAAAATAAATCTGATAATTTTAGATACCTAATCTTAAAATGTACGACAGAATCTCAAATGCTGATAAAAGAAAGGAATGTAGAGCGGAATATAAAGTATTATGAAAAAAAATATGAAATAATCGCTGCGTTGGTTCAGACATATGGAGCGCATGGATGTAGAAAGAATGGTTAAAAAAGTATACGTTAACAATGTAAATGAAGTACGGAGTCGAGGTAGACCAAGGAAAACATGGCATGACCAAATTAATCAAATTTTAAAGGTTGGTTATGATAGAAGTCGAAAGAATCGACGAGTATGACTCGTTGTATGAATGGGGAGAAAGATAGAGAGATGTGTCAGGATAGAGTAATGTGGCGGTTCTCTTTGCCTACCCCTGCGGAGAAATGGCACGATAGTTTGT
The DNA here is from genome assembly GCA_022606425.2 of Lepidostoma basale. Lineage (NCBI taxonomy): Eukaryota > Metazoa > Arthropoda > Insecta > Trichoptera > Lepidostomatidae > Lepidostoma > Lepidostoma basale. The sequence goes on from JAHDVF020001563.1 coordinate 688,283, forward strand.
TGATGTGTTGTGTTGTTCACACTGTGGAATTCCATAATGACGATTTTTTTTATTAATTAAAAAAATTTCCACTTTTGAGTACATTTTTCTCGGCATGTTTCGAAGGTTTTACACCTTCATCATCGGGATAACGATATAAACAGTTTATATTATAAAATACGCCGAATTTTAGTTCTGTTTTTCGCGAACTAAAGGAATTATTCCACACCAATGCCTCGACGCCGCGCAGCCTCTAAAACTGTATCGAATCTCAAGAATTTTATCAAACAATGACGTATTTTATTATTTGCCCGTGTTAGAGTAGAGAATACATACAAAAAATAATGTAACGAAATGTCCGTAGCATAATATGACCTTAATCGATGTTGTATGTCGGAACAAGCATTGAACACTTCGTGTCAAATATTCATGCCGGCAACCTAGCGGCCTTGTGACCATCCTAGTGCCAAGCGTCTACCACTGCCAGGCGACCTCATTACGCGGAATAAAGGGCAAGTCCTTGGAAATATACTACACATATACGACACACATTACATACGGAAAACGCAAATTTTAGGATTAAAGAAAGCTATTTATAAACTAAACATTTTATAAAATTTGTAAACGTCAGACAGTAAAATTAACAGGACGTAAATTAACGGTAATTCAACATAAATTGTATATTTTCTCCACTCTGATACCGGTGGGAAGAATCAAACTGATGAACATGATAGCTACGAAGATCGACGTCTTTCATATTAGTGAAAGCACGTTCAGAAGACAAATACTCTTGACTTTAGAAAGTATCTTGTATTCCTAAAGTCGAACCATCTCTCATGCGTTCCTGGTATTTACCTGTTCTCAAATAGATGCCTTAAACTGTCAACATATTTATAAAATGTCTTTGAGAGAAATAAACTTATTTGAATTAGGTACAATATATTTTAAGGAATCGAAAATGCATCAAAAAGTAAAACAGACAGTAGCTCTAAACGTTTTGGTCAATTCATCTGATAATTTGAACAGTCATCAACAAATGGTCAATTTAAATTAAGTTTTTGGTGTATTTTTTGTTTCGATCCTAAGAATTGATTTGCAGTTAAGTCTATCTTTATCTTTGCTAGTTCTTGGGATGCCACTTGGGCCTTTTTAATGCGGTAGTTTCCCGTTACTCTTCACATTTAGTATACAACAGGTTATCTGTACACAATAACTGTATATTTTTTTTTAGATATTGATTCTTATGACATGTGATAGGCAGCTATCGCCATTTTTATTGTCACGTGAATTCTATCAGACCAAAAACAAGTGAAAAAAATTTTTTTTTACACTGTCATTGCCGGGAATCGAACCCGGAACCTTCGGTGTGAGAGCCATAGCTGTTGCCAATCTGCCACGAAGACCTTTGGTGTAATATAAAAATCAGTGTCCAAAGTGTCAAAAGTCAGTGTTTGCAGGATTGTATGTAGTACCCCATAAGAGTTGTCCAGAGTCAATGTAAGAATGAAAAAACGCATGACGCGGGACTCGAACCGGAAACCAGCCGGCCAGCGAAATAAAGATGCCAATTTTTCCGCTGGGCCACCTAGCTATTAATACTGGCGGCCAAATTTCTAATATATAATAAAAGCAACGGTGTTTTTTTTATGAAATTAGGTGGATATTGCGCTTTCTTACTTTGACTATGGAAGACTCTTAGGAGGTAGGTAGGTACTACAATCCTGGAAAATTCTATCCCGAAGTCAATTTCCTATGTCGTGCCTTCTCCTTGTAAGTAAGGCAGATTAAATCATTTAAATCATAAGTACTACTACTACAAAAGACTTACAAGTACCTACATACAAGAATGATTGCAAGGAACATAAAATGATTTTGATCACAGCATGAATTGAAACGTGCAGTAAGAGAAGAGCTAATCTAATTGAAGAGATCTGTTACAAATGGAATGGGAGTGAAGCAAGACGTACGAACAAGACATGGCATGGCAGTACGAACTTGAACCCAGCAGTGCCTCACCTTGTGGTCGTTTTACTCGCCGACGTGGATCCTCCGGATGACATTGATTCATAATTGTAAGACATGCAAAAATCAACACGGCATTGTTAGTTTGTTATTGTTTTAATAATAATTACATACTAAAATAACATAAGCTATAAAGCACTTTAATTCATTGTGTAATGTATATACAATATTATAAATATAATAAACAAGATTATCAAACATTATGAACATGAAAATTTAATTCATTTAAATTATTTTATAATGCATATAGAAAAGCATTTCATGACCAACAAAATTTAAGACTTGTTTTTCAAACACATTTTTTCAATTATTCTGTAACAGTATTTTTTCAATATATACATAAAATATGTTTAAAATAAAATGATATTTAAATAAGTATAGCTTCTATGCGTCAATGTTTCAAACTCAGCATCAATAATATTAAATGATTACATTATAAAATATATATTGTACATTATGTATATTCTACCAGACAAATCAACTTTTATATTAATGTTTGTTTCCAAATGTTTTTTTATAAGATGGGTTACCAATATGTACATGGATTATCGTGGGGCCATTGAATACATGGTCAGATAGAATATGGCCCCATACCTGGGGCTCATTTATAATTTCTCCAATATTCCCAGATTATACTAAAATTTGGACTACCAGCGACACCTTTTGGTGTACACAAAATTAAATAATTTATTGGCAAATTACATGTTCAACAAACTGAAAAATTGATGTTTAAATCTTCATAAAAATCTTACTACTAGAGAGGTCAATCAAACAATATTGGAAATATTCTGTATGTCCGAGTCAATCTTCTAAACGTCTAGTAAAGAGAACATCGCACGGAATGGATTGGTAACTTAAAATCTAAAGAATTACAACCTAAAGTCGTAAAACTGTCAAATTTCACAATTTATATATATAGAATAGCTATCGAACGTGAAGAATTTCGTTCGTTTGCTGTGATTCCCAACGTGGGCAATATCGCCCACCGGTGTGCGATAAAGTCGCTTGGAAGGCGATCCATAAACAAATCAAAGATCCTACGCCTTGGGAAACTTGAAATTATTATTAATTGAAAAAATATATAACAAATATCCATATCATACCCTTTGGGCAATTGAAAAATAAAACATCTGAAAGATGGACACGGGCCTTCAAGATTAAGAACCTATGATCTGAGCTGTATTACGAAAATCCACGAATAAACCGCCACCTACAGTCTGCCTACATTGATTTTCAGTGACCTGATTTTCATGAAAGTAAGTAAGAAGTTTCCTCTAGCGGTACTCGGTATACAATGTATTTCGGATTAGAATGTAGTGCAGTTTAGATTTGGATCAATCTGAACCCTCGAATGTTTTTAACAAAGAAAGTCGAAAGAAAGAGTTGCCCGATCGTGCGATCGTTTTCGTAACCTGAACTACCGGGCCGTGTCAAACAATGTATTTTTATCTTCGAATGTAGAGCGCCAAAATGTAAGGAATTCGGCAAACTATTCATAAAACAATGGAGTAGTTATATCTTCATTGTCTACATTAATTCTTGCGATACGTGCTACATGGATACCGCGATTTAAAAAAATCTAAATTTAAAAGTCACTACTTTGACTATAGTCAAAGTAGTGACTTTTAAATAGAATAATGTATGACATGTATTTGACTTTTCTCCCGCCTCAATGCTTCAAAATAGCATGCTGCATAAAAAATATAAATTAAATAATTTACGTATGTACATTATACATTACAACATTATTTAATTCTCGTTATGCATTATTTCATATTTCAATTGAAGTATTTGATGTGTTTTTTAAGAGCATTATTGTATTTGCGAGAGTTATATTTGTGATTAAATAATATTTATTTTAGAACGAAAAAATATCTTTTATTTTAATAAAATAAAAGCAAATATGGTAGTACATAATGGAGTTCTAGTGCCATCCCTTATGTGTAACAGTGAAACTTGGAGCTGGCAAAAGAAGGATGAAAGTAGGATAAATCCCGCAACGAGTAAGAAAACGATATATGATAGAATGATGAAATAAGATAATCATAAAAAAATAAAAAAGGATCCCTGAGATGGTTTGGACACATGGAATGAATGTACTAGAAAAGAGTGGTTAAAATTTTGTATACAAGCAGTGTGAGCGGAAAGAGAGGCCGTGGAAGACCAAGGAAAGCATGGCATGACGAAATTAATCAAATACTAAAAGGCTACCACATTCGAAGTCGGAAAAATCGACGAGCGCGCATGTTACTATGCATAAATTTAGAGGAAACTAGAGAGGTATGTCAGGCTAGAGAAGTGTGGCGGTCCACCCTCTCTGCCTATCACTCCGGGGAAACGTGATGAGTTAGATAGTTGAATATAATTAAATATAATGAAATATTATAATTAGCGAACGAAATTAATGCAAAAAATATCTGACCGCTTGCATTGAAATAAAATAAATTACAACGTTGATACAAAGTAATATCGATCGATAGCAAACTTTATGAGGTATGCGAATAGTTTTTAGAGTGGCGTTTTCTTTATTTGGAACGACGGGTATTTTTCCAATGGTGAATGATTATTATTCGACATTGTCGTGACGCAAAGGGGTAAATGGGTCAGGGTTTGAAAAAAACCTTATTAGCTTTGAACACTTTGATTTCAAATGGTTTCGAACACAATTTCTAGTTTTAAAAAAATCTTATTGAACGACGCCTTTTGTTTGCACTATTCAAATTGTTATATTTATCTACCACAATCCTTTTTATCTAACCTATTGAAAAGAAATAAAGCCATCACTGAAAATAGAAATCAATAAATCCGTACAACTTAGACGCTATACCGCTCCCTGACCAATCGATGTGTTTATCGTTTACGCAACTGGATGGGATATAATTTATTTAGTCTCCTAAAATACTCTTAGACGAAGATGTCAGAGGAGCTTCGGTTTCTAGAAGTTTTTTTTAATGCAAAAATAGATACATTTAAACCTTTGCGCTTTATTTCTTCTATTTAATCTGAATACAATATACACGAAGTTTTTAATTAGATAATCCATTGTCTTGGTCGATACATTATGATACATCTTCTTCTTCTTCCTCTTAGTTTAGGTCGTATGACCTGTTGTGACGGTGGGCTGTCCAGCCATCTCTCCATCTCTTCGGCGGCCTTCCTGGTAATCTCTTGCTGCTTGGGTTTTCATCTTTAAATTTTTTTGCAATTCTTGTAATCTCCATGCGGCCCACGTGGTCTCTCCAAAGGCGCCTTCTGCTTCTTCCTCATCTCACTATGTCTTCAACACCACAGACAGACCTTTCATTTATGATTCGATCTCTGAGGGTTTTGCCTGCGATGGAGCGTAGGGTTCGCATTTCTGCTACTCTAGGAAGGTTCTTAGTTCTATTGGTATCGGCTCTGACCTCTATTCCATACGTCATGATGGGGCGAACGCATGCCTTGTATATCTTGACTTTACTTTCGGTTAGCATGTGTTTGTTCCTCCATGGTGTCGCGCATGATACATCAACATTATTAAATGTTTTAATTTCAAACACTGTTATTACACTATCACAAATTATTTCTGTGAGATTCGCCGCGGTTTCGCCAACCTATGCTGACATTATCAGGTGTTACATAATATATTACTAGCTGTACCCGGCCATGCGTTGCTGTGGCTTAGTCTGGTTTTATTGTAAAAAAAAAAACGGAGATTTAAGATTATGCACAAACGAACATTTACATTTTTATTTAAACATGTAAATATTTATTTTTATTTATACATGTAAATGTACATGTAAATATATAAAAACACAGGCGTATTCGAATGCAACGTTGTTACAAAATTTCAAAACAATCTGTGAATAACTTTCAGAGATTTAAGATTAGGAACAAAGGAATATTTACATTTTTATTTATATAGATAAAATATTTTTTTTTTACAAAACAATAACTAATCACACTAATGAGTTTTGTTTCGTATATAAATTAAGTATTTTTTTTAATCTTTAGTCGCCTGTTACAACTGATGATGCCAACATAGTTTGACGAAACAGCTATCGTGCCAATTTCATAAAAATGTGTAACGTTATATATATAACAGTCCTCTTTCTCCCAGCCTTGTCCCATTTACTTGGGGTCGGTTCTGCTTGTGTGGCGTCTCCAGGACTGTATGTCCTAAATGGCGTCTGGTGGGTTCCGATCCCTTTTGAGAGTCATTTCAATAAGTCCCATACAAGTCAGCTTGAGCCTTACACGAACCTTGGGCGAACACGTTATGTATAACAGTGTTCAAATTTGCACATGTAATACGTTTTTAATTGTGTTCATATGATTAATCGATAGGAAGCATGTTTAACAATTAAATAAATAAAAAACGCTACTATTTACATATTAACGTATTTGTAAAAACATACCATTTATACACGGCGTTTAGTTTAATAGATTTTTTTTTTTCATTCTTAATTGGACAGTTTCATAATGTAATTGGAGCAAAAGCCTTGGATAACTGTCAATTAGTAGCGGTTTGATCAGTCTAATGGACGAAGCAGTATGATGCCGGCATGGATAATTATTCAAACACATTAAAGAGAGGGAATGTGGGTGGATCTCTGTTTACCCTCGAGCACCATGACGGCCAGCCTCCACCGGCCAACTTTATATGGTGTGACTGAAGTGATAATATGCATAACAATCTTCGTATTGCCAATTATTCATGAAACACAGTATAACTTTATTGTGTGAAGCTATATCTCCAGCGCGAATTTAAAACATAAATCTGGTGTTCAACGAGAATCACAATATACAGGTGTTCGTTATATTTACATATTTAGAGAATTATATTTATGATAATTTATGTATTTTCGTTTTGAATATGTGCAATATACACACAATATATAATACCAGAATAAGATAGATGTGTGAGGTTGAGGATATTAAAAGATGGAGCAGACAGCGAAAAGGGGACTGGTACTCCTCGAAGACCTCCTAAAAGATGGAAGGACAGCTGGGAATCTACCTCACAGGAGGAGCAACACTCTGGAGAACAGACCACATAGGTCTACAATAAGGAAGAAGAAGAAGATATTTCAGATACCAAAACACACAAGAACCCTTTTTTTTAATTTGATTTCATTATTTACAATAAAATTTTACCACGAAATTTCAAATAATATTATAACATTAATATTTTGAAGGTTGCCAAAAACTTAAGTTATCCGGTTTAAATTGATAAATATAAAAAATTAAATAGAAAATAATACGGTAATGTTATATAAACAACTAAAAACATGAAATTTTATTAATTTGTAGATTTTTAAGTTTAAATTATATAATTTTAAGATATTTGTGGAGATATCGACTGACCAAAAAGAGTGACGTATTCGTATGTTTAGAGAGCAGTATTAATTCAAGTGCGCATATGAATGTGTACTTACTTGTACATGAAACGTAATTTCATCGCGAAATACAGTCGGTGAGTTGCCGCCACCGGATGATTAATGTTCATCTGCTAACCAGGTCAATTATTATTCGTACCTACATGCAAATTACAGCTTGGCCATACGTTTCACATTATGCAGTTTCGAGAGAATCCACCCACGCGAAAAGCGTTCAGCGTTCTAGAAGACTCCAAAGCTATTTATGCTGCATGACATCATAATATTATATAGCTCCGAGACCTAACGTGTTCACACTATTGCCTGTGTAGGTATATTTTTATATTATGTACATTATTGTGATCTTTGTAACGGGGATCTCGACGAACACGTTTAATAATGTACCATGTGAGTAACAACAATAATTGATCGTGACCTACGTAGTGACGTCAGGCAAGGATTTTATGTCGGATGGAGAATTATCCACAATTAAGGAGAGTATCATTATGGCGGAATTGTTTACATTACTAACTACCACGTTTTTGTGTGCCCATAATTTGCATATATTTCGTTGACTATATACTTAACATTCAATTAAATATATCTAATATTATACTTTTTCTTCTTCCTTGCCATAGACCTATTGTTATTATTTTGTTAAATCGCTGTTTACATCATTACAGCGCGAGCCAAATCGATGTAAATGGTATAGCTATCATATTCATGACATGTGATAGAGCTACTCTATCGCCAATTTATTGTCACGTGAATTCTACACCAGATCTATGTAGTCTTTTCTCCAGGGGGTTGCTCCTCCTATGAAGTGGATTCCCAGCTGTCCTTCTATATTTTAGGAGGTCTTTCACGAGTCCCGTGAGGCTGATTATATAGTGCAATATTAGGAAGCTTTGTGGTGTCCATTCTTTTGACATGACTGTACCAGTCCCTCCTTATATGTCTATTCCATTTTATAATATCGTCAGCCTTACATATCTCTGTGATTCTGATGTTCCTCACGCGAATTCTTAGTATCTTGCCAGCGATCATTCTCAGTGTCTTTATTTCAGAAGTCATCAAAACTTATTTGATCTTAACTGTATTATACATTATCATTTAAAAAAACAGATAATTACATAATTTTTAATGCAAATACTGTAATTAATGCGAGACTGTTTATGAGCACACTTCTAGTAAATATTTAATTTGCTATCAAATTAAGATTCTTTGAAAGAGTGTGCAGCCTTGTATATTTTTTGTCCCATGACATCATCTAATAAGTATTTACTTTTAACAAATCATCAAATTAGATGCTTCTTGTATCAATTCCGTTTCAATAACTATATTCAAAACATCAGAAACGTTTATATAAAACTGCGACTACTCCAAGAACAGAGCGTTATAAATCGCAAGTTGATTCTCTTTTTAGCAACAACCAGTTCACCTATAAACCCGAAAGTGGATTTACACAAGTCCCGTGTAAGCTGTCTGGCGTTTTTCCTCTCTCAAGGCGTTACCAAATAAGGCAAGATGGGTTTCGTAGCCCTTGGCGACATTTCTCCTCCAACGGCAAGGTCGATTTCTTTACCTCTGACATCAGCAGTGTTATATGAATTTAATTTAGCGGCGTATAAGTGGCGAGTACATATTGTTGAAGTACGCTAAATTAAACATGACTACAATATTAAAACATTTATTAATATAATGTAGTAGAATTAAAGTCATCTTCATGCGTCACTCGGTTGTTACATTATTTCTGGAACATTATATCACGTAGAACAAAAAAAAACAATAATTCGATCAAATATCGATGCACCAAATTATAAAAAAAAATTCTTCAATTTGTTGCTATCTAATCTAAAATAAGAACTAATTAAAAATAACGATTCTCAAAACGCCCATCACTATTTTTTTAACTGTGATGTCCAGGTGACAGACCACTGCGCCGATTGTTTCATTTATCGCCATTCGGTGTCGTAGGTGTTTTCAGTGACAGATATATACATATTATGGATATCGTACACAGTGGGTATACAGGGCGACTTGTTGTGAAATGTTATAAGTGGTATGTAGTTATGCGTGTATATCAGACATAAACAATCGGCAAACTGTGTACGTTTTACAGCCAAACGATTTTACGCCCGGAATATATTTTAAACCACTTTATCACCCACATCATTTGAGAACATTCAATTGAAACGTGGGATTTTATACCTCAATACCAAAAACTTTATGTGCGTGAATTTTCAAATTATTAAAATTCCCAAAATAACTATACATAAAGCACATCGAATGTCTTTTCTCTATTAATTTATTAATCTATTTTAGAACTAAACTCTGGGCTCATATTTTTTATCTTACATACATATTAGGCGAAAATAATATTACGTGAAATAATGTACTTTAACAATATTACTTGAAACCAGCAATATTATTATATTGCTGTATTTTTTTTTAACGTTTTTAATAAATAAAAAAATTGATTATTAGTATTAAAATTCCACTGTTTATTTTAAATGTTGGAGACTTATTTTGTCTTGTTAAAGACGCAATCAACTTATACAAATATTATAAATTCATAAACTTACTATGTTTTCTTTGAATAATTACTTTCTTTAAAGATGATTACAAATTAGTACCATGGCTTGCTTGCCTTGACATACATAAAATGGCTTGAATCAAAATAAAAAATATAATAGATAATTTATTTAATCTTAATTTTAAGTACTTGATCAAACTATGTTCTAAAGTACAGAAATAAATATTGAAATTTTACATTTCCATCGCTTTAGAGAGATATATTATAGCAGATGGCGCGGGGAAGACCCGTACCTATCTACGAGTGCATGTATGTTACGAATACTCAGACAAATCTTTAAACATTTCTAAAAGTTATTGATTAACTATCTTTACTTGTTGTTATAAACTTTTAATTTTAGAATTTATAATCATAACTGTGTGGAACACTTTTCTACGCATCATAAAATATTTATGGATACGTAAAATTAATGCATTTGTTTTGGAAAATTGGGACATTATGGCATATTGCTTTTGTTTGAAGCTTTTTAAAAACGGAATTATATAATAGTGTATATGTAAATGTACATACTATAAATACAAAATTGGGACTTAACCATAAACTAGAGTTCTTCGTTAGATTAAATTATTAAATACTTATTGATATAATTAGAATGAATTTGTTTTTTTTTCGATATTTTCGGTAACCAAAATCGAATTTTCCGTAAATAGGTCCCTATCACTATTATTACAAACACGTATATTAAATTCTAGGACGCTCGAGAAATACAAAATAATAATGAAAAAACTGTTTGATATTCCAAACAAGTGACGTTTGCAGTTGTACAGTTCATTAGCATGACCAAATATGGTTATAGAAACATAAATAAACAAATTTTAAGACGCCCACAAGAATAGCATCGAGAGTATCGCCTACCTTGTTGTGCTTTTGAAGAAATTGTTGGTCTCCCGGTTCATGAGATCGGATCTGAATTTGCTCATTTCCTCCTCCATTTTTCTCATCTCAGCATCAAATCGTTCCCGAATACTCGAGAATTCTGTGTCAATGACAGAAAAGTCGCCCATTTTGATGGGAACATTCCTCTTAATTCCGCCGTCAGCCATTTTTATTAACACTGGCACAAGAAATTTAGAATCGCAAAAATATTTCCACCGGTAGCGAACGCACGAGCGAATCACTAGTCACTGTCGGAAATACAACTAACGAATGGAATAAGATGAAGGAATGCGCGGCACCGTGATCGTTACTGCTCGCCTGACGCTTGTGTCTGTCGCTCAGAGTTTGCGCACAGTTTTAAATAGCTTTATGTTAGCTAGCCCGAGTACACACTCGAACAATGTGGCGCGGTGCGGCGGGAGGGGGGTCACAGCCGTCCCACGTCTGTGGCGCTTTGAATAGGAATATCCACGGGATACTTTAGGAATGAATCGGTGCTCTTGTGATTCATTCATCGATCCAGAATCATCCGTTCGTTTTATAAATTCCAAACAGAGAATACTTAGAAATATATAAATAATATACTACAATTTAAACACGTGTATTTAATGATCAATTCCCTAGTTGACCGTAATAAAGTATGAAAAAGATCTTGCTAGTAATGAGAATACCAACACACGCCAAACTTCTAACTGTCATCGGGCATTTAAAATAAAACAAATTAATCTTTCTTTATTGTCGACGTGAGAATGAAAAACTCCAAGTTCGGTCAAAGTAATTGTGAAAGTAAAATCTCCCAGATTTAAATTAGATAACCTTAGGTATGCACGTAAAACACACCAAACTTCTAACTAGATTCTAACTGTTATCGGGCATTTAAAATAAAGCAAACTAATCTTGCTTGATTGTCGACGCGAGCATAATGATGAGAGTATTGGCAATATATTGGTGAAAGTAAAATCTGATTAAAATTAGCTATTCTACCTCTGGGATGGTCTAAAACTTTGTGCAATCAAAAACTTTTAGTTTGTAAATAACAAGTCAAAGAGAAAATTCCTAATTTGAAAAACTCTTTAAATATTGTTACATTTACGATCACAATAAATGATCGTAAATGTAAAACAATAATATCTTATAAGATGTGCATATGATTTGTTCTTGAGATGGTTTATAAACGTTAAATTAAGTAGCCATATCATTTTTATGCGTTTAATATGGCAAGTGGTGCGTACAATACTCTCCTTTTCCATCTAAATAAATATTTAAACAGCATTTCTTTGAAATAATTATTGAATTCAGTGGTACAAATATAATATTCGAATATATAAGCATGTTCACCTGAAGAATAAAAAAATTAATTTATCTTATTTTAACAATGATTTTTTTATTACAAATTAAAACTAATTTTCCATATTGTTCGAATGATTTATCGAAATTGAAAATATGAGAGAATGCAATGTACAAAATGGTTTTCTTTACGAACTTATTTAGGATTAAATCACGGATTAATTACCTGTTCACTGATTTTCTAAATATTCAAAATGGCTTTCGAAGTTCTGTTTCTTTGTTTTCATCTACGATAATAAGTTTTAAATGCTTTTTATGATACTCAATCCGTCTTCGTTTTATTTTTTCTACCCCAATATGTATTCAACAAATTTATGAAGTATAAATTAAACATTCAAGGCACTGCTTTTAAATTATTTTATTCCAAATATTTCACGAGTTAAATAATTTTAGCATAAAGGTTTAGTTATTAAAAGTTAAAATAATTTAATAAAAATATTGTTCTTAAAGAGCAAATTAAATTTAGCAGTGTATATTTTTATAATAATATTTATGGTAATAATCCATGCAAAGAAACAGCTGAGCAAATTCATAAATCGTCTTCCCTAATAAGGCGACCAAAATACATACCTATATCACACTTAAAATTTCCAGAAAACTCACCATTATAAAAAAACTTTACTCTTACCTTCAAAAATCTTGATTTTGTATTGTAACAGTGTGACGTATTTTAATTATATTTGAGATAATCATATTTTTTTACCTTGCATTAATGCAAATTATTTTACCCACAAACTTGCAGAACAATCCTGCCTTTAGTAATGTCAGTGAGAAGAACAATGAGACTTCCAAATAAATCACTATGTAAATCGATTTAGCATTATTTCTTGAGAAGGAGTTACTTTTAATACAATACTTAGAATATTCTATATTTTTAGTGCCAGACCATTTATGCTTTTAAAATTAGTGTGATGTTTTAACCCAATTTGCCATAAAATATTTAATTTTAAAATAATAAAAATTTTGCAATGACGCATTGTTAAAAGTAAATAATTTTGTTACAAACAGATTACTTCAAAATTTTATTGAAATGTGGGTAAAACATAAAAATGTTACAAGATAATCAGATATTGTTCTAGAAAAGAATAAGTATTGTGAAGTAGTTGTTGGTTGTCAGGTACCTGTTATATAAAATTGTCATGATCCAAGACTTTATAAGGTTTTATGATTTCATACTATTGTGTAGGTGTTGGTTGAATACAAATCAGTTTCCACATACCAGCTAATAGTAGACTGACTAGGCATTCATAGAGACTCTAAGCGTAGGTGGTTATAACTGGTACTAACCAAAAAAAGTAAAAGAAAATTCTTATTCAGGAAATTTCTATTTTGTGCCATTTATCTTAATGTCAATTATAGAAACAATGATCCATACGACCCGTAATGCCATTTCACATAACGGTATTTTGTACAATATTTGTAGTTTGGAATAATTCAACATTCTAAAGTAAACATATAAAAATAAATTATCACTAACTTTTAACGTGATAGATCATATCCGAAAATTAGAACTAAACTTTGTATAAAGGCATTACTTCTTCGTGCACTTTAAATAACAACTTTCTGAATCAATCCAGAAGAGACCGACATTTTTTTAAAAGATCTAAACATCAAGTTCAAGCAAAAGGAATCAAATTATTTATTATATCAATTTAATAAACAGTGAACTATGGTAATGTTTGCACTCTAGATTTTTGAGGATAAGTAAGATTAAAAATAAAATATTTAATTGCTCAGGTTAATAAATAATACGTATAATAATTTTATTCGAATAACTGTGTGTTAAAAAATATAAATATTGTACATAAACAAAAATTTATATTATTTAGTAGAGTTTGTGGGTATGGGATGAAAAAATTTCTGCGATACCTCTATCTTAGGGAGTATGGATATTACCCGTGGCTCTTTCCAACTGATTTCTTGCTAGGAATGCTAGGCTACCAGTCACTCGAGAGGAGACGAGACATTCACTTGGGTGTCCATTTCTTTCGACTGATAGGCGGTTGTATACACAACTCAGAAATCCTGAGTGATGTAGGTCTGTTCGTCCCTGATAATTATCTTCGACAAAGGGGCCATAGATTGTTTTATCTCCCACGATGCAGAACCAACCTGCCAATGGTTATGCCGGTAGGTAGAGCATTATCTTTGCTTAATCGTATCACCTCGGAGTTTGACATATTTTGTGATAGTTTGGCTCATCTGAGGGAAGCACTATCTTTATTATAATTGTATGGTATATTTATTTTATTAATTTGTCATGCATCTTATGTTTCTCGTTCTTTTTATTAATCTATTATGTATTACTTATTATTGTGTATCTCTAACTTGTATCATTAGTGTATTGGAAAAAAAATCTGTAATGCTTTAGATATGTTTAAAATAAATAAATGAAATGAAATATAATAAGCATAATTAGTAATTTATTGTTTCTTGAACAATAGTGTAAAAGTCCATATTAACTAACTAACTAACTAACCATCACGCCGTCTCCCCGAAAGGGTAGGCAGAAAGAATGGACTGACACACTTTAACCGATACGGCACTCCATCCTTCTCTTTTCGCCCCGCGGGAGACGTGGTGTGATGGGTTGCGAACCTCATCGCCATCAATAGGCATCTCCAACTTTGATCATCCAACATCCACAAAATAAATCTAAAATACAATGATATAAAATAAAATAACAAAATAAAAATAATTTAACACAAAATTCTTTTTTTAAATCAATGCCTAAATATATTATGGAGGAATACCAAAAATCTTAACCTTGTATTTATTATATTTATAGAGATATTGATGGTTATTAGAAGCAATGTGTAGAAGATACCCATCACAGGGAAGGGACGGTTAAAGTTGTATTGTTAAAGTTTATTGTAACACCTGATGATGTCAACATCGGTTGGCGAAACAGCTGTCCCCACACTCTCGGTATTCCATAGTATAGTATAGTAAGTCCATGTTGAATATGTAATATGAATGTAAACGATTATTTTCTAGAAGTTTCATTATATTTAATGGGAATGGCATGTTTCACCTTCAAACACGTTTAATCAAACATCTGACAATGCCTTAGAAAGGTGAAATATGTTATTCCCTTATAATAATAAAAATGGGGAAAACGTTCCACAATTAAATCAAATATTATTTGTTAGAAGAAGACCGAGGAAAACGTTGCACATAAAATATATCAAATATTAAATGTCCGCCACGTGAGGAGTAGGAGAAATTAATGTGCATGCACGACATGATGTATGAATGTTGAGGAAGTGAGATACATATATCGGGAAAGAACAGTATGGGGGGTATATTATTTCTGCCTACCCCACCAGAAAGATGGCACGATGGTTAGTAGTTAGTTATTAAGAACTCTAGAAAACAGATATTCCATTCATATTAAATAACTGGTAAGGTAAAAGAAAATCATTATGTAATCTACGGTAGATAAATTTGATTAATAATGATCCACTTATATTATATGGCAATGAATTCAGTTATAATGATTAACTGATTTTTGTTATAATGTAAAATTGAATTCAATTACACCAGTTTCCACAATTTAATTTCATTGTAGTAATCGTAATGTAGTAATAAAATAGAGGGCCGCAGGGGGGCACGGAAAAGGCAGATTTCTTGGCTGCACAATGTGAGGGAATGGACGGGAATCGAAACTGTGGAGGAGCTATTCCCGACAGCGCATGATAGGGAAGAGTTTACCAGAGTGATCGCCAACGTCGGAGGAACCTGACAGAGCACTTTAAGAAGAAGTAGTAATCGTCGGGCTTAAATCTGCTAAAAAATGCTATTGAACTTGGACTTGGATCCCATGGCATACAGCGGTACAGCTCTTGGAGTGGGGGCTCGTTTCTATGTGGCCCAGGGTGTTCCTTTGTAAGGTGATTTTGGACAAGAAAATTTTAATTTTATGATAAAGTTTTATAAAAATATTTTACATTGATCAGATGTCAATGCTATATTGATCAGAATGAATAGCATTTAATCCAAGGGACACTGGTGATATATTAGGTCCAACAATAACCTAACATCAGAGATTAAATAAATAAATATATGCAAATCCGTTTACTTTTAACTTAAATTATGTAAAGATCAAAGTGACTACATTAAATTCAGATGACTTTGCTTGAATTGTCAATTTATCTTTTAATTAATACTTATCAAAATGAAAATGAGTTTGTTGACAATAAACAGTATGACACTATATTAGATATCTCAGCATTATTTTTAAAGGTAATCAATAAAATGAAGTTTCTCATTTTATTCTATTAAAAAACACAATTTTTGGTTCTATATTTCTTTTTTCAAAAACTTTTTAATGAATCATAGCTTTTATATTATCTATTGTATTCATTTGATAATATAATATTTAAAAAATATTATGGTTTAATTCACCAATGACTAACCTAATTTGAATTTACTGATAAGATTTTATACATCAACAATATCGTAAATAAGATAAGGCTTGATAGGAACATGATTAATGGCTGATTTACTGTCCTAACAAAAGAAACAATAGGACAGATCTATTTCCAACAGCATATCCATACAAAGGGATCCATCTTATTATTCAACTTAACAGATAACACATTGTGCGTAAATGCAAATAGTTCTCTTTGTAGAGAAAATATTAAAATACTGGCCTTACCATGCCCCACTTCAAGATGTGTTATTTTTATATTTTTGGAATACTGTTTCAGAAACAATAAAAAGCATTATTTTTTATATATTTTTTATTATTAAAATATACAAGTAAACATTTGTGAAATTAAATATGGAAACATAATATTTGAATACTTTTAATAAGCCTTAAAGGTAACTTTCATATAAATGTATAAATTTTAATAAACATCAAATAGAAATATTTTATATACTTGTGCATTTTTTTAACACCAATTATTTTTCCTAAAAGTTTATTAGGTAATGTTGAGGCACTTTAAGGGAAGTAGAACCGTGATCACAGAATAGTACTATCGTGACAACTCTTGCTTACATCATAATACTCCAAGAGAACTGGGTACATCTCCACACTGCAATGAAGGAAGCAACTTTCCATTGGCAACTTATCTCTAGACTTGTGAATGTATTTTCTTAACAAATTAAACTAAAACTATTGGACCAATGAGAAAAAATAATAATTCTTTCAACAGAAATTACATGAAAAATAACCAAAATTGCAAGTTCCAAAATTATATTAACTATTATAGTTATAAATAGTACAATTTTAAAAAGATGTCTTATATAAATGTTATCACGATATAGGAAGCCATTATTAGACTTGATAGAATTTTATTGTCGAATTATAGATTTATCACTTTTTGGTCAATAAATTATCTATATTAATATAAAATTATTAAAATACAAAGATAGTAATGTGCATTTTCACACATGAAAAAGGCAACTTGTGAAAAATGTTACGAAGTTTTAAGGAGATTGTGTGACTGCCGAAGAAGATGCAGTCGTATGCGAGTCTCCGGAGGAACTGGGAGCGGCCCACCAGATTATCAGTCCTAAGAAAACAAGTCCGATCACAACAATAATAATCATCATCTTAACATTTTTCCACCAATACTTTCTCTTCAATTTCCCAGCTTGCTGCTCGAACTGTGAAGCTCCATGCTGCAATGCGTCTGCGCGGTCATCTAACTCAGATAACTTTTGATCCCTTTCCAACACTTTTTGGACATTCACTCGCATAATTCCAACAACTTCATTAACTTGGTCTTGAGTTTGCTGGAGTTTCTTATTTTCTGAAGTCACCCTTGGTGTAGAACTGCCGCCTTGATCTTCCATTGTAGAATAATTGTAATAAAATGCGATTTAAAATATATATATTACTGAATCACAGATATTAGCCGGATTTTAAAAAGTTAGATATACTTCGCCAAACTCCAATTTCTGAATGATGACACATTCAACAGGTACAGATCCAAAATGGCGACGCCACCCGTTCGTCCCCCCGTGATGTAGCGTTGTAGCGATTAATATTTTTTTTGTATGTAGGTAGGTACAAATAATATTTGTCAATTATTACACGATATATTTTCGACCCTTTGAAAGGATAAAATAGCTCAAATTATCTTTATTTAACGAGTTGTTTCAAAATAGCGCCCATAGGCGGCTGGCATTTGAAGCTTCTCACAAAAAAAAAATTCCTGCATTTTGGCAATCCTTCAAGATTAAAAAGGGTTCCACATACATGTATATTAGGGTGTCCCTTATTTTTAAAAGTTTTAATTTTACAATGCAGAGGCTATATCCTTCCGACTGAACTCGACAATCTCCTCTCTGAAAATATCCCCACCATCATTGCAGGTGACCTCAATGCAAAACACGGCGCATGGCATAGCCATCGTCGTAATTCCAAAGGAGTATCACTGTACAACTACTCCCTCGATAAAACTGTCACCGTCGATGCCCCCAATGCCTCCACTTTATATCACCACCACCCAAATTATGTACCAGATGTCATTGACATTATTATTAAAAAAGACTTCTCTCGCCCATACCACCTTCAAGTCGTGGAAGAGCTCTCTTCTGATCACAACCCAGTTCTACTCTTTATATCTGACGATCCTCTTCCCCTGTTCTCCCTTGCTCCCATTAGAAAAAAGGTAGACTGGAAATCCCTTCCTTCTTATATCCAAGACACGATCAGAGTCCCGACAACCATTCCGGATGTGGAGACCCTAAACCAAACCACAACCGAGCTCACAGAGACAATTCAAGCCGCTATAGAAAGAGCCACTACCATGGTTGCAAACGATTCCAAAAGACCGATTCTCCCCGACAATATTGTAAACCTCATTAAAACAAAAAACAGAGCACGCAAAAGGTGGCAGCACTCTGGGAATCCTGAAGATAAATCATTAACAAATAGACTTAACCGCGAGGTAAAACAGGCGCTAGCCGATCTCAGAAATGACCGCTGGATGGAATTCATCTCTTCCCTTAATGAAGAAAAATCAGAATTCTGGAAACTCTCCAAAAACCTCCGCAATCCTTTTGCTAGAATCTCCCCGCTTCACGGACCGAACGGATTAATATACTCCCCTGCAGATAAAGCAGAAGCATTTTCATCCAGTCTGACAGACCAATTCACCACCAACAACTCACATGACGACCCAGAATTTGTGACCATGGTAAATACTCAAGTCAAAAATTTTCTTAGCGAATTGCCCTCCGATCCGATTAAATTCACCTCCCCCACTGAAATCAATGAAATCATAAAATACCTCAATCCCCGGAAATCGGCTGGCCCTGATCGTGTCTCAAATAAAGTCTTAAAATGCCTCCCATCAAAAGGTATCTGCGCCCTAACTGCCATATTTAATGCCTCCTTTAGACTCCGTACATTCCCAAACTCTTTCAAGATAGCAGACGTCATCCTCATCCCCAAACCCGGGAAAGATTACCTCATTCCCGAAAATCATCGCCCCATAAGCCTCCTCCCCTGCACCAGCAAGTTATTGGAAAAAATAATACAAGCACGACTCAAAACAGCGATACACGAACGCAATATCATACCACACTTCCAACACGGATTTCGCGACAAACACTCCACTCTACATCAACTGCTTCGAGTAGTTGAACATATCACCCTGGGCTTCAACACACGCAAATATACCACATTCTTTTCGCTGGACGTCAGCAAAGCCTTCGACCGGGTCTGGCACGACGGCCTGCTTTACAAAATGTACAAATCATCGATCCCCCTGTCTTTAATCCAACTTATTTCCAGCTTTCTTGCCAACCGTGAATTCAGGGTTAAACTAAACCAAACAAAATCTTCTAAATGTCCCATAAGTGCAGGAGTCCCCCAGGGGTCCGTCCTGGCCCCAACCCTGTTTAACATCTACACTAGCGATATCCCTCCTCCCTTAGACCATTAAACCCACATTGCACAATTTGCCGACGACACGGGTATCTTCTCAAGCTCCAAGAGTGCCCGTCTAGCTACTAAACGCGTCCAAAAGCAGGCAATCGTGCTAGAACAATGGTGCAAGAACTGGCGAATCACCATCAATCCAAGCAAAAGCGCAGTCACACTATTCACAAAAAGACATGCACCCCGTATCAGCCCCCCTGACATACAAATGTTTGGCCAATCAGTCCCTTGGACTAACACAACTACATACCTTGGAGTCACATTGGACTCCAAGCTAACTTGGGAAGCACATATCTCAAATAAAGTCATGTCCGCGTCACGAGCCATTGGTGCTCTCCTTCCCATGTTAGGAAAAAACAGCTCTCTAAACACCGAAAATAAACTCCTGATTTATAAATCTATTATTAGACCCATAATCACCTATGCAGCCCCCATCTGGGGCCACGCAGCTCAGAGTCACACACGCAAACTTCAAATCCTGCAAAACAAGATCATCCGGCTTGCGCTGGGTGCTCCCTTTTGGACCAGGATTACACAACTTCACCTAGAGGCGGGTCTCCCCACTCTAGACGAACACATCCACACACTGGCCGAGCGTTTCTTTCAGGGGGTCGCCACACACCCAAACCCCTCTATACAAGAAACCTCTAACTACACCCCCAACATTCACTACCGTCACTAGCGCCCAAAACACATTCTCCTTCAGAGATACACCACGGGCCACACCTCACAGTCACTTCCCTCTTTCCCACCAGAACCCCTCCCAACCATCACCCCCCCAGATCCACCTTAGACGTGTAAAATAAAGTACAAATAATGTACTGTAACTATTTAATGTCCTCCTAATCTTTCCTCATTACCCCATCCTACATAACATATCCTCATTCCCAACAAAGTCACTTCCAACAGGTGGGGGAGCAATAGCCTTCGGGCTGATACTCCCGAAAGACAAGATCATAGACATAGAATTGGAATAAAACCCTTTTATTCAAAGATAAACATCCGAAACCAACAAAACTTTGACTTCATTTTTCTCAGCTTTTTACTTTTGTCAGTTGGAACCTTCTTACTTTCAGGTGACGAGGTGTCAACTAAGCATCAGATATTATTTTTATACAATTCAGTCTGTAGTTGAAGCACTTGGTCTTAGTTCTGACTATTATCCGACCAACAAATGTTCTATTCAACGCATTCGAACACAAATGGGAAAAGATAGAGCGGGATCCATTAAATCCGATTTTCAGAATAACGAAAGAAGTTACAGTTCATTGGGATGGAAAATTGTTACCTGGTCTGGACGTAAGAAGTTCTATAGCCTGCCAATTATTATTTCATATGACGAGAAAGAACAACTTCTTGCAGTGCCGAAATGAGAGAGCTCTTCCGCCAAAGATCAAACGAAAGCAGTATCAAACGTGCTTCATTATTGGAACCTGAATAATGTACTGTGATACGACATCATCTAATACAGGACGCTTTAACGGAGCTTGTGTACAAACACTAGAAAGAGAGTTCATATTAATTTACGAACTGATGCTCAAACATGCGTTTGAATCGCAAAACCGATTATACGAGATGATTATAGCTGAGCTCGCTATAGTTTTTCTGGGTGAAGGCAATGAAAATAAAATAAAAATCAGACCTCCTGGCCAAATGCATCAAGCACGATGGATGGCAAGACCTATTTACTCCTTAAAAATAAGTTTGCTGCAGTCTCAGTTTAAAATATGCGCTAAGGACAAATAAGCTGTACGAGATGTTTGTTTACTTATTGTGGCAGTTTCTGGGAATCCTTGGCTTGGATGTAGTTTGGCGATAAAAGCGACTAATCAAGATTTCAGTTTTTAAAGACCTTAAAAGATTACGAAAAAGTTGACAATTTACATAGCGGTTTTAAACAAGTTCAGTCAACACTTGTGGTACTTGCCAGAGGAAATAGCCGTCCTTTTAATTTTTGATGACAAAGTTGATGAGCAGACCAAAGGAAACATTGTGGAAAACTTACAAAAAGAAAGTTTTGGTGTTTCGGGAAAGAGATATGTTCCATCGAAGGAACAGATGTCTGGCTACGGTACGTAGTAGTGTTTTCTGGTATTTAATTTAGATCACTTAAATTCACTTAATTTAACTTATTCGTTTTATTTATGGGTACAACAAGTATTTGTTATCTTGTTTTAGGGAAATCTTGGAGTGATTTTGTTTCTGTCAAGAGTAAAGATTTATTTTCACAATTGAAACTTGATAGTTGTTTCCTTCAAGAAATTGTATCTTCATAGAAAGACAACGCGGCGTTTGTGGAAGCTAAAAAGAAGGTTACTAGCTTAAAAGCAGTTAAAAATCTGAAAGAGCTGTTAAACTAATTCATTGTTTGATTACCGCAGATGAAGAATATAAGCAGTTCTAATTATGTTGTGTGCAAGAACATAGGAAAATTTACACAGACTGTAAAAAAAGACTTTTAAGAGGAAATATCCAAATAAACAAATACAAAAATTGTATCTTTTTTGATAATAACAAGAAAAGCGTTACATAAATTAATGTTTTCCTCAATATTTATTTAAAATAATGGAATTAAAGTGATCATCTACAATTACATTTTAAATACACTTTCAGCAGCTATTTTCTAAAACTTTGAGGCCAAGTTGGCACGGGTTGAAATTGACGTAGGAAGTTGAAATTCTGTGTATGGTTAACTAGTAGACTAATGAACACAATTAGGGGGTATGGGTTTCAATAACCGAAAGAAAAAAAAATCGCCCATTAAAGGGACACCCTAATATAATATATATGCATCATCACGGATGATTGTGATCAAATTGTACATCGCTATGCAGCCAGCCAGCTATAATGACAACCTCTCCCTCAATAGGCATTTGCCTCTGGTGCCGACGCCACAATTCCTAACCATCGTAATCGCTCACTACTATATTTTGCCGTTGCTACCATCTTCCCGACCCACTGCCATCTCCGAGTCTGCTGGCGTTCCTCGAACGCCTCCATCTCGTGGTTCTGCCACTGTCGACTTCACGTCCTCCTGCCCCGTCACCACCATCGTTGTCGACCCGCTGTTTACTCCAACGACCTATGCCCCAACCCTTCCCTTTCCACCATCCGTATCCCATTCTATATCTCAACCCCATACTCATATCGGTCCCCACCCAAGGCCACCGGCCCACACCCAAGGTCATTCTTGTCCTACTCGGTTCTGTATCCAGGACCAATCGGCCCCCACCTAAGGCCACTACCTGTCACCATCTCTCGGTCTCCATCCAAGACCTCAGCCCCTGTCCAAGGCCTGGTAAACGAGATTTCGAGACGGCATTGGTATTGGACAACCGGCTTAGCATGAATGTGGACGTGGTATTAGCCAATGCCGTCTCGAATCTATGCTTATCAAGCCGCAATGTTAAGTTTACAACTCTGGGTCCATCGATCTGACAGCTGTCAAATGTCAGACAATTTTGATAAAAAGATCGCGACAATTTCGAAACAATTAATAAACATAAACGTTTTAAACAATATTACTGCATTATGCATTTGTTACGAAGATGTCGTCGTCACGGGGTGAAACACGAAGATTACTCGTATTTCACTCCCGATCTCGAAGCAACTCTTCACAACGTATTGATGCCCAGTGTTTACTCGCTAATGTGATTATTATTATGTTAATTGAGATTGCTCCGGGATGTATAGTTGATATTGTTTCATGGCATAATCGGTGAGATTGCACTGGACAAATTTTACATGACCGAAAATACGTTTTCTCTCTGGAGGCTTGTTTGATCTTAGTTATGTTTAATTTTAATTAGTGATAAGACTATGATAAGACAATTTAAAAACAATAATAGTGCTTAAATAAGTGAATTGACAATTTTCGTGAGTGGCCACATTTTGGAGGGGGATGACCTAATCTCTCACCCTGCGGAGCAGACTCGAGAGGGCTACATGTAGCGACGCTCGACAGCTCGCGGGTTCCCTTCGCTGCGACAGCGGTGGCCAGCATCAAGCCCCAATGGTGATTAGCTGGCGCGGCTGGTTAGCACGAGGACGATGATCTGCGAAGCCAGCGTGGTGGCGAGTTGGCCGCTAATGGCGTCCGCGCCACGAGGGACGTGCGAGGCGGGAATGGCCCTTGGCCGGCGCGCCTCTGGGAAGCCGCACGTCCGCCTCCTCTGAAGTCTGATTTTCAACTCTCGAGCGTCGCTACATGCAGCCCTCTTGAGTCTGCTACGCAGGGTGAGGGATTAGTTCATCCCCCCCAAAGTGTTGCCGTTCACGAAAAATTGTCAATGCACTTATTTAAACACTATGTTTTTAAATTGTTTTTAAATTGTCTTATCACTAATTAAAATTAACCTTAACTAAGATCAAACAAGCCTCCAGAGAGAAAACGTATTTTCGGTCATCTAAAATTTGTCTAGTGCAATCTCACCTATTGTGTCATGAAACATGGCTATATCACATTATTATTATGAATTTTGAGGATATATCTTGTACACAAATTATATTATACAATTCAATGTGTGTTCAATATATTACTAGTACTTTTATAAAGTAAACACACTGAAGGAAATACATATAAATACGAGGTCTGTTCAAAAAGTATCGCGAATTTTATATTTTTTCAAAAAGTATTTATTTATTCATGAATATCTATTTTGTCCCCTTCAAAGTAATTCCCCTCGGATAAAATACATTTATGCCAACGTTTTTTCCAATCCTCGAAGCACTTGAAAAAATCATTTTTTGTGATCTTGTTCAGCTCCTCCTTCGATGCCGTCTTTATCTCCTCAATCGTGGCGTAGCGTCGTCTTTTCATGGGCTTCTTCAGTTTTGGAAACAGGAAAAAGTCACAGGGGGCCAGGTCTGGGGAATACGGTGGCTGCAGCACCATTACTGTGTTGTTTTTGGCCAAATATTCGCGCACAAGCAACGATGTGTGAGCAGGGGCGTTATCATGGTGCAAAAGCCAGTTTTTGTTCTTCCACAAATCCGGGCGTTTCTGGCGGATTGCTTCGCGCAAATTGCGCATAACTTGCAGGTAATATTCCTTATTGACCGTACTACCCTGTGGCAAGAACTCATGATGCACCACGCCCCTGCAATCGAAGAAAACTGTGAGCAAAACCTTCACGTTCGACCGAACTTGGCGCGCTTTTTTTGGTCTTGGCTCATGCGGCAGCTTCCATTGGGATGATTGAGCTTTGGTTTCCACGTCATAACCATAAACCCATGATTCGTCACCAGTTATGACCCTCTGAGCACATTTGGGTCGTCACGGACCGAGTCCAACATCTCCTGAGCAATGTTAACGCGATGCTGTTTTTGGTCGAAATTGAGCAATTTTGGCACGAATTTCGCGGCGACCCGACTCATGCCCAAATCATTGGTTAAAATCGAATGGCACGAGCCAATCGATATGTTTAGGTCCTCAGCAACTTCTCTAACGGTGATTCGACGATTGGCTAATACTATTTTCTTCACTTTATCAATGTTTTCGTCTGTTGTTGACGTGCTCGGGCGTCCGGCACGCTCTTCGTCGTTCATATCTTCTCGGCCCTCTGAGAACATTTTGTACCACCGATAAACGTTGCTTTGGTCCAAGGTAGCTTCACCATATGCCACAGTCAACATTCGAAATGCGTCCGCGCACTTTATTTTGTTTTTCACACAAAATTTGATACAGATTCTTTGATCCATTTTTTGGAATAGGCAAAAATCGAAGACGAGCCAAAACACATCCAAGCAAAACAGCTGTCAAAAATTAACTAAACATTCAAAATGGCCGACCTTGTCAGCATAAGTAAGGGACATGAGTACCAACATAACGCTACAAAAAAATCTAAAATCAAATATACGTAGCCAGCGGAAATTCAAAATTCGCGATACTTTTTGAACAGACCTCGTACTTTACAAATGGTCCGGCACGAGGAGAGAGGTTAGACAGAGTAAAATAGACATACCGGCACTGCGGATACACAAATGTATTATATTAAAATATTTGTAACACGGATATAAGGAATAATAATACGATCGTAGTCGTATTTTACATTAATTACACATTTATAATCGAAATATTGTAAAATGCGAGATCACGGCACGAGTCACGTACTAACGGCCCAGAAAAGCGCCATGTTGTAAATATTGTCTATGTGCTTACGACCTGGTAAATATTTTCAAGACGACATTGGTATTAGCTGTCAAACGAAATCGTTGTCTTTGAACGATTTCGATATTTACTTAAATCTATGGCTTGTTGGTTTGCATAATAGAAATTTTGTTTTTCTTGATGCGTGATATTGATCATAATTATATTAATTTTCCAAAACTGCAATCCCATTTTTTAACACATTGCATAATTTTGTAAACTCGCCAACTTAACAATGCTCTCCATTTCCAAAATATTTTTGAGAAAACTTCCTATGAAGGTATAAATAATTTCCAAGTGTACAATATGTACATTATTTTTTAATATAATTTTTTTTTATATATCTATTTTTTATCTGGAATGTTTTAATATTTTGCATAATTGAATGGTGTTGGTTTAAATACAAATATATATATATATATTTTTTTTATTCTTACTAGGAATATTTTGTATCAACTATAGCATCGCGTAAGTGCTCCAAGGATATTATACATTATGATGACTCCATGGAACCCGTTATCCCCGAATACAATATTGACAGAAATGAACCCTTGGAGTTGAGGAAAGCAAGGTATATAGATATTGTAGTTTTCCTAGTGACATAGTACCCTATAAGAAATGTTATATTTTTACTAAGAACTCACGCTAAAATTCGATGTTCATTTGTTAGACAAATATATTGCAGTAGACAGGAAAAATGAAGGTGTGATAGTGTAGTCATTCCTATTTAAAATATTAAAAATCTTTGTTACCTTAAGCACAGTGGCGGTACTGCCATAGAAGCCCAGAAGCTCGGCTTGCGTAACAAAATTT
This sequence comes from Lepidostoma basale, assembly GCA_022606425.2. Taxonomy (NCBI): domain Eukaryota; kingdom Metazoa; phylum Arthropoda; class Insecta; order Trichoptera; family Lepidostomatidae; genus Lepidostoma; species Lepidostoma basale. The sequence goes on from JAHDVF020001563.1 coordinate 715,321, forward strand.
TGAATCAAAACCTCTTCTGGCTTACAGAGGTTCAGCTCTTGTGGCTATTCCTCTTACGTCTGATGGGAACATTGTTGGAAGGTGATTTGGTGGGTTGTTGGTTCATGCGGGGGTACGATTTCTTAGATTTGGGGGTTTTGATTCAAAATTTCTTACGCAAGCCGGGCTTTTGGGCTTCTATGGTAGTACCGCCACTGCCTGTGAGTTTTGTAGACTAACTACAGCGAAGAAAGCATACACCTTTGGAATACATTTTCGTATGACTGTCTATTTAAATTACATAACATACTTAAAAAATCGGATGGGCTTGCCTTACTGGTTAATCCTAGGCACGCCACTGAAAGAGCTCTAACTGCCATACCGGAGGCTACGATGTTTGGATTCCTCATCAATTATCAGCTGCCAATTTATTGGAACGTCTTTCAACATTTTCTAGCATTGCTTTGAATCATTCATGAAAAAATCATTCACATTGTGAATTAATTTTCACAATGTGAATGATTTTTTCCCCTTTCTTTCTGAACGATATTCCGTGTATTGTCACTAGACGTAGAACAAGTTTTTCTTAGTCAACGGTCCAGCTTATCAGAATCTCAATTGAATTGAGATTGGGAGAATCAGGTGCACAAGTCAATTTCTCTCGAGAAATATTATTATATTTCTCTCCAAATATATTTCTCTCTAAATATAACTTAAGAGATCTTTGCCGTGTGTTTGATATTCTTATCATGCCTAAAAATATTATCATAACTAACTAACTAATTAACTAACTAACCATCACGCCATTTTCCGGAGGGGTAGGCAGAGAGGATGGATCGCCACAATGCTCGATCCTGGCATACATCTCGGGCTTCCTCTACATTCATACATCGTACTATGCACGCACGTCGTTTATTCTGACTTCGAATGTGACCGCCTTTTAGTAATTTAATTTGGTCATGCCATGTTTTCCTCGGTCGTCCTCGGCTTCTTTTTCCACTCACGCTGCTTGTGTACAACTTTTTTACCATTCTACTCTCATCCATTCGTTCCATATGTACAAACCATCTCAGGGATTCTTTTTTAATTTTATCCATGATGCAGTCATCTGCCTTACATTTCTTTCTTATTTCATCGTTCGGTATTCTATCATACAACGTTTTCCCGCACATTATTCTTAGTGATCTCATTTCTACGGCGATTATCCTGCTTTCATCCTTCTTTTGCCAGCTCCAAGCTTCACTTCCATACATGAGGGTTGGCACTAGAACTCCATTGTGTACTGCCATCTTTGCTTCTGTGGATATATTTTTATTTGCAGTAATGACTTTGAGTGTGCCATTTATTTTATTCTCAGCACCAACCCTTATTTCGATGTCTTTCTCCATTTTTCCATCTCTTGTAAACATGCTTCCCAGATACGTAAATTCGGTAACTTGCTCCAATTTTTCGCCCATCACACTTATATCACAAATCGTCATACATTCTTCTTTCTCGAAAAACCATCACTTTAGATTTAGACACATTATCACCAAGTCACTCTTTTTGCATGCCTCATACATCCTTGACACTAAGACTTGCAAATTTTCTCTATTGTCAGCGATTAACAGAGCATCGTCTGCATATAACAAACAGCTGACTGAGAAACAATTCATCTTAGCACCAGCGTCTATGCCTTCAAGTTCTTTCATACACTTGTCCAAGTATAGTTTGAACAACCACGGGGACATCACACAACCCTGTTTGACACCTTTGGTGATGTCAAACCAAGATGTGACAGCCCCGTTAACCCTGACACAAGCGGTGCTTCCCTCATAGAGGGATGCGACCGCGCGTATCAGTTTTGTGCCCACTCCATACTCAGCCAAGACCTTCCAAAGTTTTTTCCTATCAACTCGGTCATACGCTATATATCTATCCAAATATAATTATATTTCTCTCTAAATATAATTATATTTCTCTCCAAATATAATTATATTTCTCTCCAAATATATTTATATTTCTCTCTAAATATAACTTAAGAGATCTTTGCCGTGTGCTTGATATTCTTATCTTGCCTAAAGTTAAATTCATTTTGAAAAATTTGTTTTAAGTAAAAGTATTTTATTTTTGAAAATTACTCGCTCTTTCCCTTTAATCCCCGGTTACAGTAATATTTCCTATTAAATTGCCGCTAAAACAAACCCAAACTCTTTCATGTTTCACTGAAGATACAATATATTTTTATAATGCCTTTTCCCCCTCAAATCTTCCAATGAAAATTTTATCGCTCCTTGGTATAAAAATGTTTCCATTTTGGTAAAATCCTAAGGTCAATCATAAACTGATGCAGTTTGCTGTAAATTTGAAAAATATTTTTTTATTAAATATTAGCGACATTTATTACAAAGGCCAGGAAGTTTATCATACAACCCTTATATGTGTTGCAATATTTCCATCCTTCCATCTTTTAGTTAAAATAAAATGCATCTGCTTTTGTGGAGTGGTATCTATAATTTTATTATAAGTGTGCAAAAATAATATATTTTTAAATATAATAGAGATGAAATTATGGCTTTGTGGTCAACCACAAATTATAAAAATCAATAAACTTTAATAAACATTGGTTTTCTAATATGAACATTTTAAAATAATTAATATTTTTTGTTTTCCAACTATTGGAGTTTTATTTTATTAGTTTATCTTAATTATTTTAGATGAATATATTCAGAAATTTGCCTAACATTTTTACGGAGGACTTCTCCAAGTCGAAGTAGTATTTTTGGTAAAGCTTTTGCACCATTTATAGGCAAACTATTATAATAATAAGTAATTAAGTTAAATATACTAAAATAAATCAATTGATAATTTTTTATTAATTATTTTAAATGATTATCCTCATTTCATATTTGCTATTGTACAATTTCCTGAACTTTCCTGAACTGTATTTTATATTTTGCTGTGAAATTATATAAATTAGGTCACATGTATTTGAGAGATGAAATGTAACATGTGACTTTGATTTTTTTTTCTATAGAAAAGTGAGCAGAATAATTTGCTGCCTATTTCACAATAAATTCTTGCCTGGTGAAGTGGCTGTAAATTTTCACACTAGTCTTAATTTGTTTGTGTTCAGTTCACTAATATCTATTTATTTTTATAATTATGCCATTGTAAACATTGGTCCTGCCTTTTTCAACAGGCATGATTAAAAGTAGATTGGTCCAACAGACAGGAAGAAAAAAATTCTATTTTTGAGGTTGTCGAATATATGAATTAAGAAATACCAAAATTCTCTGGGAATTGTTCTGACAATTTAAAGAATTAATTTAAAATGACCGTTTATTATTTTATAGGGAAAACTTACTGATTTTTATAATATTTTTACAGTTTGTCTATATGATACATGTATAATTCAGTTCTTAAATATGGGTCATTAAATAATATTTTTTACTTTGTACATAACACCAACTTGATTATAAAATTAAAATTAAAAAACAAACATGTTTCGGATATAGAAGCCCCTTTTTTTAAATTTATTTATTTGACACATTCACAATGGAGTGTTTCGTGTCATACAAGTTATAATACATTTAAGTTACATATTTATATACTAACAATTAGTAAATATTAAAATAACATCATTAACTCACATAATTAGACAGTTTAAATGAACAAATATTAATTATATACATAATAATTGTGTGAAAAATTACATTATAAAATCGTGAAATTTCTATAATTTTAAATTATTAACAGAGAGAAAATGATTTAATGATATAATTACAAGTTTTTATTGTGATGACAGTAATACTTCTATGGTGATGTGAAATGTGAAAAATATAATAATGATTTATTTGAGAAAAATTTCCCGCCCTACCAATAGAGGGCATTGAAAAATTAAATGTTGAAGATCGCCATTTGCACCGCATTCACATATAGGAGAAGGAGATCAGTTGATTTTGAATAGGTGGGCCGGAGTCAGACAGTGGCCAGATCGAAGTCTACAGTATGTTGTAATTAGTTTTCTGCTAACACAGTAGCCCTTGTGATATTAATATTATTAATAAATAAATAACAATTCATGAATATGGTCAGTTTTGACAGATATTAAAATGATTTTTTTTCAGAATGTTTATCCTTTTGTTATAACAAATATTTTAAATAAAGTTAAAAAAAGAAACAAGGTTTAATAATTAAGTATTTAAAAAAAACTTGTTCTGGAAATGGATTAAAATGATGTATTTTTTTTTTTACAGATTAATATACCAATCGCGAAAGCGTGGTATGTTAGAAAATGATTTGCTTTTAAGCACATTTGCTTCGAAGTACTTGAAAGATATGACCGAGGAACAAACACTTCTCTACGACCGACTCATCAACTTGCCCTCCAATGATTGGGACATATTCTACTGGGCTGTCGGACGTAAACCAACCCCACCAGAATATGATAATGCGATAATGGATCTCCTTAAAAAACATGTAGAAAATAAAGAAAGACAAACTCGATTTAGACAACCGAATCTTAATTGATAGTATCTTTACAATATTTTAGTATTTTGGCAAGTATTACTTTATCAGTTTTGTATACCTTATATTAGTTTTCAGAAAAGCCTTTATTGATGTTCAATACAAAACTATATTAATTAAAGATTCCGTTCAAAGCTGAATATCTGTTTTAGATTGAAAATTTAATTGTACAAAAACTACACACTATTATCATTAAATCTTACCTTGAGTTATTTGTAGGATCGAATTGTATAATCAATTTTGCATATAAAACACCAGATTTAAAACAGGTTTAATTTGAAAAAATATAATAGTGTTTAATGTGTAGGTATTTTAGATAGATTTTTTCTTTGAAATACACTCCCATGACATAAGTAAAGAGACTAACACAAAATTTTTAATTTTTTAAATAAGATGGTGCATAAATTACGACCAATCTTCTGATAAAACCACTTGCAGCTCAAAAAATTTGCTAGGTTTTTTTTGTATTTTTTGTATATTATCTTGAAGAACATGCCAAGTCAGTTTATGAGATTCGTATCCGGGAATAAAACACCTTTTATGTAATGCCAAATTACACCTCACAACATTACGCTTACAACCCCATCTGTTACATTTTGGTAGAGGCACTGTCTTCAAATTTGTCTACACCTATATTTGCCCACTTAAATTATATTAGCAATAATGACTTTCATTATGATCCGTTTCCAAAGTGACCCGCTTCCAAAAACATTTACTTAGGTTTTTAAATCTTTTGGCCCATCATATGAAATTTTTGAAATTTTGTCAATAATTATTTTTGACACTTGTGTATTGGAGATGCCTTTGGATGTTAATGTCAGTCCCGGATGGACAGAGGGCATACCAAGGAAATTAACGAGCAAAGCTAACAAAAGGGCATACTTGCGCCCTATAACAACCTTGGGTAAGCGGTGGGTACCCAATATACCTTTCAACATATTCTTTTTGAGAGATAAAATTTTTCTGCAACACTATTTATGGTTTTCTTGGGTTTTGTGTCATTTTTTCTTATAAACGCCCGTTTATTACTACTCCTTATAATTTGGCCGTACATTCATTAATCGGGTTTCAGAGATTTTAATAAATATTCTGAACTTGTCTATCTACTTTTATTATGGGAGTGTATTAATTCATTATTTTGGTATTTATCCTACAATAAATTACATGAAAATGAGTTTTTAACCCGTGTTACTGTTTTCAAAAGTACTTGGGAAGAATATTCAGTTTATTTCCATACTATTTATCCAATATAAACATATACATGTGTTATGCATATACTTCTATTGTGAAAATCGTTTTTATGTTATAATTTTGTAATTTTTATGACAAATATAGAAACTGTTTTTATGAAATTGATATTTTTTTGTCTATCTGGTTCACATTTATTATATAATATAAAAAAAAAATCTGTTCAAAATACAAAAACACATGGTGAAAATATTATTTAAAAATTGTAATCAACGCCTATCTTTCTAATAATGAATATAATATAAATTTCTTCCCTCATCTTTGAAAAATTTATAATCTCACATCACAACATGCAAACCACTGCACAGAAACAAAATGGCTTATAAATCACTCTAAATGTATGTTAAGGTAATCTATAATACACATCTAGGGATTTTTTTTCCTGTATTTGAAATTTTAAATCGGCATATAATATAGATACTTTAAAAAACATATTTAATGCCCCCAAATAAATGGGAATGGGTTAGGAGAGAAAATCTTCCTTTTTAATTTTGCCATTTTCTAATATTTAACCCTCTATCTGCCGGATACGAGTTATCTAGTTGAATAATAGAAATGAAGAAACATCTTTTTGAAAAAATACTACTTGGCACGATTTAACCCTCAATGTAATTTATGTTTATACAAATAAGAGAACAAAATTTTTGGGTTTATAAAAACTTCTCTATTGTGATAGGTACAGTACAGGTACAGACGAGATCATTCGCGCTGTTAGCCAAGCGACGACTGACGATTAACAGTAGCTAAAATTGCTACTGAGTTAAGCATCAGCTTTGGAAGTGCTCAGACGATTATTACGATCTTGGGTTTCAGAAAGTGTTTGCATGATGGATTCCTCATCTTCTCACTGAAGGAATGCGTTTACTTGGCAAAAACTTCAAGAGTTAATTGTCCTGGGCTATACTGAAATACCCTCCCTATAGTCCGGACCTATCGCCATTTGATTATCACTTTTTCGGCGCCATGAAAGAAGCACTTGGAGGACAACGTTTTGACACCAATGTCGCAGTAGAGACTTTCATGCGCAATTGGCTGATGACACAACCACCTTATTTTTACGATAACGGGATAGAGAAATTACCGATGGGAAAAATACATTTTAAAATCAGGAAATTATGTAGAAAAATAATTTTAAGTGTTTGTATTTCTATATTTTTTCAATAAACCATTTAAAAAAATACGGTTTATATTTGACTCACCCTCGTATATGTTTCCTATAGTTATGGCAGAAAAAAGTGGCCATATTTTATGCCCCAAATTGCCGTGCAAAAGCGATTCGAAGTACTCTTGTATTAAAGGTGATTCATCTTCTCAACAAAGTGACATTCCGTATAAAGCTCTTTATATGCAACTATAACGAATTTGTGTACAATCTTAATAAAAAGAAAAACAAAAAGAGAATGTCATGGTTCAATACATACTTCTTTTAATATTATTTTTCCCCCAATATTTGCATCAATTTGGTTTATGCTATAATGATGTTAAATTTCATTGAACAAAATAGTGATACTATGTTTATTTAAGTTCTTTTGCTAGACAAGTTTCACTATTTCAGGTCTTTATTTATATTCTTTTTCTTCTTTTAGACCTTTGGTCTGTTCCTGTAATCAGGCTGGCCTCTCTTGGGAGGTCGACTCCTAGGTGTCCCTCCATCTCTTTGGCGGTCTTCCGGGGGGACGGTAGCCGGCAGGAATCTGATGCGCCACATCATTCTGGAAAGATCCATCCTCTGCACATGCACATTCCAGTGTATCTTCTGCATTGTCTGCCCCATCTTATGACATCTTCCACCCTGCAGATTTCACGGATATCTATGTTCCTCACCCTATCTCGAAGAGTCTTTCCTGGTATCTTCCTCACCGTCCGCATCTCTGCCACCCGCACTTTAGCCTTCGTTCTTGTGATATTATTTATATTGATTAAAATAAATCTTTTTGACAACACCAATTCCAAAATATTGGGTGGTTAGTGTATTACATCCAACACAACATAAAAAATGTAGGTATACAATGTATTAATAAAATAAGGAAAAAATAATTCTGCGAACAGTTAATTATAAGGGACCAAGAGTTAGGTAATAAAAGAGGTATATAATTTCTCAACAATAACTACATATTTACATGCGACGTTTTATGTTCAAGTTCATTATTCAATTTTTTTAATACACAACTTTTTTGCAAAACATAATTTGCATACATAATTTGTACTTGGATATATATTTTTTTTCATTGTTGAATAAAAAGAATATTTAAATTAATCATTGTTTTCCTACAAAAAATACTTTGGTACCTGCACTAGATATGTAAATTCCCCCCACTCAGGTACATGCACCATTAACCCTTACATGACCCAGCTTATGATAAGGAGAATGGGAATATGTATATTTGCTGTGTGTGTAGTCAGTTCTTTCCTACTTCAAGTCTTAGAATGATTGTTTTAGCTTATTACAGTAGCTGTTTGTTTGAAATTTTCTTTTTAGTACAGTGGACATAATTTATGAACTGAATGTAATGTTTTATGATACTTACAATTTGTTTTCTTAAAGCGTAATCGGTGTTTTGTTACTTCTAATTTTTCATTTTCTTATCATGGATTCACTAAGTGTTTTGATGATGTTCCCCATACGTCACTATCTCTCTGTATATTTGTGAATTTTTATCTGCCCCCACCTACATGTGGAGTGGTGTGGCTATGTGCGCTGTAATCAATGCTCGTGTAATTTCAATTTATAATCCTACTTGTACATTCATTCCTCATTATGACTGCGGATGTCTTGTATAGTGTTTGCAAAATCTTTAAGAAATGAAACGTTCAAACATATTTTTCTATGGCTGATGTGTTAACCAAACTTAATTAGCTGTATTCATTATATATTTCTTTTTGAACTTTATAAAATACACTAAATACTTTACAGTGTAAAACAATCAATTTAACGTGTGCTTTCAAAAATAACACATTCAAAATGGTGATCAGGAGCAATGTAAGTATATAAATTTGTGTTTTTATTTTAACTTTTTTTTTTCAATTTTCAAACACAGTTTGATATATTTTCATATGTAACAATATCAATAAATCATGTGTTGAAAAAGAGTGATGCAAGATGAGTAGGAATTCGTTGATACTTATATATAAAAATAATCCATATGAATATATTATAGTAACAGTATAATGATGAAACACTAAACTCTGCGGACATCAGTATCTCATTTTTTTCTGTTAAAGTTCAAGACTTCATATCATATTATTCTCGTGACCTCAGTTACTTTTATAAAAAGAAATGATATCCTCCACCCATTTATTTAGCAGATTACAAAAATAATACAAATATCAAATATATATAACGATGGTATGAAATGCCTATTTTAACATCTTAAGTATTGATTATATAGTATTAGTCGCATTATATATATATATATATATATATATATATATATATATATATATATATATATATATATATATATATATATATATATATATATATATATATATATATATATATATATATATATATATATATATATATATATATATATATATATATATATATATATATATATATATATATATATATATATATATATATATATATATACCAATACTTGAACAAGTACTACCTTCTGTACATTTTTTTGTAAACAGTGATAAAATTGGTTTACCATCAGCTTGTGAATACTAATTAATTTAATTCCTCTTCTAAAACAGGCCGCAATGCCTACAATAAGAAGAAGAAGAATATATATTATCATTGTACAGAGAAATATTCATTGTTCTATTTATTTACTTTTGAAATAATAAATATTTTTATTAATGTACCACATTTTTTTAGGTTTGATAGTTGTTTGTTCTGGTTTAAATTTTCATGTGATTTTAAATAACTAGTTTGGCCTGGTTTCATTTATCAGAGGATTTTTATCACTCTTTTTAACATCTTTGTAACATGGTTTTCAAGATATGCAAAAAAAGTTATTATATATCACATATACCGGTGTTCCTAACTATAATAAAATACTTTTTATTATGAACAAATCAGTGTATATTTTTTATACATTGCATTTTACAAATTTCATTTAATTATGATATTCGATTTCACTATATCAAAATAAAATTATAAACATTATACAATAGAAAATATGGAAAGATAATATATGAGACATGTATTGTAATTTGCCAAATAAGTTATATTTAAAAAATCAGGAAATATTTTGTTTACTTAAATTATGTTTTAGATAAGTAATAATGAAATAAAACCAAATGGAATATTTTATTAATACAATCACTCTAACAATAGTGATAAGGCATATGAACTTGTTCAAGAATCTAAATTAATTATTTAAATTTTATAACATGAAAATACTTGCTAAGAAAATCAAATAAAAATTGCAAGACGAATAGTGAAAAAAAAATATTTCCATTTGTTTTAAGATGTGATTAGTTTTATTCCACTTGTTTATTAGTTTTAACCGGTTTCAGCAGTCTGGCATCTCCAGAAGATGGCAGCGAGCTGCCGAAACCAGTCGAAACTAAAAAAAACAAGTGGAATAAAACTAAATTTATATTACAGAAAGATTTATTTACTTTCATTATTTAGGGTGAAGCTCTATCAAAAAATTTCCATTAACAACATTAAATTGTTTGTTATTTTTGCGATATTTATTGTTTGCATTATTTTTATTATTTAACCTTTATAAGTTGTACGTCATTTTTTGTTTTAGTCCTTGGTGAAAAGAGTGTTAGAGAATCAGCATAAACTTAAACTAGTAAGATGCTGCAGTTCATCCTTGCGGATGAAGGAAGTCGAGGAGATTGTTCCCAGCCAGCACACCATTATCACAGATGACATCAAGCGTTCTGTGACTAACATTGCCTTCAGTCCTTATCTTGATTTATCTCCGAAGAAAAAACGAGGCGTCTCACAGGAGGATTCTTTTAAGGTTATTTTTTTATATCATACCTTTAAGTATAATATTTTTAATATAATCTACGTTATTTCACTTACCTTTTTAGAAAGAAAATTAGTATAACACATTTGCATTATAAATAGTGTAGTAGTTAACTGTACATATGTTGAAGTAAATTGATAGTGTTTTTTTTAAATCTTACCTAATTTCTAATTTTCATTGAAGTTTATGTTAAACTTGTATCTTACATGCTTGGTATTTTGAAACATCAGATTTATAAACTACATATGTTATTTTGATATAATGATTTACCCCACACAACTCAATTTTATAGTTTAATTTTATATTATTGTAAAAATTTGTTTTCTAGGCATTCCAAGGCAAAACATGTTATTCCCATAAAATGCAATAATTTTCTAGAAAACTTGTTCAAGAAATAATAAGTAAAAATTGTGGTTTACATACATACTGTATTAGTTAATTTGCAAAGAATCCTATTTCAAAGAACTTCATATTTACATACAACAGTTATTTTAATATTTATCAGTAGGCTCTTATCATCTAAAACTGTTTTTGATTCTCCTCTAAACCATACGTGTACCTACCCCCCGTGTTGACACGAAATATACGCAGTGATGTTGTTTTACGTAACTAGTGTATGTATGTAGCTATCAGGAAACTTTTTTAAACACAAGCATTTCTATCTTCTATTTTCACGTGTCAGATAAGATACACATTTTTTTTTATATAATATAACCTCTGAAAGTTAAATATATTTTTGCCATTTTGCTTACACTGTCATACTAAAATATGATGATAAGATAAGGATCGTGGGTAAAATTCAAATATAGATGGTGCGATTAATTGTTTTTTTATTGTTGACCTAATTTTAATATCTTTAATATTTTACCTCACTGTTTGATCGAGATATTTGAGATATTTCATACTTTTCTGTGTTAAATAAAATTGATTTAATCAAAAATTCTAATTTATTTATTGTTTCCTGAACAATGATGTAAAACTCCATATTAAATAATTAATACTAATGAAAACATCCGTTTTCCCATGATCGCCCTTCTAAGGCATTATCAAATCATTATCATTTGATAATGCCTTAGAAGGGCGAATCATGTCATTCCCATAAATTATAATAAAACTTCTAGAAAACTGACGTTTTCATTTGTATTAATTAAATTTTCAAAATTTTACTTTTTTATCTGTTAAGAGAACAATAATATTAAATTTAACAATAATATAAAACAACTTTAGGCCGTTTGTTTTATCTTTATTTGATTCCAGTTTTTTTTCTGATATGTATTAAGTATTATATAATAATTAATACGAATTGAAACATCTGTTTTTTAGAATTTTTTATATATTTTATAGGAATGACATGTTTTCCCTTGTTTAGGCATTATCAAATGTTGATAATGCCTATAAAATATAACCAAATTTCACGAAAACAGACTTTATCATTAGTTTATTTTATTTATAATAATATGGAGTTTTACATCATTATTCAAGAAACAATAAACATGTTTTTAATTTATTTAAGAGTTCAGTTACTGGTAATATTACAGATTTTTTTTTAAGAAGAATTCATTTTCCAAAACTATCTTCATTTTGAGCAGAAATAGCTCATTGTTATGAAGAAAGAATGTGGTCATTATCCAGGCTTGAACCCAAGTCCCCTGGATCAGGAGCCAAGCGTTATATCCCCTACACCACCACTTAAAACAATAATGTTATAGATTATTTTGTAACCAACATTCATTTTTTCGGGTTATTTTATTTACTTTTAAATGTAATTAATAGAAAATACCTTGTTGCTTTGAGAGATTATTATTGTATTTCTTCATTAAATAGTTTTTTCTTAATAAATTAATTCATTTCATTGAACTTATTCACTTAATTATCGCCTATATGTAAATCATATGTAAACTTTTTAGTTCTCAGATTTAACTGTCCGACTCGCCTCTCCGAATCAGCTCCAAGCTAAACCAGATGCCAGTGATCTTCAGTTCGGAAAATATTTTACAGATCACATGCTGAAGATTCAGTTCTACAAGCAATTAGGAGGCTGGCAAAAACCTGAAATAATTCCATTTGAAAATATTGTTTTACATCCAGCAGCTAAAGTATTGCATTATGCAATAGAGGTAAATACATATTTATTTTTCTTATTTTCTTTGTTATTTTCTGCATCATGTTCCTTCTTGAGAAGTGGACTTCCAGCTGTCCTTTTTTTACTACAGCTACGCTTTTTCACAAAGTATGATATCATAAATATTTTGTATTCTCAACAAATTGAATATTGTGTTAAAATCATTTACAGTAATATTTTAAAAGTATTCTTAATATATAATATCTAATGATCTAAGCATCACATTTATATATTTTTTGATAAAGTAATTGAAATTTAAAGATACTACACACATTTAGCACTTCAGTATACTTGTCTCAAGTAGGATACATGGAAGAATCAATTATTACCTATGAGCCCAGAGTCAAATTTCATCCAAATAAACATCAAACACCAAAACTTTTTTCAGATTAAACATTATCATCAATTGTCAACTTGTATTTTGTAAATGAATCAGTTTTGTTTGTGAAATAGTACCATTTAGAATTTTTCTCTATATACTGGCCAAATTACCATTTGAAAATTTTCTCTTATTATGAATGTAAAATATAAGAATGTGTTACACAAAGCATTTTAAATAGTTGTTAAATTAATTTGATACAAAATATTTTAAGAAATTCTTCAATTAGACCTTGGAAAAGTAGTATTTTGTGAGACCCTAGTTCTAGTGTTATATTTTAATAATATTATGTGATTTATACCTATCCACATTCTCATATGATATATGCAATGTCAGTACATCTACATTTTAGACTAAGAAACTACACTACATGTGATTCCTTAATTAATTATTTTTAAGTTCCAGAATAGCTTTATTTGGTATTCTACATTTTTTAAGTATTTAAACTTTTCCTTTTCTCTAGTTATTTGAAGGGATGAAGGCGTATCGTGGAATGGATGATAAAATTCGAATGTTCCGTCCAGAGCTGAATATGGAAAGGATGAATCTTTCAGCCATCCGCACTGGTCTGCCGCCTTTTGATGGGGAGGAGATGATCAAGTGTCTCAACCGTCTCTTGTACATAGATCAAGAGTGGGTCCCTCACAGTATTGCCTCCAGTCTCTACATTAGGCCAACTTTTATAGGCATAGATGTAAGTTTATTTATTGATTTACTTACATTTGTATATCATGCATACAAGTTCTGCCCTAAAAATTGTTTGTCTAGATAATAATAAACTTAAATATTTTTAGTAATGTTTAATCTCACTTAAGCAAATACTATCACTTTCCAAATTTAAAAATAAAATATACATAATACATTTCAGCCATCTTTGGGTGTAGCATCCTCTGAATCAGCATTGTTGTATGCTATCCTGTGTCCTGTGGGTTCCTACTTCAAAGCTGGTGAAGACGGCGGTGTCTCCTTATTGGCTGATCCGTCCTACACCCGCGCCTGGCCTGGAGGCGTAGGAGACCGCAAGATGGGCTCCAACTATGCTCCCACTGTGGATATCCAGAGTCAGGCCCAGCAAAAGGGACTGCACCAAGTCTTGTGGCTCTATGGAGAAGACCATCAACTCACCGAAGCCGGAACTATGAACATCTTCATGGTATCCATCAATGAGAAAGGAGGTATGAATAATATTGTAATATATCTTAGATAGTGGATATTTATAGTTGACAAATCAAATTAAATAATAACATTAGCATAATATTGGTAATTTAGTACATGAAAAGTGTATTTTTACACTTAGCGGTCAATTAGTGAATCTTTCTCATTTTATAAATTCTCAATACAGTAAACATGACCAAATGATAAACTAGTCAGAACTAGAAGGAGAGTGAGTGGAATAAAACTCTAAAGTGTTAATGTTAATGTTATTAAATCTTATAAAAATGGTTTATAATTTTTTTATGTATATTTTTTAGTACCATCATTAAAGTTTTGTAGAAATAATAAATAATATTATACAACCTTTGTCTCTGAAGGGTTTGAGCTCAATAAAATTATTTGCAATCAGAAAGTAAGGTTACCAATAAAGTATATCAATTCAAATCTGTTTTTACGTTCATATTGTTGTTGGTTGCCTGAGTTCTCATTTATTTATTACGTATTATGCAATCTTTATTATTTTCCACAATTCTATATTGAATTATCCATCTGAAACAAAAGCGACATTTGATAATTCATGACCACGAGTATTGTAGATATATATAATATTTATGTGTGCCTATTGACCGTGTAATTATTTATTTATATTTCAGTATACATACATACGTACATGTTTATATGAATAATACTATTAATTGCATACATGAATGAATTTCTATTGAATCTGTTGATTTATTTTAAGTGATTTAATGTTTTTCATATTGTATGAGTGGACTATGAGAATATCTGTTGTATGTATTGTAATATATATCAACAATATTCTGAAAAAGATTTTTCATTTGACTTAATTGAAAATGACCACTTATTAATAAGTGTAATTTATTTTTAAAGGGCATGTTGTGAAGATGGTGTCTTAGAATTAAACTGAACATCATAAAAATATTCAACAATATAACAATACAACAATATAACAACAAATAACAATAATAACAAATCATTATAAAGTGAATGTTGTATACAAAGTAAATACAAAAAAAACATCCGCAACACAAAGTTATGGCGAATATAGAATATGATTTCATTAATTTTAAATTAATATTTGAATTATGATTTCAAATTATGATTTTAAATTATGATTTCATTAATTTTCAATACGATACAATTTCTTCATCCTCTTCTTCTTTTTTCATTGTGTGAAATAAAAAAAATAATGTACTTTTAAAATATAAGAATACAATGCTGTATAAACAGTTCATAAAACTTTATAAAAGCATAACAAATGTAATAGTAATGATTAATATTGATTTTGGATTAGCTTAAATAATTTTATTTACAAAAAAATTTGGGTGTGTAAAAACTTTGGAATAATTTTTATTTATTTATTAATATTCATATTATTTTTTCCATTTACATTTTTTCAAATAATATATCTTTAAAGAATAAAATAAGTGTTGTAGTATAAACACATTATAATACATTATTACCTTGTACATACCATCGATTTATAACTTTTCCTTTGGCTCACTCACTATCCATGGGTCATGGGTACATTTGCCAATTAGGGTACTTCCTCATAATTATAAGTTTTCAACTCACAAGAAATATTTGAAGTCAATAAGAAGTATATTTGTAAAAATATATTTTTTCACATTGTCATTATTGCATAAAAACACCAAATCATGGGATAAAAACTAATTATTCAGTATTAAAATACATAATTATAACAATTGACGTTTGATTACATATATCTTTTAATTAAAAAAAAATTATTGACCGCCTTCAATATTGCCACCTCATACTGCCACACCGAAGGTCCCGGGTTTGATTCCCGGTGACGGCAGTGTGATTATCACACTGTCTTTGATCTGGTGTAGAATTCACTTGACAATAAAATAGCAAAAGATCAGCTATCTATCACATGTCACTAAAGTCAATATGATAGCTACACCCTTTACACCGATTTGGCTCACGCTGTAATGATGTAAATAGCGATTCTACAAAATAATATTAATATTTGTATATTTTTTAGAGAAAACCTTGTCAACTCCACCATTGAATGGCCTCATTTTGCCGGGCATCACACGACACTCTATCATCCAGCTCGCTCGTCACTGGGGGGACTTGAAAATTGTTGAAGCACCTATTACCATGAATTATGTTATGGAGTTGTTGAATCAAAACAGGGTAAGTTGTTATGCTTAAAATTGTGTATGAAGGATAAATGTAAGGCTCACGAATGTGAAAAGGCAAGCTAATATTAGTTTAATGAATAAAAATAAATAAAACTTACCTGCGAAGAAAATATAGTTAAGAATTAAAAGGCATATGGAAATTTTTTTTAATAAAATAAAGGGAAAAACAATTTTTGTGATAAATTAAAAAAATATATATTTATTTATTTATTCAATGTCAGAAATTCATATAACACTGATAAAACTCATAACAATAACAATTAAATCATGAGAGAAAATAACATATTTAAATTTAATTCACGTCTGAAATAATGAAGGATTTATTTATTTATTAATCATTTACCAAGTACATGGTTTTAATTCCTCCTAACTAGAGTAACCCATTCTAGGGAGAGACAATGTAATAATTCAGATATGTTATACATAATAATAAAATCAATAACTATATTCTACTAATAAATATATATATTATTGAAAAGTATAGCTTATTAAACCATTTTCACTTTTTTATAGATACTTATGTGAGTTACATTATTTTCTTTGATCTTATTCTTTTTCAAAATTACAACTATTATTTTTTGTTTTATCTGTTGTGTTTTGATGTTGAAGCTGTCTACTACTGTTTTATATGGTAGTGCTATATGAATTTCTGACAATAATATATTTTTATTCACTCTTAAAATTTTTCCTCTAATTTTTATCTATAAACCTTTAAATGTATACATGTTGAGGAAGTGAGAGAACTGTGTAAGGAAAGAACAGTGTGGCAGGGGTGACGAGTGAAGGTTATTTAGTTTTTTTTTACTATTATTTTTTAGGGTACATGTAAGGTATACTTTGTATGTGGGAAGTGCTACAATGGGAGTTAATATTAAAGACATGTCTGTTCTGTAGCTGGTGCATTTATTGACTGGTGTTCGGGAGTAATTAAGGCGCCGAGTGCTAGTCATTTTAAATCTAATTATTATAACATATTTGGTGTGCATTCCTAAAATAGAGTTTGTGTTATTTTATTTAACAAACTATTTCTGATTGAAAATATATCATTAAATATATATATATATATATATATATTTTTATAGCTACTGGAGTTATTCGGAGCGGGGACAGCGTGTGTTGTGAGCCCAATTGTGTTAATCAACTACTTAGGAGAAAATATCAAGATTCCGACATTGGAGTTCCCTGATCCAGTTCACAAGAAAATACGCGACACCCTCACGATGATACAGTACGGATACATGGAACATGAATGGGCACGACCTATTTGATCTTTTCTGCCAATAGTTATTGAATCTCTCATGTACATATATTTTTATTCTCTCAAATCAAAACTTGTTTAAGATTTGTATATCAAATCACAATAGTGTAAAATAAGTCACAATAAAATTAAATGGAATCACTTGGTTACTAACATCGTTGACCCATAAGTTTTAGGGGTTATCTCACTCATGTCCATATGGTCTGCTGTTTCATGTTTGTTTCGTATATTATTGATTCCTCTGTTTGGAGATAATTTATTATTGTGTATGTCTGTGTGTTTTTAAAGTCTGTAGCTACAATATTCATTCTTCTAAAGTATATCATGAACCTTATGAATAGTTTTCTAGCCAAGTTATAGAATTTATGTGCCAGCAAAGTAAAAAATCATAAATCAATTAAATAACAACAATTTCACCATTCGTTGGGCTGCTTATAAATGATATTCACTTTTTTTAACCTTGAAAAAACATGTACTCAATGAAATTAACATAAAAAATTAGCAGTTAATATTCTTTAGATTAGTATTTCTTGTGGCTTCTCATCTGTATAAATCATCTTAGACTAATAAATTATTATTTATAACGAATAAGTTATTGTATTTAATGTTTTATATTATATTTTGATGAATCTGCAAGTGTAATTTCAAGATCTGGCTATGTTTGGGATCTTAGCTAACTTTTTGAATGTTAACTAAGTCTTATTTTATTTACAAAGGTTGTCATAATTCATTTATGTGTATTTATTTAAAAGTTTATGTTACATTTAATACTAAGTTTAAGTTCTGGGAGATCTGACATAAAGATTCATTTTCATCAGGTTCCATAAAACACATATTATAATTATATTAATCAGGCAAATTTTGTATTTATATAAAAACAGTGTTATTATATGTATTCTTAATACATTTGCACATTTAGAGCTTGCTTTAAAAAATAATTCAAAAATATTGCCTATTTAATTAAATGTGAACAATACATGCTATATATATAATATTTTTTAAGTTGATAATCTAGTACCTTTTCTCCTTAGCATATTAATTTGGATGGTCTTTTGACATCTACGTATTTTGCTTATTATTGTATGTGTTAAATTATTTTATTCAGGAATGTTTGTGATTTAAAGCAATTATTAATGAATACTTATTTTTGTATATTGTTTCTTGAACACTGATGTAAAACTCCATATTAAATAATTAATATAAATGAAAAAGTCTGTTTTCTAGGAGTTTTATTAAATTTTATATGGAATGACATGTTTCGCCCTTCTTAGGTATTATCAAATTATTTGATAATGCCTTAGAAGGGCGAAAGATGTCATTCCATATATAAAATTTAATAAAACTTCTAGAAAACTGATGTTTTCATTTGTATTAATGATTACTTATTTTTGTCTTTGGATGCACCTGAGATTACTTTTGTGCTTATTTGAAATATGCATCTGAAAATAACTTTTTATAACTGCAATGTTCTGATTTTGTGATATTTTAAATTATAAATATATTTAATCAAATATTGTTTCCGGATTAAATTACTTGCATTCTATAAAATGAATACTTTGAGAAAACAAATTGCATTCAATCAATAATTTCAAGTGAATCACCTCATAGTAATCTTAAACCATATAAAGGTGTTAGTAAATACAATTTTTATTTTGATAATTAAATAATAATTGTGTATGTTATAAACAAACAATGTATGTTATATGTTTTAAGTAATATAATATTACCCACATTCAAAATGCTTTGAACAATTTGATTTAGTTTGACTTTTTAGAAAAAATACTTTAGCTTTAAAATGTTCAAGAGTTCTAAGCTCCAACGATAACATATAATGTTTACGTTTTATAGTATATATCGCGAGAGAAATAGATTTAAACAATGAAATTGTATTTCAGTGATACCTTAGAGTCTTAAGTCAACTACCATCTGTGTTATATAAGGTAAGCTGACTATTGGTTTAAAATAAAAATAGAAATAAAATTTTGGTACAGTTTACTTTCACTATCCGAAAGTTGATATAAAACACTAATAAAATTTAAGAATTCCCTTATGCATATTTAATATTCTTTCATTATTATTATTATTCAGTTTTTATATTGGTTGTGATTACAAAAAATATATTTTGTTGTAACTATTATGTATAAAACATTAATAACAGTATAATATTATATTATTTGTGATGTTTTAGGTAAATGGATTGAAGTATAATACATATATGTTTGATTTATATGATAATTAATAAAGAATTTTAAAATCCACATTTTTTATTTCATTCGAATTAATAAGGTCATTTATTAATACATATACCTATGTTTTAATTAATTGACATATCCTATCCAAAGAATTAACTATTTTTATGGTGATTTACAAAAATATCAATATCATTCTAGGCTAGAAAAATACAAGATTGAAACGTTTATTAACAAGATAAAGACAATCACACATATGTGCTTCGAAAAAGATTGTATCGCAACCGAAAATTGTCTACGAAAAATAAAAATAAACTGTGATTTTGCTTATTCAAATAAAAAAATATATATTTGTAAGGGTGATTTAGATCATTTAGATCAGTGTAGCCCCAACTTATTTGACCCATGTTCCCCCTTTCAGACACAAAATTACACAATGGAAATTAACTAACTAACTAACCATCACGCCGTCTCCTCGAAAAGGGTAGGCAGAAAGAATGGACTGTCACACTTTTACTGATGCGGCACTCCATCCTTCTCTTTTCGCTCCGCGGGAGACGCGGTGTGATGGGTTGCGAACCTTATCGCCACCAATAGGCATCTCCCGCGCACACTTCGATCGTCCAACACCCACAAAATAAATCTAAAACAAATAATATAAAATACAATGATGTAAGCTAAAATAACAAAATAAAAATAATTTAACACAAAATGTTCTTTTTAGATGGTGCACATATTGTCTATTTAATTTATAATATGTTCCACGAATCCACCGTTTTTTTTAATTTAGCACATAATGTAATAACACATAATGTTTTTTTCGATGTTGCACATGTTGACATGGACGATCCGGACTTTTGTGTTTTTTTTAATTTATGTTACACGAATCCACCATTTCTGTAATTAGGCACTTAACCAGCAAGAACTTAAAAATAATATTGAAGAAATTATTCAAATTGTCATTGGAACAAATGAAAAATTTGAACTTTATGGAAATTAACCTGTTTTAAATTAAATAAAACAAGAATGTACTGAACTTATTTTTATATACTTACTTATAATATTATAAATAAGATACGCCGATACTTAAATTGTTGAGTAATTAATATTTATTAAATAATCCTAATGAGAAAGACGAACCTGATGTACTGTCAATAACGAAACTGATGAAATCATTAAAAATATATTCAACTATGAAGGTTTTTTTTCTGATTCCAGAAAGATTTTTGGAAAAAATAAACTATGATGGTAATTATTATTAGTGAAAAATATCAGAGAAAATGTAAAATTAAATTACCTAAGTTCTAACGCGAAGGATGAGCCTGGTATTTTCTGTTAATTTTTCTAAATTTGGCTTTATTTTTGTCAGCAGCATCCGCAAATCGCCACGCCCAACTAGTTACAATCGGTTCCTTTTTTTATTAAAATACTTGCGACTGTATTAAATCGGATACGTTAGATACTTTAACAAATTAAATAGGTTCGTTACGATTCGTAAACAAATTAAATAGGTACGTTAAGATACGTTAACAAATTAAATAAGTACGTTAAGATACGTTAACAAATTAATTAGGTACGTTAAGATACGTTAACAAATTAAATAGACACGTTAAGATACGTAAACAAATTAAATATTTACGTTAAGATACGTTAACAAATTAAATAGGTAAGTTAAGATACACTAACAAATTAA
Organism: Lepidostoma basale; assembly: GCA_022606425.2. Classification (NCBI taxonomy): domain Eukaryota; kingdom Metazoa; phylum Arthropoda; class Insecta; order Trichoptera; family Lepidostomatidae; genus Lepidostoma; species Lepidostoma basale. Next base: position 736,988 of record JAHDVF020001563.1, read on the forward strand.
ATAAGTACCTACGTTAAGATACGTTAGCAAATTAAGTAAGTACGTTAAGGTACGTTAACAAATTAAATTTAAACACTTCGTGGTCCCCTTTTGGCTTCCCATGGCTCCCCTACTCCCCCAGGGCCAGAATTATCCCCTCAGCTCCCTCCGGGGCCTCCCTGGGGGTCAAGGGGCCCAGTTTGGGAACCTATGATTTTGATCGTTTGGACACCCATGTGTCCATAAATAATTAACGATAAAATATATATTAACGATGTAAACGGAACAAGAAATAGAGGAAGAAATAGTGACACGATCAAATCAATCAAATATTAAATGTCGGGCAGGAGTCAAAGAAATCGACACGAAGTATGAATGTTGAGAAATCGAGAGAAATATGTCAGAAAAAAAACAGAACACAACTCTAACCCTTCGCCGAAAAGATGCGATGGTTAGTTAGTTAATATTATTTTTTGCGAGGGACTTCTCTGCATTCTATGACTATTACTTATTCAATTAAAGGAATACCCATGACAAATATAAACATTTTGTTTTAGGGTACGGCCACACCGAAGTGCCGCAGGATAGGGTCGGGTGGAGAAACATTTTGAAGACGGCCGAGGTTCACCCAGGATTGTAGAGCCAGAGAGAAGAAGAAGAAGAAATACCTCACCCTAATGAAAATTGAATGTAATTTACTTAGAGAAATTGATTTATCTAATGTTATTTATAATTTTTCTGATATTAAATCGAGAAAAGTGGTTTTATAAAATTCGTAGATATCTTAATTTGTTTATAATAAATACCGGGGCCTTTTAGAAACATTTATTTACGGGCCCTGGGCTAACTTTTCAGCACTGAGTTATCTCCGGAAGACTAAAGGATACTGCTGATATATGCTAGTGGAAAGCAAAGTTAGGATCTACAAAACATGCATCAGGCCCATAATGAGATACGGAATCGAAGCAAGACACTGACACTGATACTGTCAGAACGAAACAATCCTTAGAACAACAGAAATGAAAACATTGCGATCGAACATTGAGATAGGATACCTAACGAATAGATTTGCAGAACCTGCAATATCGATGACAGTCAGACGGAGTAGACAGAGAAGACGATTCTGAAGAAACCACATCAAGAAGATGGACCCAGCGAGGATTCCCGAGCGCACGAGACTCCAGAGGGCCGTCGACCACCAAAGAAATGAAGGGACGTCATCACAGGACCAAAATTGATATCCGATCTACAGAGAGAAAAAGAAGAAGAATGAGATTTATTTATTTGATACATTCACCAGGGAGTGTTCCGTGTCATACAAGTTATTTTATTATTAGGTATTATCCCTATCTTGTTCCTTCCGCATCCAGGTAGTTCCAGCTATTTGGGCAATATCGTCAGTCCATCTTTTAGGTAGCCTCCCGACACTGCTTTTATTATCATACTCTTAAAATTAAATGATATTATTAAAATTATGTCAGTAGAATTAAGTTAATACTTATTCGAAATGTGCGTTTAAAATAAAATGATTTCGTTTTTACGCATTAGTAAAAATTCTTAATTTTAAATAACCGGAGAGTAAACTCGTAAATATTACTGTCAGTTCTTATCATGTTGTTGGCTGTTGATAAAGCTTTTTACATTTTTGAACCTCCAAATTACGCTTTCGACTCTAGAAATTAAAATAATACAAGTGTGATAAAAACACGTTATACGTCACCAAAAATATAATTTGTTTTCATTCATAGATAAATAAAACATTTGTGCGTTTTATTAGTTTAAGAGTGGGTGTGAATCTTTATTTGTTTTGGTCATTGTAATAATAGGTAGGTACATCCGGTTAGAGTTGAAGATTATTGAATTTAACAAAAAATTGTTTACCTACAACAAATTAATTCAATCCAATAAAGACAATTATTGATTAATATGACGCTCCTTGAATGGCAAATAGCTCATTTGAAAAATGACCACTTCGGCTGATACAACATGTCTCGAGTGATGATATATTCTAGTGATGAAAGCCTCTGGTGATGCCGGTGGGGAGAGCAATCAAACTGCTGAACATGATCGCTTCGGAGATCGACGTCTTTCATATAAGTGAAAGTACATTCAGAAGACAAATACTCTTGACTTTGGAGATCCTATATTCCTTAAGTCGAACCATCTATCGTGCGTTTCTAGTATTATTTTACCTATTCTCAATAGATGCCTTAAACTTTAATTGTTGTTTGTAATATGTTTTGTATGTAATATCTTTTCGAGAAAATAAACTGATTTTATTTGATTTTATTTTAAACGGATAATGATTTGACCGGATCCGGATGCCGGATATTTGGCTGGCTCACAAGCCGGATTGCATCCGGCATCTATCCGGTACCTGTATTATTCCAAAAAATTTGTTGATGTTTACGACTGAATTCACGCAACAATCATAAATTCTGGTTTCTCTTGCATTTCCGGGGTAATGAAGAGAACATTGTGTTCATTCATCACAATTTATGTTTAGTTAACTTTGAATATTAATAAACTTTATTGAACACTTGTACCTACCTGTATGTGTTTGCAATAAATAAATAAATTCAATTTATTGGATTACCATTTCTTTGGCGCGTATTTTATTATTGATTAAGCATTATACCTCTCCAAAATGGAGAGTACCTACCATTAATTGAATTAATTTAATCAATATTTTATATTTTTAACTATCCAATATCCGGATAGTAAAACAAGGATAGGCCGGATACCGGTTAGTTGCCGGATATCCATTTAATCTCTAGTATATGTTGGCCCAGGATATTAATTTTGCTACATTATATTGCATGCGTGGAAGATCGTGTGTCCTTGCGCGAAACTGTTTAAGATTACGTTAAATTGAAGTATTATACAATTTTAATCTGAATCAACGACACTGTAGTTTTCCATTAGTCGTATAAATAAAGCTTCTATGTCCAACATTTTATTTCTTTTTGAAGAAAGAATTACAGAAAAAAATGTCCCTCTATACTCTTCCAAAATAAAGAAATCATTTTAAACCCGGTGATCGTTTTAAAAATGTATAATGTTTAAAACCTTCTTACTGCCGCAAGTAATATTAAAATCTAAACTAAACTTAATTTTTTTTAAATATTAAAATAACGGTTGATACAATAAACTTGTTTCCACATAAATACTTTTAATAATCAGCGCAAAAACATTTTACAATGTGATCTAAAATCGCATTGTTTAAGGATAAACCAGTAATAATTAGAACGTCTTAGGCGCATTTAATATATACGTATTTCAAATTATTATATTAAAATACAAAAATACTAATTATAATAGAACGTTTGTTTATTATATTGTATAAATATTGATCGATTATTAATAAGTTTCTATTAATTACACTGATCGGAGCATAAAACATTATGCATAATTAAAAAATATATACAGCCTGCGCAGCCGCACTGGGCGACATTACCCATGCGCCTCGTACATAGGTACCTCCACCGGCTCTTCTGGCCGCCGCTGAAATCTCACAGCGCGCGCGTCAGCCATTTGGGATGGACGTAGTTCGCACGCCGGCTACAGGGGCTGACGTTTTCATACCCGTTTATATCCATGAAAATGACGTTTACCAGGGAGTTTCCAAAATTATCAGTGTTCTCAGGCCTAATTGGAAAGAGGAAAATGTGATTTACAAGGTTCAAGTCTTTTCCGCTTCAAGTTTTCATATATTTCCGATTTTCCCGCTTTTAGATTCAGACCAGAATCCAAATCGCATGTCAAAATTTTCGCATTAACGTCAAAATCTAATTTATTCGTTTTTTTCAGGTTTTTACTGATGGTATAACAAATAAACTTGTGGGTTGTTTCTATAAATGTAAAGATGAAATTGATGCGAAAGACGTGGTTCTGGTGCGAATTTACGGAAATAAAACTGATTTACTTATCGACAGGAAAACTGAACTGAGGTAAGAACACAAGTAATTTAATTAATATTCTTTCCATATTGTTTTTATTTTGTTATATTTCACGCTCGTTGTGTTCCAGCTGAATATATGTCAAAGGTTTATTGTTAATTTTTAATTAAATATGTGATATTTAAATGACGTGTAAAATATAAATAAAACAAACTTTGAATTCGTTTATCTATAACATTTTATAAATAAAAAAAACATATTTGCACATTTTTTTTAATAACTATATAAATAAAATTATTTGTGTTACTTGAAGGTACTGCAAATGTAATTTTTTCATTAAATAGGTGATTTATTTATTCTAAAATACTAATACTACTTTTAGTTTCGTGAAGTATAATTTAAAAACATAATATAGAATAATGTATCCCTATATTCACCTAATTTAATATAATAAACTAATAAGTTTAATTTAATATAATATTTTTATTTTTAACTTTAATAATAAATCAATTAAAACAAAATCTCGTTCATTCAGACTATTGTTAAAGATATGTTTGATTTATTCCAACTCATTTGAATATTTATTTCTGTACCATGGTATCTGCTGTCACCCCACGCTACCTTATATCCAAGGTTACATTAATATTGCCATTTTATTAGGCAAAATGTGATCTTGGTATTTTAAATTTATTGTTCTGGCAACTTTGGTATTTGCAAAAATGAATAATGAGAAAAATGCTAATTTGATTTTAGAAACATTAAGTTACTGCATAATGTGGGTTTGGCGCCATGCCTATATGCTGTGTTTGAGAATGGTCTAGCCTATCAATATGCATCTGGGGTGACGCTAACTGTGGATAGTGTCCTATTGCCTGAAGTATGGAAATTAGTTGCACAGAAAATGGCCTCAATGCATAAAGTACAACGAGATGATGAGGTGAGATACAAAAGTATATCAAATATCTTTAAATTCATAATTAATATTAAACAAAATATTTAAAAATTCTGCTAGCTGTTCCATAAGTTGGAGTGTTTTCTTGTGGCACACATATTAATTGAAGTGATTTATTAATGAAAATAGACAACTTTTGTGTAATTATTACATAAATATTATACTCAAAAATACCAAAACTAGCAAAGCGGCCATGTTAGTATTTTTTTATTTTTAGTTTACAACAGGTTGTTTTAACCCATTTACTGTATACAATTTGTTTTTATTATATTGATTCTCATGACATGTCATTTGTTGCTAACCTAACACCATTTTATTGTCACGTGAATTTGGGAACTTCAAGCTGACTTGGGAAGCACATATCTCAAATAAAGTCATGTCCCCGTCACGAGCCATTGGTGCTCTCCTTGCCATGTTAGGAAAAAACTGCTCTCTTAACACCGTAAATAAACTCCTGATTTATAAATCTAGAATTAGACCCATAATCAACTACGTAGCCCCCATCTGGAGTCACGCAGCTCAGTCACACACGTAAACTTCAAATCCTGCAAAATGAGGTCATCCGACTTGCGCTGGGTGCTCCCTTTTGGACCAGGATTACACAACTTCACCTAGAGGCAGGTCTCCCACTCTAGACGAATACATTCACACACTGGCTGAACGTTTCTTTCAGGGGCTCTAACTACATCCCGGACACTCACAACCGCTACAAACACCCAAAATACATTCTCCTTCAGAGATACACAACGGGTCACACCTCAAATCCACTTCCCCTTTTCCCACTAGAACCCCTCCCAACCATCACCCCCCCTGATCCACCTTAGACGTGTAAAAAAATGTATAAATAATGTACTATAACTATTTAATGTCCTCCTCCTAATCCTTCCCTCATTACCCCATCCTACATAACATATCCTCATTCCCAACAAAGTCGCTTCCAACAGGTGGGGGGGCAATAACCTTGGAGCTGATGCTCCCGAAAGACAAGATCCTAGACCTAGGACTAGACACTAAATAAAACAATAGAAATGATTTTTTAATTTTTTAAACCGATTACACCTAATTTTAATATAATCCTATAGGATATAATATATTTTCTAATCGTATTTGTGTTTTGAGAGATCATTTTAATTTTTTTATCTTTCATTATATAACAATATCCTCTTGCTAGCATAAACTTTTATATTACTTGCCATAAGATTATTATTAGCCCTAATCATATTTTCATCATAAATGCTAAAAATCAACACCAATTCTGTTGTAATTATATGATTATCAAATTACAAGACATAAACAGAACCATTTCTTTCTATATTGACTGAAATAAATATGTTCATTTTAGTAATATAGGTATCCGTATATATTTATGTAATTTAATTAATTTCATCACTCCATATTCAGAAAGTGTTCTCTTATAGTAGAGATGAAGTCAACTTGTGCAAATGTACATTCGAGTTACGTGATTTTTATGATTATATATTTTTAACACCGGTTGTTTATATAGATTTTGGTCACTAGAAAAAATATTATTAAACTAACTAACTAACCATTACGCCGTCTCTCCGAAAGGGTAGGCAGAAAGAATGGACTGTCACACTTTTACTGATGCGGCACTCCATCCTTCTCTTTTCGCTCCGCGGGAGACGCGGTGTGATGGGTTGCGAACCTCATCGCCACTATTAATATTATTTGAGAAAATAAATGTGTACTATCATTTTTATGAAGTATTTCCATTATGACATTGACCTAAGACAGTTTTTATTATTGATTAAATGTTGATAATAAGTTTATATGTAACATCAAGCAATGGCTTTATCTGCTTGGCGAGGTTTTGTTTTTAATGAAATAAGGCAACACTGATAAATAATACTTTAACATTAAAAAATTGCCTTTTTACATTTTTTGTTCGGATGTTATTATTTATTGACTTTGCTGAGAAACATTTTGCTAATGCACATGTGGCATATATTGAATGTAAAACGAAGTATGCCCATGAGCTTATTTTTTTTAATAGTAACACTTATTTAATGACTTGCGATGTTATACAATCCGCCGAACCAATAAATGCCCCAAGAGACCACCTGACTGCCAAAATAATTCAATATTTGAAGTGAAACCGTGACAAGTCATTTAACACAGACATGCTTTAATGGTTATAAATTGCAAATGTAAATACCATTTTCTACAGGTAGATTTTTTTATTATTTCATTTGAATTCTATACTGCTACAAGTTACAATAATCATAATGGCTATTGAATATTAGATAAATCATTTTATTTGTTTGTACACTAGAATGAATAGAGATTTTACTGTCACTTCTTATTGACTCTAGTTAACCTGATTCCCACCAAGGCTATTGATTATTGGTTAGACAAACACCAATTACCTCTTAACACCTTATACATTTGTTCATTCCATCAAATACATTATATGTACCCATCAATCGAATATTAATGACATCTCTCCGATCCATAATATTCTGTTGCTTTGTTTATGATCTGATTGTTATTTTACCAAGGACTTTCGGAACAATTTTAAATCAATGGTCTCCTTCCATCCTTTTGTGATAGTTTATGTAGATAAAATTCTTGAATACATGACCCTTTAATTGATTGTATCAGTTTTTTAAATATCCTGATTACTGACAAATTCCTAACAAATAGTGCTTTATCATTTTTACATCACTGCATATCATGTGTTTCAGATTTCTGTAAAACCCATATTATGGTCTAAAACTGAAAAGTTTTTAAATCTTGTGCCTGAACAATACACTAACCCTAGTCAGCAGATCAGGTGAGTCAACCATTTTATAGAAGCAATACTTATTTATATCTATGAACCAGCAAAGTCAAATCTAGATATAAGTGAAAATAAAATATCTTATTCACAAAACTGCTCTTAAAAATATTGTAAATTATATCATTACATTAAAAAAAATATTAATAAAACCATATCTCTGGCTTGGTGGATTTTGATAACATTGGACATTTTTTTATAACTTCTTTTTGCTTTATAAATATCATAACAAAGATTATTCACTATCACTATCAGATAATTGACTAACCCCTTACTGCACTTTCCATCGCATACGTGATTCCCACTCCACTTTCTGCATACCCCTCTGCGTATAGTATGTAGTACTGTGTTAAAAGGAAGTCAAGCCTAATTTTCTTAATTAATTCACCCAGATAATTATGTCAATATAACTTTTATATTTTCAACTGATATATTTTTCCTTCCTGAAAATGCGATTATCTATAATTAGACGAAGTTAAGAAGAGAGTTTTTATATTAATAATTAGTATTTTTATTTTATTGAGAGAATGTAATACGCCTAGTTTAAATTGTTTTTACTTCACAGATATGAAGAAATGTTTCAACCCCTGTGCGAACTCAGAAAAGAGCTTCAGCGATTGAAGTCTCACCTTATTAAATTAGGAAGTCCCATTGTATTTTCGCATAATGATCTTTTACTTGGAAATGTAATATACAATGAAAACAAACAAAAGGTCACTTTTATTGATTATGAATATGCAGATTATAACTATCAAGCTTTTGATATTGGAAACCATTTTGCAGAATTTGTAGGTAAGAAATAAATTTAAATGCCATCATGCAATGTTATATAACTTCTTTTGAAACTCTCGAGTTGGAATTATTTCATAGAATTTGAAATCATGTGAAAATTGGAAGAAAAACGAAATAGACATTTAAAAGAAATTGGAATCTAAATCTCACTAACTGCCTTCTGGATAAGACTATCACATTGTTGCAATGATATATTGTAGAGCATCTATAAGTTATCAAGAATTTACATTATCCTCTAAAACAATAGGGTTTTTTTAATAGTGCTTTTAAAAATACCCTGTACCCTGTACTATTGACAAGTGGATGAGTTTGTATATTTAGTTAGTATATTTAGGTAGTATATAAAGGGACAGGATAGAGACGAGTGGAAGAAATTGGAAGAGGCCTATATCCAGCAGTGGAGGGAAGAAGGCTAGCAAAGAAGAAGAAGAAGATTTTAAAAGGATGAGCGAGTGAAGAGGGATATTGAATGAAGGGTTTGGGCAGGCAATTAAGTGAATGGTGAACTTAAAGTTGTAATTAAACAAAAAACCTATCAAAAAAAATCTAAAATGGCACTGCACAATGGTGTTCTTATACCACCGACCCTTATGTGTGGAAGTGAATCATGGAACTGGCAAAAGCAAAATGTGTGAAAAACCTGTGTATAATTGATTGTCGAATAAAAATATAAAAAGTGAATGCAGAGCAAATTAAAGTGTTATGAACAAAATAATGAAAGGATCATGAACGATGTAAACGGAACTATTATAAAAGTAGAGGACGACCGACGAAAACATTGCACGGTCTAATAAATCGAACATTGAATATCGGTCACGTGAGGATTCAGAGAAATTTACATGCGTGCATGACTCCATATATAAATGTTGAGGAAGCCAGAGAAGTATGTCAGGGAAAAACAGTGTGGTGGTCCATTCTTTCTGCCTACCTCTTCGGGGAGACGGCGTGGTGGTTAGTTAGTTTTTTTTTAATTAAAATTGATAAAAATGTTCTCTTTATGTTTTAGGCTTATCTGAAATTGACTACTCTCGTTATCCTTCCAAAGAATTCCAACTGTCCTGGCTGGCAGAATATCTCGAGTCGTTCCTAGACCGAGAAGTTACGGAGGATGAAGTGGAGGTACTCTACAAACAAGTCAATCAGTTTGTTCTGGCCTCGCATTTCTTTTGGGGAATATGGGCCCTGATACAGGCCGAATATTCTAACATTGAATTTGATTTTCTTGAGTAAGTTTTTGCCTTTTAAATTAAACTATTAACAGAATATTTTTGAAATATTGTAGTTATTGGAGATGTTATTTTATTAGTCATAATATACATATTTTTTTAACATTTTGTAATGTTTTTCAGATATGCAGCAATCAGATTTAAAGAATTTTATGACAAGAAAGAGGATTTCTTGTCATTAAATAGTATCAAATTGAGTTGATGTCTGTCTAATTTATAAGCTTGATTTCAATATCAAATTTTGAACCAAAGTAATGGAAATATGGATTTAATTTTTTTAATGTTTCATCGCTGACTCAAACTCACTAATGTTGATATAAATATTTTTTTATTGAAACTATTTAATGTCATACATGTCTTTATCATTTTTAATGAATTTATTTTAATTATAAAGTTTTGTTTTTGATATTTCGAGATTATTTTATAAAATCTTCTAATCATATCATAATGATAGTTTTTTTTAATACTGACTTTGCCTTTTGTAGCAATGTATTACATTTAATACTTAAATTGTAGTTTTTCCACTCTAATATTTATATTAAAAATATTCTGCTGTAGTGTTACATATTTTAATCTGATTCTAGTGAATATATCAAATATACAATGATTATTAGATAGTAAGACACTCGTGGATTCCATTTTTTGTTGAGATCTTAGATTATCCTTTCACAAATAATATTAAATATAAGTGTGTACAATATCAGGACGACGATATAAATAATTTTAAATACCCAGAACTAAAAGTGATATGAAGGGCTTTGGGTGTGATTATTGACATTGGCTTACCACAATGTCAAGTAACGTGATGCAAAGCACTTTAAATGTTTACCAAATGTTTTTCTCATTCTCTCTATTACTCATTATAATTCCAATTAATTGGTTCATGTAGAAGTTCATTGTAAATAATAAAAATTATGAATGTCCTTATAAAAACTATTAAGTTTTATAAAGAAATTGTTTTTCTACCTTTTATTATTATTTATCATCTTCTCAATTCATTGTATAAATAAAAATATAAGATATAAATAAAATGTCGATCCATTCATAATGAATTCTTTACAGAAATTGATTGGTAAACAGTTCATTATCAATGCATAAATATTGGAAAATCAATGAGCTGTTTTAATGTAATATAAAAAAAAATTGTATCTTGATTTCACATTAAAACACAGCTTTTATCACAATTTTTAACAAATATAGTGTAAGTTATTTTAGCCATCGGACAGTTGTCCAAGACCAAGCAATTCCTGAATTGTGAGTATACTTATATTAATAAGGGATTTACACTGTCAATAAACATTATTTGTTACCAATATGTTTAAGTATGTTGCTTATTTCATTTAATAAATTAAGTTTACAAAGAGCATTTTTTTTAATCTGTTAATATGTCTAACTCAAATACAAAATTTAAATAATACTTTTCTTCAATGTGCAAACACTTGTTGTGGCTTATGAAGTCATCGACCCAATTATTGACATCTGCATATGAATGGAAGTGCTGCTCTTCTAAGGCATGCGTCATGGATCTGAACAAGTGGTAGCCCGATGGTGCCACGTCTGGTGAATTAGGTAGGTGCGGTATAATCTCCCAACCTACATTCTGTATATAGTTTTCTGACCGCGATTGCGATGTGAGGTCTAGCATTGTCGTGTTGAAGAATCGGCTTGCTGTGCCAGTTGCCCCATTCTGGCCATTTTTCAGCCAGTGCCTGCTTTAATTGCATTAGTTGTTGTCAGTAGACTTCCCCCGAGACCGTTTCATGCTGGTTTTATTCTCTTCCTGCTGATGGGAATATATTTAGTTTTCTTGATATTCATTTTTAGATCAGATATACAGAATTATAATTAGGTAACATAACCACTGGATGGACACAATAGTCAGACAGGGAATAATAAACCGATATGAGTATGTTTGGCTTTGTCCTACAATTCAGTTGAATATAGAGATTCAATCCATACGACTTAGATGTCCAAGGTGCGAAGAATCTCCAAGTCAACCACAAAGATTTTTCTTTTTTCAACTTTAAATGTTTTCAGTACGTATGTAACAGGAAAACTTCAAAATACTATAAAAGAAATGAGGAGATTCGATATTCTTGGTGTAAGGCGAAGCTTGGTGCCCTTGGGCAGGCAAAATTTTACAGAGGAAGGAAAAGTCTACTATTCTAGGAGTAAGGACAGTTGAATCAAATCAAATAAAATTATTAACTCTACAGACATTACAAACAATATTAATGTTTAAGGCATCTATTGAGTACAGGTAAAATATAATATACACAATATAATACCAGGAACGCATGAGAAATGGTTCGAAATTAGGAAGACAAGATACTCTCTAAAGTCAAGAGTATTTATCTTCACTAATATAGAAGATTGTTGATCTCCGAGGACACCGTGTTCAGCAGACTAAATGCTCTTCCCACCAGTGTCACCAGAGCCAGGTTGGTTCTGGTGGCTGGTAGATAAAACAATCTATGCTGTCGCTGTCCGAAATACCTATCAAGGACAAAAAGACCAACATACTCCAGCACAGCCAAGTTCTCGAAACATCCTATGATTAATCTAAAGAAATGGGTTATGAGATGCCCATCTCTTCTTAACATTATTTACTCTACAAGCCATCGATTTGTAAAACTCTAAAGAATATCAATGGAGTAATCAAAGTTAAATATAATTAAAATTATTTTCGTACGAAAAAAACGGAAAAGAGAAATATCTAGAAAATTTCTACGGCAGTGGTAATGATACTGCGGTAATGAAACCTTTTTTCTCTAGAGGTTTTATCGTTCAAGAGGAACATCGACCGCCTGCTGGATATTTGAAAAAAATCCTAGCCTGATTCCAAATCAACAGAATGCATTTCCATAGATTAAGATTAATTTTGATCGACCAATCAAATTCGTTAAAAAAATGAAAGTTAATTTTAAAGTGTACACAAAAAGGTTAAATTACAGGAGACTTTGTAAGCCTGATGTAATAATACTGAAATATTCTTTTTGATGGAAAGCCTATTTAGTCGTTGCTTAGAATACAAGTAGATTGTTGACAAATATGTCAAATTTCTTAATAAGGTTAGGAATAAGGTGTAATGCAGTTATCTATGATAATAATTTTGGACAATGAATAAAACTTTGCTGTTTTTAAATATTTTTGCGACTTCGTGTGTGCATTCAAAATTTCGTTTCCCGAATATAATACGTTATTGCAGTAATACTCCAAGTAAAGTTATAGTCATGGCCGAAGATTGTACTTGTCAACCTTTAGAAGAAAATTTTTCAAATTGGAATCTGTGTTATAACCCAAAATACTTAGAATTGCCGATCGATACAGTTACCCAAAATTATGTGCGAATGAATGTAAAACAATCAGTTTTTTCGTTGGCTTTGCCAACACCATTAAAGAAAAATTTGAGGTTAGTTGTCGCTTCAAATGACGCTTTCGAAAACATTTTGGATCTCAAGCCAAGTGTTGCGGAGAGTGACGAATTCTTAGCCTTTATGTCTGGAAAGAGGTTACCACTCGGATCTGCACCGGTTGCACATCGGTATGGAGGGCACCAATTCGGCTACTGGTCTGGACAGCTGGGAGATGGGAGAGCACTCCTCATCGGTGAATACATTAACCGATCTCAAGAGAAGTGGGAGGTTCAGTTGAAAGGCTCTGGCCGCACGCCTTATTCCCGTCAAGGGGATGGTCGCGCCGTGCTGCGCTCGTCGCTTCGAGAGATGGTGGCTTCAGAAGCCTTCCATTATCTCGGGATACCTTCCACCAGGGCGGCTGCATTAGTTGTGAGTGACGATCCTGTAATACGTGATATCTTCTATCGTGGGAATCCAATCTACGAGAGAGCAGCAATTGTCTTGAGACTGTCCCCATCTTGGTTTAGAATTGGATCTCTGGAAATATTATCCTACACGGGGGAATACGAAATTATGAAACAGCTTTGCGACTTTCTAATCAGAGAAAATTATCCAAATATTTCTTTAGACAGTGAAGACCGTCACGTTGAGTTGTTTAGAGAAGTGGCTCACAGATCTGTGAATCTGGTGGCAAAATGGCAAGGGTTTGGTTTTACCCACGGGGTCTTGAATACAGATAACATTAGTCTACTCGGCTTGACAATTGACTTTGGTCCATTTGGTTTTGTAGATTCTTACAACAGCAAATATGTTCCCAATACGTCTGATGACATAGGTAGATATTCTTTGGAGAATCAATTAGATCTCGTCTGTTGGAATTTGGAACAAATGTTGGTAGCAATCTCACCTCTCCTCAACTCGAGTCAAAAAGTGGAAGGATATAATATATCAAAATCTCTCTTAGCCATGGGAAAAAGTGAAATTCTAAAAACATTTCTTGCTAAATTGGGCTTGAAGAACAAACAACCTGGAGACGATGAGATAGTGGAAAAGTTTTTGAACATGATGCAAGACACTGGTGCAGACTTCACAATTACTTTCTGGCAGCTGAGTGAACTGGAGCCGTCGCAAATGGTAAATGAGACTGTTCTCGAGACACTATGGTCCTTAAAAAAGCTCGCCACTCATGATTCCTGGCCGTCCTGGGTAGAATCTTACGTAGAGCGCTTATCTAATGTTGGAGACCCCGCTCTGGAGCCTACTACGGAGGATGAAAGGAGGTGCACAATGAAAGCTGTTAACCCGCGTTACGTTCCCCGCAACTGGATACTCCAAGATGCCATTGCAGCTGCTGAAAAGGGTGATTACAGTAAAACGAAATTCCTTATGAAAATATTTGAGAAGCCCTATGAGATTAACCAGGAAGCTGAAGACTTGGGATTTGCTTCAAAACCTCCTAATTGGGCTGATTTCCTCCAGCTAAGTTGCTCCAGTTAATTGATTAATTTATTATATTTATTTTTAAAACCTAATTTGTTTTAAAAAAAAAACTAGTTTAAGTCATGAACGTGTAATATGAACAAATATTCCAAGAATCTCATTTGTTCTAAAGTCTTAAAAATCACCAAAACTGTGAATTTGTCTAATCATTTTTGCAAACCATGCAGACTTAATTTTAAGATACATAATTTTTATTTGCCTTATTTATGTATAATTTATAACTATTATTTAGTGATTTTAAAATTTGATTACCCGGTGTTAATTTTGTGAACATTTGTTTTATATATGCCAAATGAATATATGTCTTTTGTACTATTTTGTAATTATATATTATCTACAAATATAAAATATATTAATTCTTATGGATGGCACATTAATCTATTTCTGTTTTACTTACATTGCATAGTAAACTGCGTTTCTAGAATGATATATTTATGTATTTCAAAATACAAGTGAATTTTTCAAAATATGCATAATTTATTATTTCATTTCTCGTTCCAATGTTATAGTCGTTATTGTGTTATATAATATTTTCTGGGTAGTTTTTATAAATGATATTTATATTATGTTAAATGAATTGTTCTTACCAATATTGATATGTTTTCAATCTATAAATTCTTTACATTGAAAAACCCACATGAGGTGTCAATACACTTGCGCATATACATATTTAATACATCCATTTTCTTAAATATGTAAACCTGTAATGCAGTAACTGAACCAAATAAAAATAATTAATTAATCACCTCAAGGGCGCTGAATACACACCGTGAAACACATATACACTAAAATATACACTGTGTTCCAAAATTACTACCTCTGTTTTTTTTTAACCCTTTCTTTTTCACAAAATACAAATAATCCAAATATCTGATCCCAAAAAACATATGTTTACTGTTGCTAGACCACTGCTGCATACCTCCGTGTTAAATATAAAGGAAACCATAATTTTTTTGGATGTTTTACATTATAATATGAGAATAAAATGTTTCATCTTGCTATAGCAATATCATATCTAAAGAGAGTTGATAATACTCTAGAAAGAACTAAATATATACATTCCCTGTAATATCAATAGAAAAAATAACAATTTTACTCGAAATTGCCACACCTAAACACATCATAACTTATATATTGAAGGTGATTCAAATTTTGGGAAATGTGGATGCTATTTTTTTTAAATATAGCTACACTGATAAAAATTTTAGACCCACGCTGGAGGATGGGACTTACAGAATTAAAAGAAACCTTGAAATTGAAGAACTGATTAATCATGAAACAGTAGTGAGATTCTGTAAGTCTCAACACCTACGGTGGGCTGGCCATGTGGAAAGAATGTCGGAGGGTAGAACACCACAAATTATATCCAGATGGGTGCCCTGCGAAAAGAGACCAAGAGGCAGACCGAGGAAAAGATGGGCGGATTGCGTGGAAGAAGATTGGGAAAAAATTAGGGATGGGCAAAATGAATCACTTAAGGGATCTGAGCTGAACGGTTCCACTCAGCAAAGTGAGCTGACTCTTTTTAATAATTCATGGTTCACCATTTTGAGTCGTTTGTTAAAAATGAATTTCTGATACGAGCTAAAAAAAAAAAGGTCGCGGCTGATTTTCTGCAAAGTTGGAAAATTGGAAGACGGAAATCGTTGGCGACCTTTTTTTTTTTAGCTCATTGACCAAAAATTTATCCCAGTGAGCTAAAAATCGGACTTCAAAGTTGCAAAAGTGAGTGATGAAATTTCAAAGCTCAAGGACAATTTTTTAGCCGACGAGCAAAAAAAACAACATAAAAAGCACATCCCTGGAGTAAATGGAAGGAGCTGGGGAATGGCGAGAGATGGCCAGAGACAGAAGTCAGTGGAGGAGGCCAAGTCCCACACCGAGATGTAGCGCCGAGAAATGAATGATGATAGCTACACTGAATTTTCAAATGCTAATGATCTACTAATACGTTAATGCCCATCCTATTTGCATACCCAAAATTGTATATAATCACTCAATGCTCAGGTTTTTTCCCAAAAATAGAACCAAAAATGTGAGGATATTTTATTTTTTGTTTAACCCATTGCGACACAAAGTCGGCGAATCGCCGGCCAAGGTCACTGTGTTGCTGATTTACTAAGCCGGCGGTTTGCCGGTTTGTCTTTGAGGTTATTTTTTTTTTATATAACTGAATGAAAATAATTTTATTCTTATAAATGACATTAAATAGTAGTATATTTCGGTTATTAATTTCATAATAAAATATAATAATCACAGTTGATTCCACATTATTTATTACAAAATATTACGATATTTTAACATCTGTCAATACCTACAAAATGGCAGTGCGCTTGTAAACAAACTCGTCGCGCTTGTAATATAACATCAAATGAGGATGAAATACAGTGAATACTTTTGGAAAGTGGCAGCGAGAATGAAGTTGATGAATAAATTAGTGATTCGAGTGATTTTCGCCTTCGAGCAATGTTTCGGAATGTTCAAATTTCGCTTCCTTTCCAATTATGCGGAAATACTCCGAGGGTTACAAGAAAGTATTTTTTTACTTGGCAGACATGGCATTATTCAATACATATGCGTTGCATAAAAATATCTCCGATGTAAAGAGAGTTTCATACGGTGACTGAGATTGATGTAGCTGAGAGAATTCTTTGGCACATTACCCTGCCATCATACAAGCGCCGTGGAAGAGTTTCAGGAGGAGTATGCCCTTTGCGGCTACAAGCATTGCAATGGGCACACTTTCCTAGGCAAATTTCATCAAATCCAGTCAAACAAAACCCATCGAGATTATGCAAAATGTGTTCCTTGAAGAAAAAGACGAGCGAATCTCGATGGGAATGTCAGAAAAGTTTGGTGGCTCTCCACATGCCAGAATGCTTTAAAGCCTATCACACTCTTCCAAAACTACCTAGGGATGAGCCATAATGATCCAGCTTACGAACAAAACAAAAAATATGCTTTTATGTTTTACCATTATTATTTTGTTACACCATTAAGGGGTTCATCTGGTCCATCGATCATCCGTTGTTCTCACTATATGGGCTGCCCAATTCCACTTCAACGAAGCTATTTTGCACGCTACATCGGTAACATTGGTTCTTTCTTTGATCCATTTGTTTTGTTACCTGTCTCGCAAACTGATGTTAAATATCCTCTCTATTGTCCGCTGGGTTACTCGGAGTTTCTGTACTGTTCTTTTTATTAACGTGATTGTTTCAAGCCCGTATGTCAGTACCGAGAAGATGCACATGTCAAATATATTTTTCTTTGAGTGGTTTACGAATCATTTGGACCTGAGAATATAGGACAGTTTACCGAAAATAGCCCAAACAAGGCCCTGCCTATGTTTGAACTCCGCTTCTTGATTGTTTCCGCCTCTCACTTACATTACTTTCCGCAAAATATTTTTTAATGATATTCCTTGCATGACTCATTTTTACAGACGTATGAGAAATCAGGAAAAAATGTAAGGCGCGGATGCATAATGTAAGGATGTTAAAACGTACATAATGGAAAATAAATTAAGATTGTTTTGTGGATCGTGCTATCCATATAAAAATAAGAGTGTGTACTCTGTGACGGCAAGTCTTATATTCATCAAAATATTTTTGAAGAACTGAAACTAACAATAAGACATTTTACATTTAATATAATCTTGAATATCCTGTACAATTACATACTTACTTGTTTGATTCAGTAAAAATTGTATGTGTGGTTAATCTGTAAGGTGCTAGATTCATTATCAAATATTTTGATAATGAATCTAGCACCCTATGACATTCAGCATCAAATATATTGTGTATTATTTTGGGTAAGACAACTGACATGTCACAGAGAGCATAGTTATAAAATAAAATATGAAAATCTTGTGAGATTTATTTAATGACTGATTTATTAAACATAAAATAATATATAACAATTCAATTATGCCAATATATCTTGAAACAAAGTGATTAAACATAAGAGAGTCTAAAAGAGATATAGATCAATTGGACATTAATGCCTCAACACAAAATATAATATTAACAATCACTTCTTTAATACAACAAAACAGTAAGAAATCAAATTAATTTTTCGGTTGTCTCGCCGTTACCACATTGACTTGTGCACACAATTGTATTCATGAAATTGTCACAAATTTTAAGTAAATTACTGCAAATATTTTTCAGATGAAACAGTTAAACAAGCATTTTTTTAACCAAAAAGAGGAAGAATTTAATGCATTGTAGCACATAGAAAAATGCCTTTATTCAAAATTAAGAGCAACCGTCTTGGCGATCCTATGTGATCTTGTTATCAAAAACAATAAATGAAATTCATTAACACATCTATACAATCACAATAAACTAGAATATTTCAACATAAATCTGAACTCACTTCCCGTAACTCTTTATATTTCAAACGCGTTATACCCTCCAAATGAATGATGATACAAATTGGCAGGGCTAGTGTAGTACATAAATGTTTGTAATAATAGTAGCTCAACAGTCTCATTTATAAATCTCTTAATATAAAAGTGAAGATAAATTGAATATGAAATGAAATGAATATAACAAGTCAATAAAATACATTCCGACAAGTCAACACACAATGGCCGATACAAAATGTAGAAATCTAGGGGCTGCCTTATGCCGGATCAGATATAAAACTTTATTACAAACATATGTCAGAATAGTAGATTATAAACACCATCGATTCACAATATCAAAATAAATTTATTCATAAGTTGATGTAAAATTTTATCAAAACTTTGTTTATCTCAAGCATAGATAGCCGCTTGGGTAAATTAACATCTTTATAACATTATAAAAATTAAGATTATTAGACCAAAAATATACCAGAACCGATAAAAGTTAGTCTTAGAGGTAATTTTTAATTTATCATTCCCCATTATTGACAAGATATTGTGCACAGTATCTCATAGGTTAAACCATGAAACCACTTCCACCGTACCGTATTCTTATATGAAAACATTTGATGCAATGTGTCTGTTTGTAAAAATGATACGATTAATAAATTGTAAAATGTGTGCTTATCTCATCTGTGCCAGTTATGTTGCATGCGCCGTCAACAGCATCCTCACCACTGTCCTTCGGCAACTTTTATCTCCACTGTTTCCTTAACATTTATACCGCAGATAACAAAAATACTTTTAACATATACGCAATATGCAAATAAGTTTATGTAAAAATATATGACATTTTCCAATAAACTATTATTTCGTTAGTCCAAATAAAAAACACTAACATAGATACTCTAAATACCTTGTAGTAATGGGTATATGACTATTTTTTAAATCTATAGAGTACGTTGAATAAAAAATATAAAATACAGGTTGAAATTGGTTCACGTTTCAAAAATTTCAAAATGAAAAAATATCACTTACAGGTATCCTTTTAAACAACTTATTTTTCCTAAAGAATGCTAACGACATTATATATTATATTGAGTGCTCACCCAGTGTAAAAGAAATGAAATGAATCTATATAAAACACAATGTTATAATTTACTGGTTTTGAAAATTTCTACTCTAACTGGAAGTAATCGGGACGTATAAAAAATCTACAAATGGAATATAGATTGAATACTAAAACAGCCATTTACTTACAAATATTCTAATATCTATTTGGTAAATATCCACGAGGATACCTGTAACTCGAGTGTCGACATGAACCAAACTTCTTTTTATTAACTTCCGTATGACTCGACTGATCCCGTAAATTGAGTTTTTAAAAGTTTAAGCTCCAGAATCGGTGCACACTGTTGGTCTATTAATCAGAGGTACTTAATATTTCTTAAGACTAATAAGCTTTCTAAAGCTTAAACTAAACTAATCACAATGATTGCTGGCACTATGGACTAGATCTGGGTACTGAACCTCGGGCGAGGGAGATCACCGAACACGTCCCCGTGGACGGACTGTGCCAGGGCTTTGATACTGGCGGCAATGTCTTGAGGTTCATCACCGCGCTTGTCCAGCCGGTCCTGGGAACTATCGTGGAACTGACTAAAAGCCGGGACTTTCACAGGGACACTCTTGGCCATGGAAGATCCGTACTGCGGCATTGCGTTCCGGGTGAGGTGAATGCCCTCATCGCGGCTTAATGAATCTGTAACATTCCACATAATTGTTAACATTGAAGTTGTCCAATAAGTACAAATTAGACATTTGTAATTTTAGATATTGAAATATTATAATACATATTTATTTTCATTTGACATGTTTCGACAGATTTCGGTTACTACTATACCAGAAGATGATAGCAAATTGACAAAACAGGCTGTAACTACAAAAACAAGTGGAATAAAACTAAATATATATAATATTATTTTAAAAAAAGTGTTCTTACTTTTATTTTCATTGTTTACAAATTGAAATGTAAACATTTCATTAATTCGGTACGTATCAAAATTCAATGCAATTATCAGATTTTGAAAATAAATAATGGTCCAGGAACCAAGTGCCAGATATAAAAAAATTACCGTCGCTATCTGAATCGTAAACATCCACGTTGTCTCCATTGTGTGGGTGATCTGTTCCCTCCAAATCAAATATTCCATCAGAGTCCAAAGAGTCTTCTTTATAGCTGTCTAAATTGGCCATATTCTGTAGGAAAAAAGTTCAGTGGTTTAAAAACAAAAATGTGAAGATGGATATTTTGTAAATTAGCATTTTCAAAGAGCTTGATATTTATTTATTGTTTATGGAATGTAAAACTTCATAGAAAACATTTAATATTGAGACACTTTATGGGAGTGTTTATTTAATATAAAAACTAACAACAACAAACCATCACGTTGTTTCCGTAAGGGTAGGCAGAGAGAATGGACTGCCACACTACTCCATCCTGATATACCTCTCTACCTTCCTCCATATTCATACAGTGACTAAAGGCAGAAACATACTATTAACACGCCACGCCACCCGATGCCACGTGATGCGTGTTGAGTCGAATCAAATTGTATTGTTTTCTATGGACAGAATCACACTATGAACACCCGACGCGACGCCATGCGCGCACACGCCACCCGATCCAGACGAGCTAGATCGACATGTTGCCGATGGTGGGAGTAAACACGCCACGTCGCGTGTTAATAGTATGTTTCTGCCTTTATACATGCATGTCGATTCTTCTGACTTCTAACATGGCTGACTTTTAAAATTCGATTAATATGGTCATGTCATGTTTTCCTCAGTCTTCCTTGACCCCGTACTCCATTCATATCTTTCTTTCTTAACCATATTTTCTTCATCCATGCGTTCTATGTGCCCAAACCAACACAGTGATTCTTGCATAATTTTGTTCATAATGCTTTCTTCCGCTTTACATTCCTTCCTGATGCCATTTGAAATTCGGTCATACATTGTTTTACCACATACGTTTAAGGAATCTCATCCCTACCGCATTTATTCTACTCTCATCCTTATTCTGTCTGTTCCGTGCTTCGCTTCCATACATAATGATTGGAATTAAAACTCCATTGTGAACAGGCATTTTTGCTTTCATTTATATTTCCAATAACCATTTTTAAAGCTTCGTTTACTTTGTTACCCGCATCAACCCTTCTTTTGACGTCACTATCCGTCCGGCCATCCGCTGTGAACATGCTACCTAAATAGACAAACTTAGACGCCTGCTCAAGGTTCTTCCTATTCACACTTATGTTACAAACTGTCATTTCCTCCTCCCTTTCGAAAACCATCACCTTAGACTTTTCAACATTCATCATTAAATTGTAAAACACTAAATAGATATATTGGAAACAACTATTTGAATAATTCTCTTGAATTCGCATAATTGTTCAGGCAACCGTAAATAAAATGTCAACAATGACTACTCTGTGAGATTATACTAATACAATGAATTAATCCGGACAATACAATAAAAAAATGACATACCTTGACATTACTATTTTTGGGTTTGCTTGCAGCAATGTTGTCAGATATGGGCTGGTGTCTTTTAACAGCATTTTGCGATGAGAATATTTCATTTTCTTGGAGTCCTACGCTTCTATTCATTTTGGGTAATACATCAACGCTGCCAGCTTGAGAGAGAATTCTGAAAATAAAAGGGTTATTAGTTGAACATAATAAATGTAAATGTTATTCTAAATGGGTGGAGCCAAGTGTTGGAAAAAATATATAACATACACTTCTAAACAATTTTTAGATAAACTTAAGGCGTTATTATGTTTATGTAGTTCTCCCGATGATAAAGGTGTAAGCCTTCGAAACATGTCGAGAAAAATAAACCCAAGTGTAAAAAACAGTCATAAAAAATTCAACTTTTAAACAATATTTAAAATCTATTAAATCCGTTAATATTTTCTAATTTTTCTTTTGTGATGTGTACAATTGGAAATATTAAAAAAAAAAAAATTAGAACAGTATCTTGAAAACGAAATTTACAAAAATTATTAAAATTATTCTTTCATATTACTACAAATTTAATTAATATGAATGAAAATGTCAGTTTTCTAGAAGTTTTATTATATTTTATGGGAATGACATGTTTCACCCTTCTAAGACATTATCAAATGTCACATTTGATAATGCTTTATAAGGGCGAAACATGTCATTCCCATAAAATATAATAAAACTTCTAGAAAACTGACATTTTCATTTGTATTAATTATTTAATATGGAGTCTTACATCATTGTTCAGGAAACAATAAACTACAAATTTATATTATTATTATTTAACCCATATCTGACGCTAGATTTTGTATATTTTATTTATGTTATTCTATCAATATTTAATTTTAAAAAGGCACTGTGTATGTTAATAGCTCCATTAATAATATTAAACTGACAAAGTAATTACGCGCAGATTCCACAGACAACAAGATTCAACATGATTAATCATGTCACCTCACATGTGCCATACGAACACAGCGACAAAGTTCTGTTGTCACGTCAAAGGTGACTTACATCCGGTGAGGGTTAATTCACAACATGTGATTATGATTTGTGATCTTCTATAGACCAGTCACTGGTTTTGAATGCTACTAATTTTTTACTACTCTTACATTAGTCGAGTGAAAATATATCTAGTTTTGAAAACTAATTAAACAATCACTCTTATATGAAAACTACCTGCCCGGGTAGGTAATGATTATGAATGAATGATCATCATCAGTGAATCATACATTAAAAAAACATAAAACAAGTTTCCTTGTTATTGAATAATTTATATGGAGTTTTACATCATTGTTTAACCCTTTAAATCCCACATAGACGATCGTCTGCCCCAATTCTGTGAAAAATTAAATGGGGCTGACCGTCAGTGTTGAAGTATTGATCATACTTTAATGCTGTGTTTTTATACATATCTATTAATTTTTTAACCAATAAAATTTAAAGATAAATCTCCTCAAAAAATATTATAGATAAAAAATAAAATACAAAGTTTTTTTATTTATTGAATGCTTAAATTTTTCACACATTTTATGCTAAATATGTTGGAATTAAAAGGGTTGAGCAACAATAACTAATATTACTTTGAAATATTTACATAACTTACATAGATAGAGTGTTATGATCTCTGTGTGCCCTGTCTTTGAATATTTCAAACTCGGCGCATTGCTTCTCTTTGAAGAGTCTAATTGCCTCCTCCACGTCTTCCAGGTGAGCCTGCAAGGCACGCATGAGCTGCCGTTTGAGGGCGTGAGCTTCGCCATGCCCGCCTACCACCATTCTATCCGCTTCTTCATTCACCAAAATGTTAAATACCGGGGAAAACTGTTCACTCTGGCGGAGTTGCTTAATTGCTTCTTCAGTCGTCTGTAAAAATATTTTAAGATACTGTATATTTTCAATAATACTGTTTCTATGCTTTTTTTTTAAAGTCTAACACCAAAGATTTAAATCAATGGTATTAGAATTTATTATGCAATCTCCAACATAAGCAGAAAATAACTCATTATTATGAAGAAGGAATCTGGTTGTGTCCAGGCTTGAACGTGTGTCCTCTGGATCAGGAACCAAGTATTCTGTCCCCTAAACCACCACCCAATTAATTGAAATATTTATAGATGTAATACGATTAAACTGTTTCATGAATGGGTCATGTTATAAAATTCTTCTGTCCATAACCCCTGAAGTTTTACAAATATGTTTCATAATACATAAAACAAGAAATCTTTGATGATAATTTAAGTTAAAACGGGCTAGACATATCAAAATTGAGACTTACTTGAAGAGCGGTGTTGAGGAGCATCTGATTTGGTGCCTGCGTGGCATGCGTGAGGGTTTGACAGGCCATGCAGCAGAACACGGACCACCTACCAACAGGCCTTGTCTCCAGTAAACAAGGCACCTGACACTGCATTTTCCAGTAATTTCCACATACTAAACCCAGTCTCTGAAATTAACAATTTGAAAATAAAACAATGGAACATTTCATGTTGCAAAATAACAAACTAAATATTGAAAATAAATGCTGGGATATTTGTTTCATATGAAAAGTGAAACATAAAACGTACTATCTGTAAATCTGAAATTATTAGGTTTGACTAATTAACTAACTAACCATAACGCGGTTCCGGAGGAGTAGGCAGAGAGGATGGACCGCTACCCTGTTCTATCCTGATATTACTCTCATGCTTCTTCTACATTCACACACCGTAAAAAATGTAAACGACGTATTCTGCATACAGTCATCAGCAATTATTCATAAATCGTAAGACCATCGTGTGAGGGGTCTCCCTCAGGTTCTTCTATCTTCACAAGATTCCACTACCTTCTCTCCATTCGACACGTCTCCATTCCACAACCTTCTAGCCAGTGGCGGTACTTCCATAGAAGCCTAAAAGCCCGGCTTGCATAATAAAATTTGAATCAAAAGCTCTTCTGGCTTACAGAGGTTCAGCTCTTGTGGCTATTCCTCTTACGTCTGATGGGAGCATTGTTGGAAGGTTATTTGGTGGGTTGTTGGTTTATGCGGGGGTATGATTACTTAGATTTGAGGGTTTTAATTCAAAATTTCTTACACAAGCCGGGTTTCTGGCTTCTATGGGAGTACCGCCACTGCTTCTGGTCCATCTTTGGTCTCCCAGTCTGGCAACATGTCCCGCAAATGACCATGATGGTTAAACGCTAGATAAGCTAACTAAACATTACGTCGTTTCCCCGGATGGATAGGCAGAGAGGATGAATCGCCATACCTCTCAAGCTTCCTTCTACATTCATACATTCTCATTGATTGTCCCTACTTCGAAGATCCAACTCGAAATATAATTTTTTTTAAATTCTCCTCTGAGTAAGTTTTTTAAATATACATAATTTGCATTTTCATCAGCTTAATTTTATTTTTGGCAAATTGGGAGTACTATTAATTTGTCAACAATATTACGGGTCCTCAAATAAAAGTAGCTTAAACTATAAAGTGAATAGAGTATGCTAAGCAATGTTTATTTGGGACACGTTGACACCAATGGCTGGCCACAAAATGTTGGAAATGGCCCGATCACATGTTTATATTTATATTCCTGCTGTTCATTTAAATTTGTAATGTTCCGATTTAATGTAATTCTGACTCTAGGCACATGATCATGGACCAAAACTATATCGAATATTGTTGATTTGTATACACTTCAAAACTGATCACAAAAGTAATTTATAAGTACAATGCAACATTCGCAATTCAGACGTTGAATCTAATCGTCTCGGATTTGGACATTTTCAGCGTCAGTGAGGCAGTGTTCATAAAAAATATATTACAAATTCTGGAAAGAGTACTGCCTCGCTGACGTCGACATATTTGGGTTCCTTCTGATATGTATGATTTTTTGGTTTCATGTCGTTTTTTTATCTTTGTTACACCGTTTTGTGTCCAAATGAGTCGCTTAAATGTTTTTCGTTTGTTATGTCTCATTTGTGTATTATATAGAAATAAATAAATAAAAAATAAACATTAAAATGTTACATTATCATTGCCTTAGAAATAATAAATAAAAAAATTAAGACTAAATAATAAAATAAAAAATTAAGACTAATACCAAAGATTTAAAATCAAATGGAATTAAGCATTTATTTTACAATCTTCAATGAGCAGAAAATAACTCATTATGAAAAAGGAATCTGGTCATGTCCAGGCTTGAACTCAAGGCCCCTGGATCAGGAGCTAAGCGTTCTGTCCCCTAGACCACTACCCGAGTTAAAAATATTAATGAAAATTTAAAATGATTATCTTCATTTGAACCGTCTGTCCAGCATTATTTTTACTAAAGGCCTATTATGTTTTTAAAAAAGATATTTCAATATGCAAGTGAGCACCATGAATTTGTTTGAATCATAACATTTTTGCAAATGATGATAATAAATGGGTACCTATCTGTAAAAAAAATATTTGAAAGATCAAAGAGTCAAGGTCTTGAAAAAGAAATCATCTTGGAGGTCAAAACAATAAATGAATATGCAGCTTGTAGCATACTTAATAAATGTTGGATACATCACACTTTATATCAATATATTTTGTTTTAGTAGTGTGATATTTATTCTATTATTTGTTTTATTAGTATATCAAGTATACTGATATGGATTGCTTTTGATATTTACATTTTATTGAACATGTTTCCTATTTTAGGATAATTTATCATGTTTCTTTGTGAGTGATGATTTTAAGTTAAGTTGTTAGATAAAAACCATAAAATAATATGAAATCAGAGCTAAGAGATGAACGATTCGTAGCAATTAGCATTCCATAAGTGGCTAGCATGAAACCTCTAGAACAATAAAATAATATAGGATTTTGTCAACATGTTTGCAAGACCCTAAAATATTATTTTTATATGTTATCTCTGTGCAATCTCCCAATAAAGACAGGAGTTAGTGTAATCTCTGAGTAATGTTAAGATTATTCAAATAAATCTGTCGTAATTTTATCACTGTCGTCAAAAATGATTGAAAAAAACTTTTATTAACTTGGCATATATAGGTTGTTAAAAAATAATAAATAAATAAATGCACAATACAAGAGGAGCTTACTATAATTCTCTTTATCACAATAATAAACATATAAATCAAACCGGCAAGGAGTGTAACTACCGCTAATATAAGGGCAAAGTTTCATCATAAATATTACACCAAACTACTTGGGAGCCAAACCCAGCCCAACCCAAAATATAAATACGAAAATACACCGTGTAGTTTTAACCAAACAGATATCCATTATGCATTACTTTTAACTGAAAACAAATGCTTCCGTCGGAGTGCAAAATTAATGGTCCGATAAAATTCCTTTGTGTAACATCCCAATCAGGATTTAGGCCAGATGAAATTTAACGCTTATTCGTACATAAACATGAAGTAATAAATATATTGTAAGACGGGCAACAAGAACGAAATAAACTCAATTACATCGCCACCCCGTACAAGTCAAGGCCAATAAAATTGTTTACCTCTTTGAAGAAGGGATCTCTTTGTTCTGAAGAACTAAGCCCAAGCTTCTCTATTTCCACATTGGATATTTGTCCGTTTTCCTCATTGATTGAAACATTTAAACATTTGCACGTGATAAGCATAATGTAAACAGTTATTACACTTCTAATTATTATGAAACACTTAAAATATTATCAAACTCCGCGATTAAATTCGGACGGTGGGAGAAAACTCGTACTAATGGCTGACAAAAATATAAGCAAACACAAGATTTTTCTCTTTTTACTTCGAGTTCTGTACAGCTGATTCTGACTGACGCAAGCCTTGTCTATGACTGTCTCGATCCTACGTATTTAGTACAAACGAGTTAAAGTGAGATAGTAGAAATATACCAGTCGAACACACAAATGTAAGTTGCCTGGGTTTTCATGCTATCTCTGTTTAGCCATAAACCTATGAGATTGTCATTTTTTATCATGTACCATTTAGACAGAAAAAACAAAAACTTGTTTTACTGTGTAAGTAAATATTTTAATAGTAAGCTCTTTTTTAGAGAATTAAAACAAGATTAAACCGACCAACTCCTCGATGCAATCATTTTTTACAACTTGATTGAAGTCGAATAATGGGGTTATTAGATAGATTTGTAGGAGAAAACTTGTTCATATTTGATATTTTCTTTGCGTCAATGGCAAGTTTTTCTTGTCATGTATCGTGTGAATGGCTCTAAAAAGGGCCTTATATCTTCTCTTTCTTTTGCCAGTGTGGTGGAAGGTTTGGCCGACTTGTGTCGTTTCCAGGGGCGCCGGGTGTTATAATTATAGTGACACCCTATGCGGAGGCACCTTCCTTGCCCCCTTCCTATTTGATAATTTAAGATACCAATTAACTAGACTAAACTGGGTGGTTTTAATTTACATTCTCGTGCACGAAATGTCAACTATTACACCTTTACAAAGCAAAGGTTTTTTGCCGAATATATTAAATTGCATTTTTATGAAGATACTAGACGGGTATATATACAAATCTAGATATTTCAAATCTACAAACTGCTCAATAAAAATGTTTAGAAAATTTACCCTCCAAATGTGTTTTTAAATTCCAGTTTTTTCTGGTTTTATGTTTAGAATGCGTTGATTTTTAGTTCAAGAAATATAAAAGATGACCGGGCAAATATAAATTTTAAATCTTTTTATTAACGTTTTTTGTAACCAACATTCCATTTTAGTTTTAATTATTATTTGTAACAAATATTTTTAAAATACGTGTTTATTTATTATTTTGATGTAATGATTATACATTTTCTAAATAACTTAAGCTCGGTTTGGAATGTAAATCAGTTTTTTTTTCATATATTTTATCAAATTGACGACATGTTTATACTATTAGTGTCACCGAGGTAAAACATGACAGTACAATAGTATCTTAATCAGAAATACCCACATATAAACCAAAGAGATTGAAATATATATTGTGTACACATTTAAAATAAATGCAAGGAAGCGTGATTATAAACACGTACATACAAATAATAATATTTATAGCGTGTTATTAATAGCTTCATTTGAAAATAATAGTAAAAAATCTTTGAGATTTCAAAACTCAAAACGCTGATTGTCTTGCTGATATTACTTTACTTATTAGGACATGATTCAAAGTCATTACACCTTCATCATCGGAAGAATGAAATAAGCCGATCGCTTTTCCAATGATTACAGTGCATTATTTAACAAAACAAATCGAGAAAAAGGAATTCATATCAGTTGGACGAACAATGTTTGGTTCGCAGTAATTATTTTTTTGTAATGTTAGTTCAAAATAATATTTTATAACAAAATTGCTCACATATATAATACTTGAAAGAGTATAAATATCTACAACATCAAAGTTAAATTGTGAAATCAATAAATTAAAATTACGAGTTCTGACACTTAACCTTATTTATTTATTTGAACTAAAAATGGAACTTTGTTCGCAAGGATCATTAAAATTTTCTTGGATAGTATCTTCTCGGGAGTACCAGCCCGGAGGCAATTGCTTCCCCGCATGTTGGAAATTTATATTTCGTTAAGTTTGGACATTGTTGGATGATAAGAGGAGACTTTCTTGGAGAATGTGATGGGTTGGGTCAGACATTTGGATCTGACTACCCGGATAGGGAGGAATGCGGTTGGGTCGGGGTGGTCTTGGTCAGGAATCGAGGTCTTGGGCGGAGACTGAGGAATGGTGAGGGAGTGGCCAAGGGTGGGGATCGGTTGGTACTGGGTATAGAACCGAGTGGAATGAAAGTGGCCTTGGATGCGGGTCTGTGGTCTTGGGTGGGAACCGATATGGAAATGGGGTTGAGGGGGTCGGCAGCGGTGGTGGCGGGGCAGGAGGAAGCGGGGGTACAGCAGAAGGCGACGGAACAGGTAGAGGCGGCGGTGCAGGAGAAGGCAGCGTTGATGGTGGCAGGAGAAGCAAAAGATGGAGGCGTTCGTGGAACGGCGACAGCCTTGAAGATAGCGGCGGGGTGGAAAAATGAGGTAGGTATCAAATACGATAATCAGGAACTGTAACGGCAGCACGAGGGAAATATAATAAATAATATATCTATAAAATAAGTATTATTTGTTTATTAATTTAAGTATTTTGTTACTATTTTTCTTTGGAAGGATAACGATAGTAGTCAATTTCATATAAACCTGAAACATGACGAGAACATTTTTATGAATTTGAATTAGGAAAAAATCTAACTAACTAACCATCACCCCGTTTCTCCGGAGGGGTAGGCAGAGAAGATGGATCGCCATACCTTTCTGTCCTGACATATCTCTCGAACTTCCTCTACCTTCATACATCGTAACATGCAAGCTTGTCGATTTTCTGACTTTGAATGTGGCCGCCTTTCAATAATTGATTTCCTTGTCATGCCATGTCTTTGTTGAACTTCCTCAACTTTTTAGAATTTTTGTTATTTTATCTCAATTTTGTTAAATTTTTTTATTTGCTTTTACTTGTAGAATTTTTTTTAGTTTCTAATATTTTGTTCATTTTACTTTGTTTCTTATATTGTATTGTATCTGATTATTTTACCCGCCATTTTTATGTATCTTTTCCACGGTGTCTCTTTCCACAACATCCATACATCGTGTTGTGTAAGCACGTCAAACGAGGTAAGGTGTTTTAAAAATTAGGAAAGGAAAAAACTGTTACTTGTATAATTAAAATGTAATGTTTCCTCTTGTATTTCCTAATGTGGACATATAATTCTAGTTTTTGTATTGATAATGAATGCCTGTTATGTTCACTAATTAAGAAATTAATTACGACCAGCAGTTTCATTTTTAAAACACATGACCTCGATAAATTAAAAAAAATTAAATTCATTTTATCACAAAAACGGTTCACTTTTGCATAGTTGACATAATTCATCGGTAATAACCTCCCTACAATCTCTTAGAAGGAATAGGTTCAATAACCAATAATAATGTATTATATTTTGCATTGATTACTAACTAGAATCTGGTTCTTCTTTCATTGTGAAAATTCATATTCATAGACAATTTTTGGGAGTATCATTGGGTCGAGACTTTTCAAATAGCGTAATTTACTCTGGCTCGTGCTGTCAATGTCAAATGTCAAAAAATATTATTTATTTCAATTCGTCTCGTACTTTTATTTTATAAATTTCACGCATTGCTTTGCGTTGCGTTAGTTGAATTGTGCTTAATTATTTTATTTATCATGAATCGTTTCGAATATAAAGAAGCCCGCCTTCAAGAAAACGAAAATTATTTGAAGAGGGAAAAAGGAGTTCGCCTTTACGATGGCGATGACAAAGTGAGTCAATGAGTATTATTTTGAAATCATAACTAAAATAAAGTTCTGTTATTTATCGCTACTTCCAAACTTCTGATAATATTAGTAGCAATACCCCAATTTTGTTAATGATTATAGTATTTTAACCAATAGATATCATTTAAATATATTATTTATTTTCTGTCCAATGTCATAGTTTTGCACTTTATATAAATATATAATGTTTTCTTACAGACCCAGTTTGCTAATGGTGAAGTGGTGTTGACTAGTCACAGAATACTGTGGGGACATCCAGGGGATATTCCGCGTGGGCAGACATGCCTCTCCCTGCTGTTGCACTATGTCTTTTGTATTGAAGAAGAAAGCAGTGGCCCTTTTGGCTTCGGTAAAAGCAAAAAAGTAATTCTTCACTTATCAACTCCACACCCAGGTAAATATAAATTTATATTCAAAACTTTTAAAATTAAACATAACCTTGTTTATTGGCTTATCACTAAAAACGTCAGTATGTGTTAGTTTCAACTTTAGCCCAGCATTGCCATAGGTTCATTTAGTTTTTATTATTTCTTTAGAATTGTATAATTGCCAAATCATTTATCTATGTGTGGTGTTACTATAAATATAACACCCGGCTACCCGGAAATGACAAGAAGTCAGCCAAACCTTCCGCCTCAATGTCAAGAGAAATGAAAGAGATGAGACCCTTTTTAGGGCCATCCATACTTGCCATTGACACAATGCAAAAGAAAAATAAGAGTTGTATAGCCTTCACGTACAGCAAGTATCTGAAGTGCAATCTAAATAAATACAAGTTTTTTGTTATTGTTCTTATTATCTTACTTACTTCTGTTATTATCTTAACCTTTCCCTTACGGTGCTAAAATAAAAACGCAAGTTCCTGTGTTGGGTAGTCACTACCCAATCAAAAATTAGCGATTTTAAATCGGAAAAATAAGAACATTCATAGCTAATCCCCTTAATTAATTATAATTGAAGTAAAAAATTATAATAATTGAGATTTATTTGTTAAAAACATTTAAAAAAAACATCTGGCAACGCTCACGTAACGGACATAGATCCGCTCTGGTTGCAAGCCCGAGAGCTACTGCCGGCGGGACGGTGAGAGTGAGAACATTGAGCTCCTCGCGCTTCCGCAGTGAAGTATGCAAGAGTCTTCTTCTTCTTCACTTTTGATAGACTCAGGAGTCTGTTATTTCAGGCGGGTCCTCTTGGGACGCTGAACTCCAGCTTTCTCTCCACCGTTTCGGGGGTCTTCCTGGTCGGCGTTGTCCGTTTGGCGTTCCATGGAGAGCTATGTGTGGTATTCTATTTGAGCTCATCCTTTCTACGTGTTGATGCCAGTATCTCTGTCTTGGACGTCCCCATCTGACCACATCTTCGACCTCGCAGATTTCTCGGATAGCTGTATTCCTAACTCGATCACGTAGGGTCTTGCCAGCTATAGCGCGGAGTGTTATCATCTCGGTTGTCCTGAGCATGCTCTTTGTCTTGACAGTGTCTGCCCTCGATTCAATGCCATATGTGAGGATTGGTCGCACACAGGTCTTATAGATGCGTACCTTGCTTGTCCTTGTTTCTCCATATGAAATCTTTCAGGCAGCCTGCAACTGCTGCAGCCCTATCCACCTGTGACCTTACTTCTCTGGGGAGGTCATTAGAGCTGGTTACTTCGCTTCCGAGATATCTGAATAGGTCCACCTGTTCAATTTCCTCCTGGCGTACGGAGACGGCGTATGCAAGAGTGAGATGCGAATAAAGTGCTCAAAGCCCTGTTTATACGCGAATTTGTTTTCGATTTTCACAAAATACCTCCGATGTACCCGATAAATTCTGATTATTATTAATATTATTTTTTAAATCAACGCGTAAATATATTATGGAGGATACCTAAAATCTTAACCTTGTATTTATTATATTAATAGAGATATTGATGGTTTTTAGAAGCAACGTGTATAAGATTCTCATCATAGGGAAGTGAGGGTTGATGAAATAATTATATTTTTATTGTTTTCAGATAAAAACCCCGGACCAGTGATGCACAGCACTTTTCATTACATTAAATTGTCTTTTAAGGAAGGGTTAGACTTAACGTTTATTAAAAGTTTAAATGATGCTATTCAAGTTAAAGCGTGGGAAATAACTGTTCTTCAAGCAGCACCGCTGGACGAAGATAGCAAACAAATGCTAATTAAAACAAGAACAGGCATAGTCGGAATCGAAAGGAGTTTACAAGAAAAGCACAAAGCCACAGATGAAAGCATAACCAAAGCTTTCCAAGACTTGAGTAAGCTGATGACCATGGCTAAAGATATGGTTACCATTTCTAAAAATATATCGACTAAAATAAGGGTCTGTATGATTATAATTTTTTCTAATCAGCAAAAATATTAATATTTTTTACAAAATGTTATTCAATATCTATTTCTCAATTGCATGTTTTCATGCTTGTCTAAAGAACTTCTGTCAAATTAGTGTTAATATATTAAAGATTCAAAACAGGTCTTCAATAATTCCGCCACTTTAATCAATTGTAAATTTATCATCAGGACTTTATTCTGTTTTGGGTATTACAATTTTTAGTCTCATAATAATTGGATCAATTTTGACAAAAAACTTGCAGTAATTGTTTAATTCATATTCACTAACAATGTAAGAGTTCACAAAATGTGTAATATTATATATGTTAATAACTTGGAGCTTTAGTTATGAAATTGATTAATTTAATTTTGCTCAACATTGTTGTATGTACACCAGTAATTGAATTAATATTTTTATTAAAACCTTTCCACAAATATTCTCAATGAAATGTCCTTATGTAATATTTTTATTCCAGGAGAAGCAAGGTGACATAACAGAAGATGATACAATACGATTTAAATCTTATCTTATGAGTTTAGGTATTGATGATCCTGTAACAAGAGATGCGTTTAGAACAGATTCAGAATACTATAAAAGTTTAGCTCAAGAAATATCTGACATGTTGGTGGAATCTTTAATGGTATGTTTATTCTTTACTCTTGTTTTCTTTTGCTGCTTATGCCTTATTTAATGTCTGCCATGTTAGCATTATGATGTTCTACTTTTTGTTGTAACTTTTTTTTTCTATGAAGAGATTGTCAATGACAACAATAGCACACAGAGGATTCCCACCGCTTACCTGAAACTGTTATAGGCGCTACAGCGCCTTTCAATCCCCAGGCCCGTCCCTCGTCTATGCGGGACTTACATTACGTTTAATATATATTTACAAATCAAGACGTACCCAGACCGCATTTAATCTACCTTATTTTATCCTTGTCTTCCTATCCTTTTAGCGGGACATATATCCTGCCGTACATGTAAATTTATAAAAATAAAAACTTTAAATAAAAGAAATAGGAGGGTTCACAAAACCACCCAAAGAAATCAACAATAGCACAGTGCTATCCAGCCACATATCTAGCCCCAACATAAAACATCAATGTTAGCATAATCACATTTCCAATGTTTCCAATAGACGTAAGAGGAATAGCCATTAGAGACGAACTTTTGTAAGTCCATGTCCAAGTGCTGTCCAGCAGACATGAAGTAAACAATCGGTTGAAAATTATCATATGATAGATTTGCTCAAATGATTATGTTTTATTATTATTATTATTTATTAACTGTTTTAAATATGTATAGTAAAAATGTCCAGTGGATCTCTAATATTCATCATCAATCCGTTCCTGAAAGGGATAAGCGAATAATGTTAAGCTTTGTAATTAATACAATACAGAATGTTTATTTAATTTTATATACTTATGAAATTAATTAATTGTAAAGAGATTTTAATAATTAGGGGGGTAAAGATGTTGTTCAGATGTGGAGTCAGCCTCCATTATGAAACTCACCGCTTGAGACTGAGACAACTGTTCACCTGACAACAATCGTCCAAAGAATATTGGGGTTCCACTATAGATATCAAAATAATTCTTATTTAGTATGTTCTTGTATGAGATTTTTGGTTTGCAGAATAATGGTGGAATGATGGCCCTAGCAGATGTGTGGTGTAGAATTAATAGGGCTAGAGGATTGGAATTGGTCTCACCAGAAGATTTACTCAATGCATGCAGGTAATAATAAATAATATTCCTTTTTGATTAAGTATTCACATTCTCTTTTTTCGGATATTCTAAGCGTACCTCGGTTCATAAAATTAACATGGGTTAGTGAATGATTTACATAGAAAATTTTGTTGTGATTTCTCTAGTATAGCTTAAACTTCTTTTGCTCACATATTTAAATGATTTTTTTTTTACATAGGTTACTCTAAATTTACCCTCGATATGGCTCTCAAAAAATGTCAAAAACAATTATTAGTGCTATTCAGAAGCTTAATGAGTAAAATAAGGAAATAATAACTAAAACGGGTAGGGTATTCATGTTTCTAATTTCGCCATACATTT
This sequence comes from Lepidostoma basale, assembly GCA_022606425.2. Taxonomy (NCBI): domain Eukaryota; kingdom Metazoa; phylum Arthropoda; class Insecta; order Trichoptera; family Lepidostomatidae; genus Lepidostoma; species Lepidostoma basale. The sequence continues at coordinate 773,125 of JAHDVF020001563.1, forward strand.
TGGTTTGATCGATATAACTAAAGGTGTGACTGTTCTAACAAAGAAAAGGCCTCAAATTTTTTATAGAAAAGATGTGGCTACTAGAAAAAGAGCTTGCTGGTGATAGTGTACTATTAGTGAGACTATAATATGTGACAAGCCTAAGATGTTGGGCAGTGATTCGGTAATGAAAATGTGATGTTCCACTTTTGGAAAATATTTTAGAAAAACAAAGGCAAAATTTTTCAGATCAGTTGCTTGTGCCAAAATCAGTCAATTTATTAGAAAATAGACAAAGAGAAAAATAAAGCACTCAAATCAGAATCCCTCCTCTGCTGGAAGTAAACTATTCTTCCAAGTAGTCCTCTTCCATTTTCCAGCAATCAACCATCTTTACCTGCAATTATTCAATTCAAATATAAAATGCCATACTGAATTGTGTTAGTTCCTTATAATAAAGTCTGTTTTTGCTTATTTACATATCACATTTTAATTTAACCAATAAAAATAAGGCAAAGATAACATAGTTTTGTTACTGGAACTGATTAATTATATTTACATTAATTTAAATAAAAAAATTGCCTCGTTTTGTGAATGATTAAATTTCATGAATCACTTTAGTCACTGTATTTTAATATTTTTTCTAGACTCTTGGAAACAATTGGTGCACCAATGTCATTAAGAAAATTTCCCAGTGGGGCGTGTGTGGTACAACTTAATACCCATGATGATAATGTTGTTACCAAATCAACAGCAGAACTAGTAAGTATTCATGTTGTAGTTAATTTACTTTGGAATTCTCTATTATTTAAAAAATATTGATTTTATTTTTTCTATCATTAAGAATATTTGATTTTGATAACTTTTAAATTATGGGTAACTATCAGTGGCGGTACTACCATAGAAGCCCAGAAGCCCGGCTTGCGTAAGAAATTTTTAATCAAAACCCCCAAATCTAAGTAATCGTGCCCCTGCATAAACCAACAACCCACCAAATCACCTTCCAACAATGTTCCCATCAGACGTAAAAAAAATAGACACAAGAGCTGAACCTCTGTAAGCCAGAAGAGGTTTTGATTCAAAAATTTGTTACGCAAGCCGGGCTTCTGGGCTTCTATGGCAGTATCGCCACTGGTAACTATAAACATAATACTAGATTACTAACTAACTCAAATATTTGTTGGAGTTGTAGAATTAGAATTAGTTGTAGTTATTGGTTGAATCTTGTTGCACTAAAATTAATTTAATTTCAGCTTGAAGAATTAGGATCCTTATCTGCTGAAGATCTCTCACAAAAAATTGGAGTTTCTGTGATACTTGCCAGGGAGCACCTCACCACAACGGAGATGGCTGGATTGGCGTGTCGCGACGATTCTGTGGAAGGACTAAGATTCTATCCTAATCTTTTCCTCACAAAGTCGTAGTCAAATTATTTTTATAATTATATACTTAATAAACATATATATTTAAACTGCTTTAGTACTTTTTTTTTTAGAATTATATTATTTGAAAATAACCACCCCTAAGGGGGTTATTTTTAAATTCCATATATACATAGGTCTTGATGAGGAGTATTCTCAGTTTTAGGTCTATATTATTTAATTATATTATTTTCGACCTTTTATTAAATGCAAGCCTAGCCTGATGTATACGGCTGTCGACCTCGCTCTTAGACCGACCGTTCCATGTTATTTTGCTCCCGAGGTAGACAAACTCCTTGGTGTGTTTCGAAATTCGAGGCTTTATCGTAAAAAACTGGTTATACATTTATGATTCAAAGTATTGTCCATCGCTGGCCACTACTCTCTCCCATCTTTCGGGCAGCATACGAATCCCGCGTTGAAAAAACTGGTCATCTTTTGAAGCGATCCACGAATCGATCCAATTTTTTACTTCTTCATAAGACCGGAAGTGCTGGTCAGCTAGGCCGTGTGCCATTGATCGAAACAAGTGATAGTCTGAGGGAGCAACGTCTGGAGAATACGGCGGGTGGGGTAGGACTTCCCATTTCAAAGTTTCCAAGTATGTCTTGACCACTTTCGCAACATGGGGTCGAGCATTGTCATGCTGTAAAATCACTTTATCATGTCTCTCGTTGTATTGCGGCCGTTTGTCTTTCAATGCTCGGCTCAAACGCATTAATTGCGTTCGATAACGATCGCCTGTGAGCTGGTCCCACCAAATACTGAGCATAACCTTGGAACCGTGAATATTCGGTTTGGCCGTCGACATGGAAGCATGGCCGGGATATCCCCATGATTTCCTGCGCTTGGGATTATCGTAATGAACCCATTTCTCATCCCCAGTCACAATGCGATGCAGAAATCCCTTCCGTCTTTGCCTTGCAAGCAGCTGTTCACAAACACACAAACGCCGTTCAACATCTCTCGGCTTCAACTCGTACGGCACCCAATTTCCTTGTTTCTGAATCATTCCCATGACTTTCAGGCATTTTGAAATGGCTGGTTGCGTCACTCCCAATGATCCTGCCAATTCTTGTTGCGTTTGACACGAGTCTTGATCAAGTAATGCCTCCAATTCTGCATCTTCGAAAACTTTCTCTCTTCCACCGCCATGCCGGTCTTCGACGTTAAAATCACCGTTCTTGAAGCGTTGAAACCACTCTCGGCACGTTCTATCACTAATAGCGGCCTCACCATAGGTATTTGAGAGCATTAGATGAGCCTCAGCCGCAGATTTCTTCATATTAAAGTATAAAATTAAAACCTCCCGCAAATGACGAGAATTTGGCTCGTAAGCTGACATGTTTAATCGGGAATAACTTTATGATGCAGACACAAATCGACTAATATTTCGATGGCGTTATGTTTACAAATACTTAAGCTTATTGTATGACATCTATGATCTATTTATTCCAACTACCACTTACCGCTACTGCCATCTATTGCAAAACGGCGGAAGCAAAGTTATACACCTAATAATACTAACACATTGTCAGCGGGAAGGGTATAAATACCCTTTTTGCGAACTCGTAAGTCATTTTTGTGATATATTTTGATCATATATCAAAGTATACATGTAGTTTAGAATGTTATCATTATATTTCAGCTACAATTTATGGGTGGTAATATGTGCGTCCAGGAGATGCGTAAAATCCTTCGGTGTATCCACATCAATCACAAACACGCATCTCCTGGACTGACATGGTCAGCAACACAAACATTCTCCATAGAGCCAGAGTTGACAGAGAGTTGCTGACCAACATCAAAGTCCGTAAGGTGTCCTACTTGGGCCATGTTCTGAGAGGCAAAAAATACGCACTGTTACATCTGATCTTAAAGGGTAAGATTGAGGGTCGACGAGGTGTTGGGAGAAGGCAGGTTTCCTGACTGAGGAACATCCGAGAGTGGACAGGGCTGAGGACTGTGGAGGAACGGTTCCGAGCTGCCCAGGACAGGGAGGCCTACTCAAGGATGACAGTCAACGTTGGGGAGACCTGACAGGACACAGAAAGAAGAAGAATATGTGCGTACATTTATCCACAGACAATGTGTTAACGTGAATAAAACAACAAATTTTGGGTTTGATCAGATGAGGGAGCCTATTAAAATGTCATCACAAAGTCACAATGAAAACTATCCTCAGAATAAAACAACAGTGAATTTTAGAGATTTATATATTTCGAAAGAGAATATCACGCTGGCTTGTGCACAATGCCCACTTTAATATCACAAAAATGAATAGCTGACTGAAAATATTTTCAAACAAATCAATTTGAAAAAAATAAATATAGATGGTTGCCAGATTTTTGCTAAATTATTAATTATGAAATATAACATCTATCATACATAAATGGCACATTCAATGAATAATATTACTGGTCAATGTTTTTATTACATGTAAAAATGTGGACATAATGCACCATGTTACAATTTAAGCGAACACAAAGCCAAATCTTTACATTCAGTTACCTATAGACTACCTTCATGGAATGAAATATGCACTATAAAAATTCAACATCATTACTCAAGTACTTGTACATAAATATTAAGGAAGGTGAGAAATAGTAGATAAAACTTATAATGGGGATTCAAAGAGGACAATCGTATTGAACTAGTTGCAGATTCACTTGACAAGGCCTTATTCCAAATACTTAGCATAATTAAGTGGACTTTCAAAAGTAGCTTCAATATTAAAAGAAATGTAAGAATATAAAATGTATCACTATCAATACAAAAATACTATTTATACTCTACATAATAATACATAAATAGAACTTTTCAGAGAAAATACACTATCAAGCGGTGTTTATAACATTTTGATACTACATTAACCCTTCCAGACCTGAATGACTTACTAATATAAAAAATAAATAAATTGTGTATTACTGTTAAAATTTATTAACACCTGATGATGCCAACATCGGTTGGCGAAACAGCTGTCGCGACACTCTCAGTGAATAAAAAGAAATTGTGATATTAAATATGTTTTAAATTTTAACAGTAATAAATTGTGTGTGTGAAAACACTCCGCGCTATAGCTGGCAAGACCCTACGTGATCGAGTTAGGAATACAGCAATCCGAGAAATCTGCGAGGTCGAAGATGTGGGGACGTCAAAGACGGCAATACTGGCATCAACATGTAGAAAGAATGAGCTCAAATAGCTCTCCATGGATTATTCATATTATTATTTAAGATGCATGAAAACAAAATTTGTAAAATGTTTTGATGAGTACATATTTATAAGGGTTATTCATCTCAAATAACCACAAAAAAAAATATGAAATAACAGTTTGAACGATTTTAAATGTTTGAAAAATTATGCACCGGGGGTCTGAAGCGGTTAAGTAATTTCTACAATTTCCGAAGTACATACACGTTTTATTAATAAGAGAGAAAATTGGGTTCCATATAGGAATGTTACATAAATATTTCTAATTTGATATTATGTAATGATTACGTCTTATTAACATTTGCGATAAATCTTTATATATTTAGATAGTTACTTATACATTAAAAGCACTGGATGAAAAAAGGCATCAATACTGCGTTTAGTTGATTTTTGACATCAAAAAGCCACAAAAGCGGCAACAATCACAATTCATTTGTAAAAAAAAATGTTACAAACTATATATAATAATACAAATATAATACTATATTATTATTTTATAATTTGTCATATGTATCTTCATTATATTACTATCTTGATTGTTACATTGTAAATTGAGTTGTTCATATCCATACAAATTACATGAAGGTACTTATGTTTATATATGAGAGCCGTGGGGAGCGTCAAACACATTTAATAATCTTCCACCGCTGTTTGAAAAGATTTTGGCAATTTTTTATCTTGGCTAAAGAGATACCAAGCCTCAGAGTCACTGCACTGGCGTTCACAGTCCACATAAAACTCAAATCCTTTCATGAATGGTGCCATGATTTGTTTTTGAATAGCTGCATACAAGTTATGCAGATGCAGGATGTTATTGGCAGCAATTTCTTTAAATTTGGCCAGTACAGGCCGTAGAGATAACTCCACTATGTCAATCTGAAGAGAGAAAATCACAGAATTAACCCTTACTACAATCACAATGTTTGTTAGTAACAATCGTTTTGTTACCTTGATGAAGCTCCGCTTAGAGCGAAGCCTGTCAGTAGTTTAAAAAACAAAATAAAGTAATAATTAAATAAAACAATGTGTTTTATAACTACTTCCATATTTGTCTATATTTCGACAGCGACCGGTTGTCGAAATAAAGACAAATGTGGAAGTAGTTCTAAAAAACAATGTTTCATTTAATTATTATTTAAAATGAACTTCCATCGAGAGATTTCAGTTAAATCATTTGATTATCACAAAATAAAGTGATGTTTAAGCAAATTACCTAAGTATTTAATTTATTTCCAAAAGTTTTTTTTCAAACTGGCTAAAAAAGGACAAACCTTATCTGTAATGGTGTAATCGTTCAAATCCAAATAGATATTTAAACAGCTTTGCAATGTTCTCACTTCTGTAGGAAAAACTCCGTTTTTCTGTTTTTGAATTATAATGTCAGCTGCCTATCAAAACAAAACAAGGGAACTAGTTAACAAAGAAAAAATATAAATTTATAATTGTGATATAAATTGATTGACTATACCTGGGTATCAAAAACATTAGTAATCTCAATTCCATGTTTGTGAAACAAACAATCAGATAATTTTCTGGAATTGTGAACAATTTTTGTGATGTTAGAATTTTCCAAAAGCTGCTTGATTCCGGAGTGGAAAGCATTGTCCTGTGGTACTTGGATGTCGAATATGTATATTTGTGTGGGTGTGGCCAGCGTCAGTATGGAAAGTTTGCACTTGCGGCCAAGCTCAACGCCTTCGCTCCCGAGGGCAATTACAGGTTGCATTTTAAGATCGTCAATCGCTTCATAGTATCGATTGTCCGCCTGATTGACAAATATAAACTTTTTCACCAGACAATTTAAAGATTCTTCTTTTTTTATCTCTCCAGGATACCACAGCGAGTTGACTAGACCTGCCACTTTGGTGACATCACAACTCGGATTCATATCCCTTTGTACATATTTAATATCCGCCATAGAAAAATGTATAAAATCTGTAGTGTCTCCTTTCGGTAAGTGTCTCACGTTGACGAGAGATAACCTTGTTTTAGCACTATTTTGGCTAGAGAAGTAACCCCCAAATGTGCCATTATTCAATGTCTCAACTTCTAAATATTCTCCTTTTTTAAATGTGTCTTCCATTTTGTAAATATTGTAAAACTATTGAAACTTAAATACGGAATATTAATATATATTAATACTATTTAGTCTTCTTTGGGAGGTTTGACTTTGTCGGCTTCTGAATACGCCCTGATAATAAATAATGCCAAGGCAATGTGTAGAGACACTATTGAAGTTATGGCCGAGTAAACATTACTTGGAGTGGAATTTAGGTGAAGCAATCCATCGAACAAAAAATATTTTGAACCGAAAAATGTTACCACCGGAAGGACTATTATCATTATACAGTAAAAAAATACTGTCCGGAACACCTGAAAATCCGGCAAATCCTAAAATAAATACGAATTTCCTATATTTCAAGAAACAAAATAAAAATTACTAAGCAATAACATAAAAATATTGATTTTGTCTTACATTTGCGCGCCCTTGAATCATTATAAAAAAAATTAAAAGAAAAATATGAACAAAAATTAAGACTAGAGTGCGAATCAGTTGATATTATATTACTTTTTATATATTAAATTCGGCACGCACAAGCACATCGATCGCAAGATTGCCGATATTCTTTTTGACAGAATGTATCATAGACACTACAAGTCAGTAAGTCACGCTCCATCAGTATTGCTAGTAGTTGGATGAAAATATAAAACAGTTGCACCATAGAAATTGATCTTCTTTTTTTTCATTACGTACTTACCTCCATAAAATTCAATCGAATTTAACTATTACGGTGCGAAATTTTTTTCGATAGGGGGTAGGCAAAATATAAGATACTACTCTCATAGTTTGGTGTCCCTCAATTCTGAGGGATTCTATATAGAAGATTCTACATCAAGAATTGATATAATCGTACACTTTTGCTATTTACTTGTCTTCTTCTATCAATGTTTTGGTTTGATTATATCGTGATTCGTCCAGGGACTATATGTGTGTTAATTGACCAACCAATTGAAGCAGAATTATAATTATTACAGATTATGTATAGTGGTGCTGCATTTGTCACTTTTAAATATGCCATGATTAAATAGTTTCATTTCACAGGTTCAGATAGTAAATTAAATTAAATGTTCAGAAAAAATGAAGTTAATATACTTCAAATAATATTGGCGTTATAAGCATGCCTACATGCAGTTGCGAAACGTCGGTAATATGAGACTTTCTTATGGAAATAATGTTTATTTTCAACCCCTTGTAGCTTAAAGAAAGATGGGCATTATGTGTCTGCCACCTAGCAGGAAACATCAAACTGAGAAAGAACCCAGAAAACATTGATGGTAAAAAAATTCATAAAGCACGCAGACATATCTATGTGTCATATAGCGGGTCACTTTCCTTGGATAAGCTTTATCGAGAACAATACTACAATAGGCGGAACAACCACTACCATTATGACATCTAAATATTCTTAGACGGCACCAAGTATGGTCAACATCTAAATGTGTAATGTTGATCATGCAGCCTCCGGATTTATTTCGATATTTTTTACATTATGTAATGATGAAGATGTAATATTTTTAGAAGTTCTTATATTCTATTAAAGTGAGGTGTTTTGATTTGTATGGACGTTACATAATGTTTGATAATGATAACATTTCAAACGCATTAAAATTTGATTAAACGTCTACAAAACAAATATTTTAATCAATATTAAATATGAAGTTGTTTATGTACCCAAGTAAATGGAGCAGAATCTGGTAGTAAGGGTTATTAATGTGACTCAATACTTTATTAAAAATAATTAAGAGATGAAACCCCAAAATAATGGAAAATATTACATGGAACTAAGTAAATAATCAATTTGTTAAAAGGTCACATAATAAATCAACGTGAGCGTTTACTAAATCAATATATGATTCTCTGTGACTATATTTTAACTGCCTTACCTTCAGGTAATTTTCCGAGAAAGCACGTACGTGATACGGGATAGCGAAGAATGGTACAGTCAAAGTGAACGTATCATGTACGTCCAAATACCTAGGGCAGTTAAGAAAAGAAAACCATAAAAGTGGAACCGAATATCTTCTTCTTTTTAAAGTGCCCTGTCAGGTCCCCCCGACGTTGGCGATCACTCTGGTAAACTCTTCCCTATCCTGCGCTGTCCGGAATAGCTCCTCCACAGTTCCGATTCCCGTCCATTCCCTCACATTGCGCAGCCAAGAGATCTGCCTTCTCCCTGCCCCCCTGCGGCCCTCTATTTTTCTCTTCAAAATTAGATGCAGCAGGCGATATTTTTCTCCTCGTAGTACGTGACCCAGATATGAAATCTTGCGGACTTTGATCAATGTCGAACCGAATATACATATATTTAAATAAAAAAAAACTAATATTTTTAAATAGTGTATTTATTTTTACATAATATAAATAGCCTTGCAGTATACATAATTAAATAATAAATCAATCATATCTATTTGGCAGGAATATTTTTTGTCAGTTTTCTAAAGAAAATATTTAAATGTTTTATGGCATTTTGATAATAATTATACAAATTATTAACTAATAAACATTAATTCTTCGAACTTAAACAATATGGCTGAAACATTTCAAAGGGCACAAACATCTTTGATAATTATCAAATCTACATTTTATAAAATGCTTACTTTTATTCACAAAGTCTTATATCATAATGACTCGAAACACTTACATTATAAATAATCATATTTAATGAAACTAATTAGGATCTGCAGGATTGTGCCGTCGAGTTGAGCATTCCAAGTAGTTGAGAAACAGCTGAACTCTGCCTTTTAGTGGTACATATGCTAGTATAACATACTCTATACTCACCATCGCTAAATCATTTAAGAGACCATTATCAATAATAAGATACTAAATAGGAGCTATTCAGATTTCCTTTTCTCAAATTTAGAACACATTTATCCTACACTCTTTGAGATTTTTTTTATAATATTTCCTGTATTCAACTTTGCTTTGGAAATATGTATACAAATATTTCAGAGACAATAATAGAAAATGTTAATGCACAACGTATAATTGAAAAAAAAATGCAATTTCTGTTATTCTAAATTTAAAAATATCAAATCTGAATAGGTGCTAAAATAGTCATATCCCACTTCACCCAAAACAATTACGTCATTTGTCAGTTAACAGCAATTTGAGTTTCTGTAAACATTTTTTACTATAAAACAGAAAAAAATGTAGCATCAAATAATAATCCAACAATCATGGAAGTAATAATCTAACAGGTATGAGTGTACAAAGTATAGAAAATATTGCACAACATAAAAGTTCAATAAAACAAATAAACGAAACTTGTTATACATACTGCTATCAGATTCATAGTAAAGAGAGATATGACTATACATATTAAACATGTCATAATTAACTATTAATTGCCATAGAATTTTATAAAGGTAAGCTTAATATTTACAAAAAATAAATTATACATTTCTATACAAAATAGAAATTATTACAAAAGTTTGAAAATATTAGTTAGAAGTTACCTGTAATAAAATGGGTTTGTAGATGAGGTTATTAGCAAAACTGCGTGTGTCCACTTGCTCTAGATGCCAGCTATTTTAACTTTACACACGATTAAACATAAAGAAGCTTATGATTTCCACATATAGACTACAGTAATGCCCAAAAATAAATAAGTCTTCATTAATTAAACCTTTAACAAGATGAATATAAATTTCCTCGGATATTCCAAATTAATAAGAGAGAAAATTTAAACATTTATAGATTTATGGGCAATTCACACAAAGCTCATATACTCTAATATATATTATATTAATTAGCAATATAACATGTTACGGAATGTTACATGAACATTACTCCGGGACACAAATATTGTAGTTATTGAAAAAAAATATAGATACATATTTGATCAAGAAAACAAATGGGAAATGCATTTATCAATAAAAACCGAATGCATTTAACAGAAATTTATTAGGTGCACAAAAACAATGAGAATCTCTGATCAAGGTTTGAACTGGTTTGTATATAAAATAATGTAATCTTTTTATGTTCGTCGAATTGCCCAGATCCATGAAAATGCAACAAATACCATTTACTCAGCAATGACTTTAACCAGAGAGTACAAAACAGTGTTGATAAATGTATTTACAAAAGAGATAAAAAGTTACTCTTAATATCTAAGTCAATGTAAAAATCTTCACATCAGTATCATAATATTGAATATAAAATGTTAATATCATATTTTTAAACTATCTATAATAAAAGCAGTATCTTTGGTATATTCCCACCTTCTCATTGGTGTAATAAACAAATACAAAATTACTAATATAACATTATCAATCAATACTAGAAAATATGCAAACCCATTCGGAAACATTCAAAGGAGCCATCTACTGACTATGTAATCGGCTGTTTTGCTTAGGGAGGGCTCCCACAATTCGAACACGGTCGCTGAACTGCGGCGGCGGCGCTAGTGGCGGTACATCTTCAGCCGCAGCCAACGGACCCGCTGCATTGTAGTCCATTGCCGAGGGCACAAACAGGTCGCCGCCTTCCTCGGGTGGAGGCGGCAGTTGTGCTAATGATACAGCATTTCGTGTCAAGGCCCCCTTGCCCTCCCTGGTGCCCTCAGCCATCGGCCCTTCCTTCTTGTTCATGGGAGCCTTGGAAATATTGACCCCAAGCCGTTCCGCTGCTGACTGGCCCACTTTGGTGTCACGCTTAAGCATGTAGCTGGCGGCCTGCTTGCGCGTAAGGGAGTTGTGCCGCTGCAGGGTGGAGGTGGGGGGCAAAGGGTTGGGGCTTAAGACCTTGATGGTTCCGCTGGGGGTGCTCACCATGGAGTAGGTAGTGCTGTTATACCCACTGTGTGTCAGATTCCCCCCCTTTGAAGAGTAGTTTGGAGGGGAAGTGGTGATATTTTCCGATGAACTGTTCAAGTGAACAGGTTCTGTAGTGATAACATTATTAGAAGACTTAATCATAACATTGTTACTAAAAGAAACTTTTTCTTTTGTGTTTTTGGGTATCACTTCACACTGCTTTGTTTCTTTTACATTTCTTTCTCTAAACATAATTTTATCAGAGTTAGCTTTAATACTATGTTCGTTGGAATACTTTTTAATTTCCTGTTGTAATTTGACAACTTTCATTTTCTCGGGCTCTTCTTGAGGTCCCATTGTAAGCTCCTGGTCGGAGCTGACTCCAGAAGAAGAATTGTCACCATCGTCGTGGCTGCCCTCTGCATCGGGATTTTCTGGGTGATGTTCTTCCCTACTATCTTTCTTCATCAAAAAGTCATTTGGATACGATTTAGAGCTCTTGAGTTGTGTTCTGATCTTTTGAATTTCATCTACTGAGAATGAGTGGTGCATGGAGCCAGAACCTGAACTGCTTCCACTGTAAAAAGGAAAGTATTTTATGTTGAAATTATGGTAAATATGTGCAAATCACATTTATAAGGATGAATATACATCATATATCTTCTATAAAATCTTTTACAAATGTTTTTTTTTTGTAGATGAATATCTATGTATCAAATAAATTAAGAATACCGAATGTTTACCTAGCATTACTGTTGGCACTGGTTTCTGTAACAAGGTGAATGGCACTGATGTTTGTACAGACTTCCTCAATACTAAGTTCAATATCTTTTGTTAGGCGTTGCCCATCTCTCTCATCTTCTGATTCACTCATGCTGTAGTCCGGCTCTGGAATGGGTGGTGGACCAGATCCAGTAGAGTTCTAGAAGTAAAAACATAAATTGTTAATATCCATAATTTGAATTATATTCATTAACCCCTACAGTAGAGTCCGTTCACGACAGGGAGATCGTTTGCAATAGTATGAATGACAGTGCGCTTACAAAAAATCTAGACGCTATTTTTATTTTATTTTTTTATGATTGGAAAACCAAAAAAAAAAATTAAATCAAATATTCAAACATTGAAATAAACAAACATGTTATTTTTATTATTATTTTATTAAGAAAAGTGCTATCGGCTTAATCGTAATAATTATCAAAATTAAGTTCATTAAAATTATAATTTGCTTATTAATTTTTTCTTGGAAAAGCGACTAAGGGTGAGACTAAATAATAATAATACTTTTTTTCCTTTATTGGTTTTTATTTTTACAATATTTGATCCTTGCTGGTGTTTATCTATAGCATATTATAAAATTTCTTTCTGGATTATGTATTTAAACTGTACAGAGCTGACTCAGTCAATATGAGATTAATCAATAATAAAAATACTCCTGCAAAACGAGTATTTTTGGAATCACCGAGTATACGAGATGCCAAATACGTGCGGTTCCCTCCATGTCTCGGAACGTACTGACGCCGCGCGGCTTATTTGACTCGGCAACCAATCAAATTGAAAAAACTATCACCGCACTCATACATCGATACGAGATCTTCAATTTGTGAATAAACTCTACCCGTGTAAGTCCGGCATGGATGGGGACAGGCCTAGGGATCGTATGAGCGAAGCTGACGAAAGAGCGCTGCTGCGTCCTACAACAGCTTCGGTTAAGCGGTGGGTAACCTTCTATGTCTTTATTTAATTGTATGTTTATTAATTTGTATACATATTAACAGTTACCCTACAATAAATAAAAAAAACCTATAGTGCAGCTGGCTACACTTGCAGTCCAAAATAAATGCTTTCAAACTGTGGTAGACTACATTTTCAGCTCATATTTGAATCTACAGTAAAAGTCCGTTAATTCGAAATTCAAGGGACCGGATTTCTAAAAAAAAAAACGAATTACGAATTACACGATCACTAAAAAAATTTAATTTTGCGCTAATTGCCGACGGCTTGAAACATCGCAGCCATTTTTTCGTTCTGTCAAAATAATAATAACAATAATAAGTATTTTATAAACCTTTGTACTTTAGTTTCTTACAACTAAATTGTACACAAATGATGATGTACTTTGACTGTCTATCTGAGCTTGTAGCTAACTGGAGTTCGAGAATATTTTTTTACTGTAAATGAAGCAAGCCGATCAATGGGGGTTAAATTTATATTCGATTTAAAACTATATTTATATACATTCATGAAGCGTATTAAGGAATTGAAAACATAATGAATTTAAATGATGCTAGAAAAATATATCACCTGTCGATTAATGAACATTTTCTTGTTGCTAATGCTGGAGTTGCTCCGATGGGGTTTGAATGGCTGAGCGTACTGATTATTGGGGTCGTCTGCAGGCGGCGGGTGCGATGGCTGGAATGTAGATCCACTTCCAGCGCGTAAACTCTGAGATTTACGCACCTGCAAAAATATTATTATAAAGAGGCGGGTATTTCAAAATGTGCAAAATTATTTATATTAAATTAATGTTGTTATTTGAAATTTCATGGTAGAAGTTCATTGTAAATAATGTAATTTTGTAAAATATCTTTTTAAAATGTATATTTAGTTAAAATTCACTAATGTTGTGTCTTCGACCGGTTTCAGCAGCTAACTGGCATCTTCTGGTACCTGTATCAAATTTTGCTAGACTTATTATATGAAATGAAATGGTAGGGTATGAAGTTTAACAATTATATATACCTAATCCAATGGTGGTATAAGGTTCGAACAGTATTACTTATATTATTATTTTTATTATATTTATAATTTTATTGTAAATAAAATTATTTTTATTTTCTATATTTAAAGCTAAAAAGCAATTATGGGTGTGACTAATGTTCATGATGATGCTATGAATTTAAATAATTTTTACTGGATCCAGTGAAATCCTGGATAAAATACTGAATGAATACCGTGGATTTTAATCAAATACGAGTATACATTAAATAAATCAAATATTGAATGTCGGCCATGTGAGGAGTCAGAGAAATCGACGCGCGTGCATGACACGATGTATGAATGTTGAGGAAGCGAGAGAAATATGTCAGGAAAGAAAGGTGTGGCAGTCCATTCTTTCTGTCTACCCCTTCGGGGAGACGGCGTGATGGTTAGTTAGTTAGTTTTACATTTAAAAATATTTTGATTGGTTTTTGTTCATTTTCATTATTTATTTTTATTAAATTAAGCCTGATGAACTAACCTGTGTTTTACTTGGCAGAGTTCTACTCCTGAAAGCCACGGAGTTGACGTCCTGCGGCGAGGCATAGAGCTTAGCACTGTCGGCGGGCCGGAATGAGGACATAACAGCTTCGGGGGCAGTGGCATCAAGGGCCGAGGGTGCACCGCCTGCTTCCCCACCCACCTCCACGGCAACAAGCTGCCCGGCTGTGGGTGGGGGAGGTGGGGGATGTGAAGGCGGAGGCAATCCACCGCTGCGAGATACTGGAATAACAATTTATTTATTTTGACTTTATATATTTTTGACAAATAATTATTTGGCGAGGGCCAGAAATACTGGAAAGTGTTTCTCGGAACTCGTTAAGAAATTATTTTATGACAATGATTACATAGTAAGGGAATACAAAATGATATTATAGAAATCAAAAAGAAGTTATTTGAGGTAGGACGAAATAAAGTGATTCTGAGAAAAACATCTTCTTACAAATTGTTTACAAATGATTTTACATATTTCAAGGTGACTTATGATTCTAAGTATTATATATTATATAAAATTAAAATAAATAAATTTGTGAAAATACATATCTCTCATTGTGCATCTGGCTTCATTTGAGGTAAAAAAAAAAGGTCTTGAACAGCAGTTGGCTTCATTTACAACTCAGAAAGGTAGTTTCAATTCATAGAAAGAGAGATTCATAGAAAGGTAGTTTCAAAAGAAAATAAAAATGTTTATAAGATACATTCAAATACGAGTTGCAAATGTAGTCTGCCGCAGTTCAAAATCTATTTTTGGACTGCAAATGTAACTAGCCTGACTATAGTGGTAAATAAGCACTTTTATGAACTGTGTATAAATAAAATTGTAGTAGAGTTTTACCGGTCTGAGAATATAAAAGAGCGTTCACATCCTCCTGCGACCTGCTACCCTTGTGAGGAGGGAGGAAGGGCACCGTTGGTGGGCGACAAGCAAATAGGTCAGGTGTACTGTGGAAATCCCGACGCAGCTCCCCTAAGCCAGGCACACGTGGCCCTGTGAATCTTACGCGGTTCCAACTCTGAAAATGTTAAGAAAATCTGTAATATATGTCACACTAACAATCATGAAATACTCGATTCACAAATACTTTGTGAGGAGTTCACTTACTTTTCCCTTTGATCTTTTCATTTCGGCGACACTTGCGTAGACTCTTGCAGATGGAATTTTGGTTGGGGAGTGTTGCGGAGAAGAAAGCCCATCTTGGAATGCTGATGTGGTCATCATTGTATTGTTGCTATATCTAAAAAAACACATTGAAAATATTGACACAGAACTTTATTAAATAATTGTTATAAATACTGTTCGAACTATAACTGTGTTCACAACATACACAGATCCTAGTGTGGAAAATAACTTATTGCAATCAATGCAATCAACTATGCAATCAACAAATTATTTATATAATATTAACATTTAAATTCTGAGACATAAAAAATCTCTAGATAATTCATTCTGGGATATTTGATAATGTCCTAGCAAGGCAAGTCGACTCCTATAAATATAATAAAATTTATTGGATGTATGTTTTCCTCAACATTAAATATTGAATATGCAGTTTTGTCATTTTTTAAATAATAATAAATAAACTAATCAATTGTACTTATAAGCCAGCTATGTGCTTTTGCACCCGATCTAGGCGTTAGGTAAGCCAATTCAAAGCCACTCGTAAGACAATAGGTTAAAGAAGTAGTTTCATGGGAAACAAATAAGATAGTTTTATTTTTATTTTGAATAAGAACAGTAAGTACCCCTGAGAACTCTGGAACATCTTCTCAAGCTCAGTGGTGGGGATGCGTGAAGATTGAGGACGAGCGCGAATGGAGGCTGTACGCGGTGCATTGTTTCCATTGGCTGCAATTGCCACCCCACCCCCCGAGGCAACCGCTGCCAATACTTGCTGCTGGATGGACTCAGCCGAAGAAGATTTAGCTGTGCCCAGTTGATCGGAACACTCCTCTTTTTCGCCACCATTTTCTGAAATATTTATTACCGGTTAGATACAGTTTAGCAATCCATAATATGAATGTTTATTTCAATAGTACTACACATTTAGTTGAATAATAATAATTTTTACACAGAGATAAAAAGTCATAACAAAATACATACTTGCGATTTTTATTAACCTTTTAAACCTGAATAAATGATTTAAAATTTAAAACATAGTTTATACAAAAAAAAACTATTTTCTTATTCTTTAGCCCAAATCGACAGATAAAAAAACAAATAAAGTTTTTCATAACAATTAGATATTTTATTTCATAAACTTTTCATTCTTCAACTTCTCATAAACAGCCATTAGTACTGTGGAATTTCGTAATGAATTAAAACACTGTTTTTCAAAAAAAAAATTCAAAGGTTTTATACGAATCAAGAGAAGTGTCAGAAAAGAACAGTGTGGAAGTCTATTCTTTCTGCCTACCCCTTGGGTGAGACGGCGTGATGGTTCATTAGTTAGTTTAGTTTAATTCTAGATTACAATCAATTAAGTATGGAGCTTACCTAATCCTGCAACCATTGATTTAGCTCTGGCCTTCCCTACACTGAGGGTAGTGCGGGGGTCCCTGCGCGGTGGAGCCGGTGCAGGAGAGCGGCCCCCTCCTTTCCGGGGCAGTGTGGCATATTGCCGGGCCGCCTGTACCTGCGGCTGAGACAGTTGGGCCACAGAACGGCTGCTAGGAACACCACCGCCTGCTGCCCCGTTACCCCACTGCAGAGCGGAAATTACAGTCATAGACACCAAGGCGCCAGATCCACGAATCAGGTCCACCACAAGTTCGTGTGAAGCAGATGACACATCTTCTCCATTTATCTATGGATACAAAAACGTTATTTTAGTAATTGTTTTTAAAAACAGTATGTACAAATAAAATAATTAAATTTGTTTTTTGTAGTTAACACGTTTGCTGCTACATATAATACCTAATCATTACAAGCATGCTGAATTTCGCTTCCAATTTAACGCCTTACGGAGCGCTATGTAGTAATTGGTGGACATTGTACCAAACTGCACAAAAATCTGTTGATACAAACGCTTTAGGAGTATGACTTAAATATGCATCATCAGCGTAGCTACAAACTATACTTTGACGCGGATATGCATCACTAGCACTCAACGTGTTAATATAAATGAATAAATAAAAATGAGAGCGAATCATAAAAGTGACATTCTAGTTTAAAATATCAATCTGATGTTTTAGGATTTTTTGATTTTGCTTTTTTGGTTGTCATTAATTTTTTGGTGAAAAACATCAATTGAATCATTAAATATATTTTGAAAAAGAAACAAACAATAAGTTTGTTATTTGAAATTTCATGGTGGAAGTTCATTGTAAATAATTTAAAAAAAAAATTTGTAGATTATTTTTAAAAATATATATTTAGTTAAAATCCACTTGTTTTTGTGTCTTTGACCGGTTTTGGCAGCTTGCTGCCATCTTCTGGTTTAAAGAACATGGCAGCGAGGTGCCGAAACCGGTCAAAGATTAGTGGATTTTAACTAAATAAACATTTTAAAAAGATATTTTACAATTTAAAAAAAAAAATATGTTTAGAAAATTATTTCAATGTAATAAATTATAAGATTACTTAATCTTATACTGAACAAATATCCAAAAATTTTGAAAGAGTATACATATATTAAAAAAAAAAAAGTAATGTATTTACCGCTACTAAGAAATCTCCCTTCTTAAGGCCAGCCATATCGGCTACACCACCCTGGTCCACATCATCTAGATACTGCAGCGCCGGGCACCTCTCCGAGGGAGTGATCTCCATCAACGGGGAGGAGGCCTTGGCACCACGCAGCACAAATCCAAACCCACGGCTCGCTCTATGTAATACTACTGTTCGATATTCCAAGTTATTAACACTGTAAAAAAAAACATTAAATTAAATTTTGATTATAATGGAAAATCAGTGTACTTGTTTGACTTTTCTTTATTGATGCTGTGTAGCTAGTACACATTACTTCTAATAATTTAAATGTCTCTATAAATAAAATAATTACTTTTTCGTATGAAGCATTCACTTTGTGGATAGACATTAAATTTTTTATTATTATTTGTATTTAAAATAAAATAAAATAAAAGCACTATACTTTGTTTTTCACCACTATGCGGTTATTTTAATTGCCGACTAGTTTCGCTTGTACCCAAGTTCTTCAGGGCTTCGTAATAACACTGTTATTACGAAGCCCTGAGGAAGCATGGGCACAAGCGAAACTAGCCAATAAAGCATGTTTC
The DNA here is from genome assembly GCA_022606425.2 of Lepidostoma basale. NCBI lineage: Eukaryota > Metazoa > Arthropoda > Insecta > Trichoptera > Lepidostomatidae > Lepidostoma > Lepidostoma basale. Next base: position 792,057 of record JAHDVF020001563.1, read on the forward strand.
TATGATCGTGCTTTCAGCATTGCGGGTCTGTTGGCGTGGAATAGCCTCCATGTTAGTATTAAGTATGAGGATAGTGACGTTAAATTTAAGAAACAACTGAAGACTGCACTGTTCGGTCAGTCATTTACTAGTGCGCCCTTGGAGTAATTGATTTTACAAAACGGCGCACTTAAAATACAAACCATCATAATAATAAATAAATAAATAAATAGTCAGCAATTAAAATAACTGCATAGTGTGAAAAACAGAGTACAGTACTTATACTTTATTTTAAATACAAAAAAAGAAAACAACAATAATAATAATAATAATAATAATAAATGTTATACATTTACAATTGAAATATGTAATTATATTATTACATTGTAAAGAATTATTAGGCATAGAATACCAAAACATAAAAAAAGAATATCAGCATGTTGGAAATTCGCATATTGAAGTAAAGAATAAACGACCGCCTCACACACTTTTTGCGTTTCACTCTCGCTATTTCTATTTTAGCGTGTGCGAGAAAGATAAGTAATTAATTGTGCCCTCAGATACCTAAATATGTACAGAGATTTCTGCCCGTTTACATTAGTGGTCTTCCCGCTCAATGGTTTTTCAAATGCTGTTAGCGTTTGCTGATTTTAGATGATGGTTTTTTAGCAAGGAGTTTTCAAGTATTATCGTTAATTGAAACAATATACACAGCCAATACCATACACAAGGTGAAATGTGCATAACGGGCTATGGAAAGACAAATGCTTGGCATAAGTTTGAGTGACAAATACCAAAATCAGACGCCGGACAAAGCTTGTCGATGTGATGGACCGTGTTGCCAAATGAAAGTGGAAATAGGCAGGACATGTCGCCAGACGGGGAATTGATAAACGGGTACCCAAAGACTTAACGTGGAAACCATGGGAAGGAAAAATAGGCATTGGTCGACCCCGAAAAATATGGGCTGACAACATAATTCCAGTCAGAAGGAGAAAATGGATGAAAGTCGCGCAGGATAGAAGAAAATGGAAACTGTTTGAAGAGTCCTATTATCAAATCAGTTTATTAACTCAAAATACATTACAAACAGCAAAATGTTTAAGGCATCTATTGAGTACAGGTAAAATATCATAAAAATACAACATAATACCAGGAACGCATTAGAGATGGTTCGACATTAGGAAGACAAGATACTTTCTAAACTCAAGAGTATTTGTCCCCTGAAGGTACTTTCACTAATATGAAAGACGTCGATCTCCGAGGAGACCGCGTTCAGCAGACTAATTGCTTTTCCCACCGGTGTCACCAGAGGCATATTGGTTCTGGTGGCTGATAGGTAAAACAATCTGTGCTGTCGCTGTCAGAGAAATCTATCAGGGACAAAAAGCCCAACACCCTCTAGCACGGCCGAGTTCTCGAAATATCCCCTGAAGATTATGAAAATTTCCATTTTTCTGATTTCAAACTTTGAAGTGTGTAGTGTTTATATAGGCAGAAAGGTTAATAATATGGTTAATATGTATATAAATTTGTGTAAGAAATACAATGAACTCACGTCTTCTTCAGTCTTGGTGCGGTAGCACTATAAGTCTTGTTATGTTCCCTGCGCCCGGCCATGCGAGACACAGCGATGGTGTTGGAGTTCACGGCGGCGATGGGCATGTTGGAGGCATTCTGGCGCAGCCGCACTTCCTGCACGCAGTGGGGGGGGAAGATCCCGCACAGAGAGTTGCGACCGGCCCCACGTACCATTCCCTCCAGAAGGCCACAGTCTGTAGTGCCAGTTACTACACAAAAATATTTAATTTCAGTTTCAATCCTAGGGATTGGTTTGCAGCAAAGTATATTAACATCATTGCTGGTTCTTGGGATGCCACTTAGGCCTCTCAATGTGGTAGTTTCTGATTGTTTTTCCCATTTTTTTATACAAAGGTAATTTTAATCCAATTACTGTATATACGAGTATTTTATATTTTTAGCTATTGATTCACAAGACATGTGATATGTTAGCTATTCTCTGCCATTATAATGTCATGTGAATTCTACCAGACCAAAGACACTGTGAATTTTTTTTCACACTGACATCGCCGGGAATCGAACTCGGGATCTTCTATGTGGCAGTCATAGCTGTTGCAACTCTACCACGAAGGCCGTCCAAATATACTTACATTATGTACAGTAAAATAACTTACTCAGATAAATAATGTGTTTGAAGGATTATACATTCCCAATGATATCATATTGGGAAAATTTATACAAAATGAAACACATATAAAGAATAAAACTAGAAATCATATATGTATATGGGTAATATTAAGTTAGTCTGACTGACCATAAATAAAATTAAATTCTACTGAGTGTTTTCCCTTAGAAAACTGTTATGTAATTATTGTTTCTTGAACAATGATGTAAAACTCCGCATTAAATATTTAATACAAATGAAAACATCTGTTTTCTAGAAGTTTTATTATATTTTATAGTAATAACATGTTTCAGATAGCTAAGGCATTATCAAATGTTTGTCTTGCTAAGGCATTTTCAAACAAACAACAAAGAAACAAATTTTCATTCATGATCCATAATGTAATTGTTTTTAAATGTATTGTATTTTTTTGTGTTTATAAGTGATTTAAAGCATTTTATGAACACACCTTCTATAATATCTCCATGGCTAATTCTAAGGTGCCCTGGTAGGCCCGAATCATAATTCTCCTGGCAAACAACGGTGGCTCCAGGCAAGGCGAGAGAGCTGCTTGTGGTGTCAGAGTTGGAGGTTCCTACTCCGCTGGAATCTGATATAATGTCACTCGCATCACCCAGACTTTTGTCTGAAATTGAAAAACCGACAACTACAATGTTATTAGAAGTTGGGCAGTTTTTTCTGTTACAATTAAAAGACAATTATATAACTTAAACTAAAGAAATTTTAACAGTTTGGAACTAAATTTTTAATACACACAATTTCTTTTTAATTTTCAAAAAAAGTAAAAAATATTTTATTTATATTGTAATATTGCACTATCGAAAAATGTTTAAAATATGTACATCTAAAAAGCTCCATCTCTATTCATGAGAATAAAAAAAAATCTAAATTTAGAATTGGGTTTAGGGGTTTAGTTTAAGGTGGCTACTACCTCATCTGCCTAGCATGAAGCTATCTAAAGTTAAATGGAAATTATTGAAGAAGCTGGAAACGTAAACAGCCAAAAAGATAAAAATCCAATATGTATAACAGTCAATAACAATAGGTATAAATATAAAGTATCTAATAAAATGCACATAAACAGCATGCAGATTCATAAATGAATACAAATGGGCGAAGACACATGTCATGGTGATGGTTGTGATTCAAATTCATTGTCTTCATATATCGTAAAACAGCCTGTTATTTGAATCAGAACATTTAATTTTTAACATGCATCACATGTATGTTTAAACACATATAATGTGACACGAGTTTTGTTTAGCACATCTGTATGGAAGATATAAAAAAATTAACATAAAAATTAACATATGACAGCTGGAATCAAAAACGGAACACAAATGTTTATAACATATATGTTAATTAAAGGGTTAAGTACCTGTCACAATACTGGCGTTGTCCTCATGACTTGGGTGACTGCCGTCAGAGAGGCTGGAACTGGCAGAGGAGAATGGACGGTCAGAAGGGCAAGGGGAGGAAGACCCTGCCCTCAGGAGGTCATGACGGAGGGAGGCCATAGAAGAGCGGTCACCAGGAAGGCCCCAGCCCCAGCTGGCCCCCGATCGCCGCTTCGGGTTGTACCGCGGCGGGCCACGGAAAGGCACTGCAACGCGACGCCAAATGTCACTTTTGAATGTACTGAAAAGTCTACTCAGACAAGCCAGTACAAGAATTTGCCTAACCTTACATTCGAGGTTCCTAAACTTTAAGTATTTACTTTATAAACCTTTTCAAAACATATATAATTAAATCATGAATTTCTATAACTGTATCATTTAAGAATTTTTGCTTACTGCAGTTGACTTTATAAATGTCATTAAAAATAGTAGCCAATACAATAAGATACGTTCAAAAGTTTTTATATAAGGTATTTTTTTGTACATATATACTTTATTTTCTTTCAGAGTATTTGTGAAGAAATTTCATATAAAAAGCTCTATCCGTGGTTACATTTTTGAATGAAATAAGTTAATTAATCTAAATACAATAATATAAACAACTTTTTGAATTTAAAAATGGTTTAATTGCATAAATTTGCCAGTGTTAAATACTTTTTCCCTCGTGTACAACCTGTCTATCACATTGTTTTTTAAATGCATAAGGTCAGCTGATAATAGCAAATAAATAAATACAAACATACATATATCTATAAATAAATACTTACATAAAGTTCTTATAATAAAAATATTCTTGGTTTTCAATAAGAGCACCTGAAAATTATGTAAATTATGCTGCTTTCAAATCTAATAAAGTTTTACATTGGTAATCATATTGGTTTTAATAATATAATATAAAAGCATTGTCTTTGAACAAATTTTGATAAAAAAATATATAAAAAATTTACGCAAGACGATATAAAAAGCGAGGTAACCTGTAAATGGGTACATATAATATTATTATATTATAATACATGTAATAATAAGGCCATTTTCACTTTTGAAAGTGGTCCTAGAATTTCGTTACTAAATGAGATTTTTTAGTAAAAAACATTTATTTGGGAAAATTCACTAGTCAATGTGTAAATCTTAATAAGACAATTGGAGAGGTAGATCTGGTAGTTGCTGACTTCAGATCGATATGGCATGATGCCAGAAAAAGGAGTAGAAATCTGAAGATGACGGTTAAAAATGTCTCCGTTAGTTTCATTGTATAAAAGCCTACTTGTTGTACTATATTTATTATATTGAATGTAAATATTGATACATATTTAATAAATTAATAAGTTTATTATATTCTATTCTCAAACAATGTCAATAATTTATTTATGCTTATACACCAATAGATGACACTATCAAACTCAGATGAGGGCACTTGTCAATCTTGTCACCAATATTATAAAAACCCACTGCTTTTAATTGAGATAAAATTATCCTTAATATAAAATACACTGACCATCTACACCTGAATAAAGTAAATAAGTTTATAGTATAGCACTCAAATCCTGTGTAATCCTGGAAAGTATCCTATTTATAACTTTAAACTCAAGAGTTGTGCTTAACTGTAAAACGTTGATAACAACCATCACCATTATTCCGTATGACAACATCGGAAGCTTGCTATGACACAAACTAAGCGAAGATGATGAAAAGAATAAACATGAAACAATCTTCAAGGTATAAATGCCATGCATATACAATACATATATATAAATTCACATTACGCCATACTGAAGATCACGATAAAAAACATAAATTTCAATTAAAATATTCATTGTATTGTAATAAAAATAATTCTTTTAATATATGTATTCAAACTCATGCAAGTACAAAATTGAAGGCTACAAGAATTTGACATGCGATAGCAAGAACATTCCTTATAGAAAAAGTGCTAATTCCACTCACCGACATCATCAGGTTTATAGTTTTTGATGACTTCTGCTAGTTCCATATTGCCGGCGATGACAGCTACTTGGTAGGCCGTCTGATTGGCGTAGTTGAGGGCCTCCCGGTCGCAGCCCCTGAAGAGTAATTGGCGGGCGCAAGAGTCCTGTCCGTTGACAGCGCAAACATGAAGCGGCGTGTTGCCTGAAGCATTTCGGCCATTCATGTCAGCACCGTAAAACAGTAAGTGATCCAAATGCTGAATCAATCCATTCCGGCAGGCCTAAAGAAAAACAAATAACAAATTACTCCAGGTAACTAACTAACAGTCACTTCGTCTCTCTGAAAGGATAGGCAGAAATAATTAATCGCCACACTGTTCTATCCTGACATACTTCTCTCGTTTCCTCTAAGTTCATACATCGTGTTATGCACACACACAGATTTCTCTGACTCCTGACTTGGCCGGCATTTAATATTTGATTGTACCAAGTTTTACTAGGTCTTCATCTATTTCTTGTTCTGTATACATCAATAACTTATACTTTCTTTACCATTCTTTCTTAATTTATTTTTTCCATGTGTCCAAACCATCTTATTGACCCTTTCTCTAATTTACTTGTAACACTTTTATTTGTACTGCATTCACTTCTTATATTTGCATTTGATACCTTAATTATACAGATTTACCACACATTTGTCTCCAGGCAAAATATTACAAAAAAGAGAATATATAATTTTTTTTTTTAGGTAATGGTGATATTTGTCAGCTTTTCATAATGGTTTTGAGATCAACAATACTGTTTTTTATCATTCAAAGGGTTAATAAACAAATATTATATTTATTATAAAAAGTTCATTTGAAATCGTCGTGGCAACTGACCTGATGGACTTCCTGCCATCCGTGCAAGTCCTGTGCTCCGATGGTTGCATGATCATGTAGCAGACTCTCACAAAGGAGGGGATCAGTCTTATTGGTAACCGATAGGTAAAGAGGTGTGAGGCCCTTGCCGTCCTTGTAGTTGGGAGAGGCCCCGAGCTCTAGAAGGGTCTTAACAGCGTCCAGAGAATTCTTCTCCACAGCACGGTGCATGGCGGTGCTACCGTCTTTGGTGCGGTAGTCTAATAGAGCACCTCCGTTCACGAGGGCTATTAGAATTTTGGCAGGTTTCTTTTGAGAAGATGCCATTGTTAAAGGTGTTTCTGAAAATAATTGCAACAGTCAATAAACCATTAGTTTAAACAACATAAAAAAAAAACATTTAAAACAAATTGCAACTTAAAACAATATACTTATTTCAAATTTCTAATTAACAAACATGCTGAATAACTATCATTTCTTTCTCCAAAGGGTAGGCTGAAAGGATGGACAGTCACAAAGTTTTTCCCCCCCGACTACTATCGCATCTATAGATACTTCTCTTACATCATCAACATACATACATTGTGTTTTGCACATACATAAATTTCTCTGATACCTTACATGGTTGACATTTAAAATTTGATTTCAAGTTTCAAAAATGATTTATCTTTAAATTGTAATTGAAATTTTAAAAAGTATAAAAAAATACACTTAATGATGCATAATCTCTGAATTTTTAAACATGTTATTTACTAATGAATTTATAAATTTAAGTTTAAACATATTTATTTTTTTAATTTTAAGTTCTTAGTAAATATCATTTTTGAATTAATAGGTCAAATTTGAAATAGATAAAGTGGTTTACGTAATTGTGAGAATCATTTCCAGTATGTAGGGTAGAAAAACCGACTAATCGGTGTTTGGTCATTTACGGTTGGCAGCGACTAGTCGGCTTTAGGTAGTTAATGTGTTAAGATCATAATACAATTTTAAAATGCATTTATTTTTATTATCCCAATATGTACATGTATTCATATACTCTTTTACAAACAAAATCCTAAACATTTAAAAACAGTTATCTTAATACATATTGAAGTAAAACTCTTTTGATTATTTTCAGAAAATTATTTAAAAAAGCCTTTGTTAAATACCTAGTCCTAAAAAATTAAAACAAGTTATAAGTTCTTACCTCCCGTGTCTTGGCAGTGGAAGTTGGGGTCCAGCCCCTTGGAGCACATCTTGGTGATCTTCTCCACTTGGCCATGATTGACATACTCCATGAACCGCCTTAGGTTGGTTTTGGTGTGCACTGCCTTTAGCTGCTTCTCATCCAGCTTCAGCATCTTATACACTCTCCTCTTATATTTTAGCTGGAAAATAACACACGTGTTTATTCACTTGTTTAAAAAATTTATGAGTACAATTACTCGTATTTTTTTCCAGTCCCCCTAATATTAACCGTGATGAAAAACATGGATTTGGCATTCTGTATTCCACTCATGTTTTTTTGGGGCATAAGTTAAGTAATCTATCCTTTATACCACTACACAGATGTACTAACTAACCAAGATGATCTAATAATTATGTGTCTCCTAATATAGGGATAGTGAATTGAGTAAATGTGTAAAACCTTCGAAATATGTCGAGAAAAAAAATAAACTCAAAAGTTGAAAAAAAAACAATAATTTAAGTCATGAAAAATTCGTCATCGATATGTGGCTCAAACTGGATGATTTTGAGACCAAAATCATCCAGTTTAAGCCACAAAAGTCTAAAATTTATGTATTAAACGACATATTGTGGACTCTGTAGGACGGCCATGAATGACATAAATTGGCGAACAGAGCATTGATTTTGATAATAAATTTTAACAATTTTAATGCGTTGTTGAAGCGTGAAGCGTTCCATGGTGAAATGTCAAGACTAAATAAATATTCTTGTCAAATTTGACAGTTTTGCTTTACCAAAAATGGCCGCTATACGTTGTCAAAGTTCGAGCGTCCCTATTAAAAAACCCTTTGAACACCAGGATATAGCATCTGCAGCGAAGCCACGGCTATTATATTCCATACATAACATCATTGAATGTCCTTTAAACAAATATATAATTCTGGAAATATCACTTAGACAGGTTGTTTTATTGTATTTCAAAGTTAGAGCGTTCTTAATAAAAAAATCTTAAAAATATCATTACCATCTGTAGCAGTACATAAGTTAAATCAGTTTTTATTATTACAATATATATATTATTTTATTCCTAAAAGGAAGGATTATAGGATGAATAAATAACCATTAAGTTTTAGGGTAAATAAACAGTTTAAAGGAAAACAATGATGATTAAAAATATTGACTTATTGTAGTTTTTATATAGAAAGATGAAGCCTGTACAAACCTCCAAATAGCCAACAGATCCATTCATGGGATAGTCTCCCAACCTTCGTTCTTCGTCCAGAAACTTCCCCGCTTTCCCATTGGCTGGTGGGCAGAATAGCCCATAGTTGAAGCTTTCCTTTAGCTCCTAGAAAAAATATACAAATTTTATTTCTTAGTCAATTATAAAATAAATATTTATATTAGGATATCATAATGAAATGTTAAATTATTCGTGGAAGCCGTTTCGTAACATTTTAATGTTTTTGTAATATTTATTACAGTTCCCAAAAACATACAGTAGAATTAACATGCAAATTTAATTTATTGTCTGGCATGCCAATCTTCGTTTGATTAAATTTTCTCATAAATAGCTCAAAAAATAAGCAGTACACATTATACAAATATTTCACACTATTTATGATACGAATATGTCACGAATCTATGGCAAAATACGTGAGATAAAACGTTTTTCATTATTTCAGGTTTGATTTCCGACTTGAGAATAAAGACAATGCCTATATATGCGTGCCATGCTATAAGTGTCATAGTGATAAACTATAATAGTAAGATAAGTCGAGAATATTTAGAAATAAGTTGACTTTAGTGCAGCACTTACTTCTGAAAATTTTGTGTAATATCAACATTTTGCAATCTTTTTTTCCCAATTAAACTGTATGGTCTTGATTTCATCATTTTTTACACGAGAATACGAGAGGTGGAAACGACACAAAGTCAGCCAAACCTTCCACCACAATAGTAAGAGAAATCGGAAATATTTATATTTAGAGCCATACCTACGAGGCTAGGTTGCCATTGACACGAATAAGAAAAATAAATAGTTAAATCCGCGTTATAAAATTGGGTTTTCGAAATCTGGACATCATTTTTATAACATTTTACCGGTCAAAAAGAATTTCCTTAGCTTACTAATTAAAACAATCAAATTGACCAAAACAATATATTTCATATCATTGTATTTTATATAATTTGTTTTAGATTAATTTTGTGGACTTTGGACGGTCGAAGTGTGCGCGGGAGATGCCTATTGGTGGCGATGAGGTTCGCAACCCATCACACCGCGTCTCTCGCAGGGGCGAAAAGAGAAAGGTGGAGTGCCGCATCGGTTAAAGTGTGACAATCCATTCTTTCTGCCTACCCCTTCGGGGAGATGGCGTGATGGTTAGTTAGTCAACTAATTAATTAAGAATAAGTTTTTTTTACGGCACGTTTTTTGAATAAATATTTATTTTTCTCTATTTAAAAGATATATTATGTCTTTAGTTTTATTATATTGGTAATTATAATAGTATTTTTTTATATTTATTCTAAGATTTATATTTTTTTAAATATGTGTCATTTGTGAGTTTCAATAACCATTATTAGCAAGTGCGTATTTGTATCACATTGCTATGACAGTTCAACAAATATAGATTTAGATAATACAGACAATATTTATTCCATTAAATGTTTAGTTCAAAGATGTCTCTAATTTGGAAAAAAATACCGATTGCAAAAATGGTCGTTTTGTAAAATTTACTTGTTCAATACATGTCTCCGTTTACCTTGTCAAATGCATAAATATTGCAGACCTTGCGCAATACAAATATGTACGAGGAAACAGCAAAATCTGATTGTAATTAAAACCGTCGTCATGATAGAGTTAAAAATGACAAGTCACGGCGTGGGACTTGCCTCGTATAGAACAATGGTGGTAGAGTTGCATAAATAAATGTCGTAATTTTGTAGGTTAAAGTTACTCTTATGTAAACACTGCGACAGATCAGTGCGTAATAATATCAATTATTATAATCGTATCGAGTTCGCAATCAACACGTCATCGGCCAACTCTCTGCAGCTTCGAAGAGATGAGCATCTCATAACCCATTTCTTTAGATTACTCAGGGGATGTTTCGAGAACTCGGCCGTGCTGGAGGGTGTTCGGCTTTTAGTCCCTGATAGATATCTCCGACAGCGACAGCATGGATTGTTTTACCTACCGGCCGCCAGAACCAACCTGCTCCTGGTGACACCGGTGGGAAGAGCAATTAATCTAATTAAACAATTAAACTAATGACTAGGATTGAAGCTATGAAAAATAACAAAACTATCAAATCAAATCAGTTTATTTCATCAACAGACATTACAAAATTATTTTTTAAGGCATCTATTGAGAACAGGTAAAATAATATATTGTGTATAGTATACTACCAGAAACGCATGAGAGATGGTTCAACATTAGGAAGACAGGATACTCTCCAGAATCAAGAGTATTTGCCTTCTGAACGTACATTCACTAATATGAAAGACGTCGATCTCCGAGGAGATCGCGTTCGGCAGACTAATTACTCTTCCCACCGGTGTCACCAGAGGTAGATTGGTTCTGGTGGACGGTAGGTAAAACAATCTGTGCTGTCGCTGTCGGAGATATCTATCAGGGACAGAAAGACCAACATCCTCCAGCACGGCCGAGTTCTCGAAATATCCCCTGAATCTAAAGAAATGGATTGTTAGATGCCCATCTCTTCGAAGCTGTAGAGAATTGGTTCCGAGCATTCTCAAAAGTAATGCCGTGGGATAGAGCCACGGATAACTACCATACTCTCTCATATAGAGATACCATGAGAATCAATAGTTTAAACAACTTGTATAATGTAAATGGGTTCAATGAACCTGTTGTATAAAAAAGTTGCATTTGTAATTAAGTCTAATTTTGACTTTTATATTGATCGACTAAAGTCGATCATGGTAGCCAGTGAGTGAATACAATACATACCACCAAGCATCTCTGCGACACATTGCAATCACTCACAACCGAGACATACACCGTTAATAACGAGCATTACAATAATCGTAAAGCGGTAGGCAAATTGAGTCCGTATTTGCATCCTGTTAGTGAGCGACATGAGTAATGTGTTTATACTTAGCTCGTGATTTAAGTCTAGCAAACCCTTTTTATACCTTCCCGTATTAGGAATGATGGGAATCTGCTTGTTGAAGACACAATGTTTACGACAAATGGAAATGATAATTCATCGTCTTGTCAATGAAACGTACTGCGAAAAGACTTGATGATAGTGCTTCACTAGAGTAGCGTTCTTTTTCAATATTTAAATATTTATATGAATGACGTAAACAATCATAAACTTATCACTTGAAAAAATATTTTTTATAAACATATGTATAACTTGCCGACAATAAAACCAAATAACACGTCGACAAATAAAACAATTATCGTAAAATAATTTCACATCTTTTTTTTTGGCGAAACAGTTGTCGCGACACTCTCAGTGAATAAAGATATTATAACAGTGTTATAAATTTTAACAGTAATAATGTTGAAGTATCATAGTGTTTCGGCCAAAACAATGGACTAATATTATTTATTATACTGCCCTCATGAAGCTTGGATCCAAGTGAAACTAGTTGGCATCAATTATTATAACCATACCATGGTTAAATACAAAGTGTTTTATTATTTAATATCTATAAGTTTAAAATGTATAACCACAAAGTGAGTGCTTCATATTAAAACGTTATATTTTATGTTTCAAAGTGAGAACGTTTTTTTTACAAAATCCAGTAATATAGCATGTAAAATGAGAAGTTCCAGTAAATCTGGGATCCATCTCCGTACTCCGCACATACGAGTATGAGGGATTTGGGGTTTTGCTAGAAACTTCATATTTTTGATATGTAAGCTTTAAGAAGCCGACATAAGAAGACTTATGACGAATATTTGAAAGATGATACCAAAAACTTGAAATGAATTAGTTTATATTTTATTTATTAATTATTATTTTATTTATAGTTTATATTTTATTTGATTACTGGTTCTGATTTTAAAAAATGGTTTGATTCATGTGGTGCTCCTGTCAATTTGGAGATATTTCTTGTATAAGTGAATTGTTTTGGTCAATTTGATTGTTGCCGCACTTTGTGATAGTTATTTGTGACACAAAATACGTTTTCACTCTTCTGATGTTAAATTAATACAAGTTTTTTCGTTTATAAAAATAATTTTGACAGGTCGTCACCTGAGAGTAAGAGGGTTCCAACTAACAAAATTTCACATATAGCTTTTTTTCGTGAAACGGGTTCTTACTGACCTTATCTATACGTACAATAAATAGAAACATGTAATAGTATCATCATTTTGATGTTACGAAAAGAATCAAGTTCCATCTGATCATTCAAAACACGAAATTCAGTGAAAAAGGATTCATCTACAGTTGGAACCTTATTACTCCAACTGTCGCCAAAAAATTTACACGCTTCTCGGTAAAAGAGTTTCAACTGCTGCAGATGGAACCCTTTTATTCCAAACCTGAAACCGACAAAGTGTCGTATCTATGTAATCGTATCTATGTAACTTCATATCAATTATTGGTTCTTTCGTTCTCTGATTCCGGCGCGCTTTTTCTGTCAACATGTAGTTTGGAAGATAACATAAGGAAATTAGTGGAAGACATGATGAGCGTTAGTGATTCTGATAACCTATAATTGTTTTATAATTTGAAAAATGTTACAAAAGATCCTAATTGTGATATTGCTGAAACCAACAAATGTAAAACAGCCATACTGAAGGAAAATCACCAAACTGGAAGACAATATACAATCAGACAGGGAAAACTCGTTATCCAGAGACGGGTTACAACATTGAAAAGTGCGCCACTAAAATCAGCCATGACGAGAGAGTGGATTAGTTTTCTAATTACTATAAATTAGATCAAAATGGGAAATACCATTTTATTCTTAACAGTACTACACGCTGTTTGACGAAAAGACCAAATCGTCAGGATGAAAATGATAAATCATATAAATCCTTTTCTTTCTTGTACTTTTTTAATGTGAAAGAAAATAAATTCCAGGTTTGCAAAATATTATATACCTCGACGTTATCTATTTCTCAAAAGCCTATATATAATGTGCACAAAAAGAAGAGCCGAACTAATACTCCACAGCCAGAGAGGACAAACTTCAAGCAACAGTATTCGTCAGGAAATTATTGAGGATGTCAAAATGCATATATCTTCATTTCCCACTGTAGAATTTCATTACTATCGTGCTAAAAAGTAGACAGTGCTCATAGCACGATTGAGAGAGCTCTCTCAAAAATCGAATTATTTTCTCCTATTGGATTGGTCAGACGTTTAAAAAAAATTAATACCAAAAACCCTTTGAGAATAATACAAATGGCTGAAGTAGACTTTAAAGACTTTGGACTTGCATCAAAAAAATTGAAATTCTCCTCAGTTCCCTTTCTTCAAGTAAAAATACTGAAATTCACACAAACACTGCATACGGTATCTTATTGGACTGAGTTTGGAGATTATAGTAAAGTAAATAGTGTAAATCTCCGTCACAACGAAACATTACGGATAAAATGGACTTCCGGAAATGAAAGTTTTTTGGAACCAAAGGCTTTAAAATTGAACGATTCATTGCCTACTCCAAAAATTTATGATTTAAAAGAGATGCTGAAATACATGCCTCTTCAAGATCAACAATATGTCTTACTTCTTTCTCTTTCTTTTTATTTTTCCGTTTTTATTTTTTTTATTTTGTATTATTATACTACTAAAAGTAAAATAAAAAAATACACTTTAAGTTCTAATTCATTCTTTCTTTTTTCCAAAATATGTTATTTGTACGATTTTACTCTTTATATTATGTATGACTATATTATTAAATAAATACCAACTTTATAGATTTATGTTTTACTTAGTTTTTTTCATTAATTCACCGTTTCTAAATCATTAAGTATAGTGTTAATATAAAAATTGAAAACCTTTTTCCTTAGGCAAAAACAATAATTTTTAAAGTTATAACATTTTGAATCTTTTTTAAAAATAATTTAGGTAAATGCAAAAATAATGTAGAATAAAATATTTATTTTTATTATTTGCTATCACAAAATAATGGAGAGTCAATCTATTTCAACGTTTGTTATACGCACGTAAGTGAAAAGGGTTCCATTTGATGTTAAACCTTATTCACTAACATTTTGTCACGAAAATAAATGAGTAACGTTCGATCTGATTTTTAAGATATAAAAAAATAGTGTTGACTAAAAAAATAAGTATTTTTTTAATGTATATTAAAGACTTTTTGGGTTTTGTAGAAAATTTCATTAAAATATCGTAGTTCCTTATAAAAAAACAAGTCTTAAAAACTTTGACTTCATTTTTCTCAGCTTTTTACTTTTGTCAGTTGGAACCTTATTACTCTCAGTTGACGGTTTGTTATACGCAAGTTAGTGAAGAGGGTTCCATTTGCTGTTGAACCCTTATTCACTAACGTTTTGTCACGATAATAGATGAGTAGGGTTCCATCTGATTTTTAAGACATTAAAAAAACAGTGTTAACTATAAAAATTAGTTATTTTTTTAAATGTATATTAAAGATATATAGCTTCTTGGGTTTTGTAGAAAATTTCATTAAAATATCGTCGTTCGTTACTAAAATACAAGTCTTAGAAACTTTGACTTCATTTTTCTCAGCTTTTTACTTTTGTCAGTTGGAACCCTCTTACTCTCAGGTGACGAGGTGTCAAAATAAATTTTTCATTTGTTCCAATAACAATTTGAATAAATTCTTCAATCAAATTTTCAAGTTTTTGCTGGTGTTGGATTGTTTTAAGTGCCTAATTAAAATGAAAACAGTGGAATAAAAAAATAGATAAACACAAATGTCCGGATCGTCCAGCTGACGACAAGTGCACCATCTAAAAGAACATTATGTGTTAAATTATTTTTATATGTTATTTTATTTTATATCATTGTATTTTGTATAATTTGTTTTAGATTTATTATGTAGACGTTGAATGATTGAAGTGTGCACGGGAGATGCTTATTGGTGGCGATGAGGTTCGCAACCCATCACACCGCGTCTCTCGCGTTGGCGAAAAGAGAAGAATGGAGTGCAGCATCGATTAAAGTGTTGCAGTTCATTCTTTCTGTCTACCCTTTCGGGGAAACGGCGTGATGGTTTGTTTTGTTTGTTTAAAATCTAATATGAAAATATTTTTCTACACATCATTTATTCAAATACTAATTGAATAACATTGCATACTGATATCGTATAAAAAATACTTCTTTAGAAAAATGTTTTAAGGGGTTAGGGGCATTCAGAAAAATGGAAAAATAAAGCTAATGAAATTTTAAAAAAAATTACAGAAATTTAATTTATTTTATAAAACCAACAATATGCAATTATTATATTATATTTAAACTTGATTTGATCTAAATTTGAAAAGCAAAATTATATATGAAGTTATCGCCATATTCGTTGGACCCTGTTCCATAAGTGGTGCTTTGCGGGGACCATTATAATTGCTTACAGGTTCATTTAAAATCATTCAAATAAAAACATATTTTAATAGGTAATCTAGTGCCCGATCGGAGCTTGTATTTTTTTTAAATAAACAAAATATCGGCCTCTGATAATTTACTCCCGGATAGTTAATTCTGAATCTGCAATAGTTAATTGTTTATAAAAAAATAGTTTAAAAGGGAAAAAAATCTTTGATCAGGCACTAGAGTAATCATTAAAATAAATATTATTTGAATGATTTAAGATGAATCTGTAAGAAGTTATAATGGTCACCGCAAAGCATCACTTATGGAATAGGGTCCAACAAATATGACGATAACTTCAGATATAATTTATATTTTGTTTTCAAATTTGGATCAAATCAAGTTAAAACATAATATAATAATTTAATATTGTAGGTTTTATACAATAAATTAAATTACTGTCATTTAAAAAGTATATATTATATTTAATATTGTCGCACCATAAATTAAGTGCTTCATACGAAAGTAATATATATTTTTTAACAATTTGCGTAAATTCATCGCTTAGAGTTACAAAGTATTTAAATAACTAAATAATTCATACTGTGAAGAAGGGAAGTTTGTGTCCCGAAACACGTCTGTGAAAAGTGCAAAAAAGTGTTGTGAAAATACAATGTTTCCAAAAAAGTATTCAAATTTAAATAGCTTTAATATGAAACTCTGAAAGGTTTATCATTTGGAAGTTTCTACGTGAAATATCCCGCGGGGCTCGGTGTTTGAATTATTGGGATTAAGGATAATATCATAACGGTGAATAATTAAAACTTTTAATTGAAGAATAATAGTTTTTACTGAGGTCTAGAACCGAAGATTAGATTATAGGTATATATGTATAATTTAAATTATTGATGCCCACATAATAAGCATATTTATTATAAATGTACTTTACGAAATGTACAATAACAACAACAAACCACCACGCTGTTTCTCCGGAGGGGTAGGCAGAGAGAATGGACCACCACGTTACTCGATCCTGACACACTTCTCTAGATTCTTCCATATTCATTCAGCGAATCATACAAGCACGACGATTCTTCTGACATCTAACATGGCCGACCTTTAAAATTTGATTAATTTGATCATGCCAAGTTCTTCTCGGTCTTCCACGACTCCATCCTCCATTCATATCGTTAAAGTATACTTTCTTAACCATTATTTCTTCGTGCACACCATCCATATGTAAAAACCGATGCAGTGATCCTTTCATAATTTTGTTCATTAAATTTTCTTCCGCTCTACATTTCTTCCTTGTATCAACATTTGAAATTCTGTCATATGAGTGTATGGATCATGATGAAGGAATGCATTATCGTAAAAGGACCAATATTTGGCTGCTTGGACGTAGTACAAGCGGACTGTTTCGTCGTGGGTTGGACAGAAACCGATAATGATAATCTTCCAAGCAGACCCACTCCGAATTGTCTGTATTTAAATATTTCATTGTTTTAAAAGGGACTAATATGTTACTTTTTGTATATACTTATATAACATTTACTTCATTAAAAAAATAAAATTAAATACCAAACATGTTTCAAGCACACAAGCCCTTCATTAGTGATATTACATGTATAAATATAAATATTATTATTTTAATATCTGTCAAAACTGACCACAATACATAATAAATATAAATAATAAAAATATAATATATATTTTTTTTCCACAAATGTGGTCAGTTTTAATAGATACTAAAATAATAATTTTTAATTTTATATTTATATAATATCACTGATTAAGGGCTTGTGTGTCCGAAACATGATTGAATTAAACTTTTTTTTTTTAATAAAGTGAGTGTTGTATACTAAGTATATAAAAAAGAAACATTAAACATCTACAACACAAAGTTATGGCGAATATAGAAGAGACTATTAATCTTTAACCTCTTAATCATACGCTTCCACGTACAAGATCTTCGTTTGAATGAGCTGAAAAATTGTCTGAAATAAAAAAGGCGCCATAATTACTTTTGGTGGGAATCATATCGATGAAAACCAGCAATTTGATTCATTCAGCACATCGCCAGCCGTGTGATCTAACTGCAGTTTCTAGGGGAATATTCTTTAACGAGAAAATTTATTGATGCAAATAAGAATGTGGGAATTGTTATTATGAAGTATGCAAATATGTAACACTTATTAGGTAAATAGCATGGCGGCATGCGAGGCGGCTGATTAAACAATGTCTAAGAATAATTAATGTTACTTCTTCTAGCCGTACAATGCGTGCATCTTGCAGAAACTGGAAAGTTTTATAATATTCGCTTTACAGCGAAACATAAAAGATAGTGTATCAAATGACAGCGCGGAGAACAGAAATCACACGGGCCGTTAAGATAAGGGAGCTGACACACCTGGGATACGAGTGTGAGCAGAGACATCTATTGATGCATATGAGAGTATTGCACTCGGCTAAGACTATTCTCCTTCAAGGAGAACACATTCCTACACGGCTATTTCTACAATATAATCTTAATAGCCAATCTTGCTAAAGAGCGATATTAATTTTATAATAGACAATATAATTAACATAAAACAAAATTTCAAAATCATATTTTTAAAATCACGGTTTGACTTTACTAGAAACACTAAAAAATAACTACAAATTAATGTAAATTTCTATTAGTTGCGAAGGTGGAATCAATAGAACATTTAATTAATTATAAAAAATATAAATATATTCAGATGTAAAAATCGTATCTAATTAATAATTATTGTAATGATGATACAACATTTTAAAGTTATATTAAATAACTAAGATAGTTATAACAAATTTATGTAGAATATTAAAAATATTGTTTCTTGAACAATGACGTAAAACTCCACATAAATTCATTTATATGAATGAAAACGTCTGTTTTCTAGATGTTTATGGTAATGAAAATAATTATATAACTTATTATTTTTAATACATTTTTTTAAATTATATAGACATGTTTTGGACAACCAGTCCCTCTTCAGTGATACATATAAAGATACATTTTAAAAATATTATAAAATTGTTTACATGATCTGACAGATGTTAATGATCTGACAGATTGATAACATCTGTCAGATCATGTAAACATTTTTATAATATTTTTAAAATGTATTTTTATAATATGTTTCACTTAAGAAGGACAGGTTGTCCGAAACATGTCTATGTAATTTAGTTTTTTTTAATAGAAGTGTTGTATATACAAAGTATATAAAAAATAAAAAGTGAAATAAAGTATCATAACAACACAAAGTATGGCGTATATAGAAGAAAATAATTATATTTCGTGGTATTGATATGTTTCGCCTTTCTAGGGCATTATCAAATATCAACACGTCACCGTATCATCAAATATAGCACATTTATAATATTTTTAATCCTTTAATCCTTAGAAAGTAGAAACATGTCACTCCCATTAAATTCCAATAAAACTTCTAGAAAACGTAAACATTATAAAATTGAATGTTTATTTAACATATTGTGTGCGAGATTTACGTGTTTATTAAATGATTCTAGAAATATAAATACATTTATACTCTTAAATATGGAAGCTTACATTGATAAATTATACTGAATCAGTATTCCTATAACTTATATAAAAAAAAATCGTAATTATCTACATCTACATCTACATCTACATCTACATCTACATCTACATCTACATCTACATCTACATCTACATCTACATCTACATATAAATAAAACGCAATCTGGGTTGTGTGTGTCTCCTTCTTTCTCGGTGATTCCTCAACAGATCCTTCTGAATCTTGGGGAATGGGTTAAGTGGAATTCAGCGGTCGTCATAGGCATATTTTTGTTATTAATCGAGCTCTAATTAACTTTATAAATTAATCAATTAATTGAAAATTTTCGTAGTGCAAACGAATATAGACCTTAATGTTCGTATCACCTGAGTATCAATCTTTTGAGTCTATATTCGTTTGACATGGTCTGGAGAGAATTCAGTCTCCATGTAATTTTGTGTAGTGGCAACAATGTGTTTTTCTTTCTGACAGTCCAATATATTGCGTTTTACTTTGGGATGTATAATACTTAATACGTTTTACTTATTACGTACTAAAATAATTGGTTGTTTAATTGGTACAGTCTATTTTATTGGCGTTGGCGATGTACATTAATGCAGACAGGTAATTATACTTCTTAATTTTGGCGAGTATAATTTTTACGCGTCATTTTGAGGTTATGAACGAAATTTTATTTTTTCGTGTGGCTGAAACTTATTCGTTTCTCTTACGTTCGACGGTGATTACTTAATGATATTCGTTTTCTAGAATTCTAGCCGTTCGATTGGTCACGTGGTCTCTGAACTGTCAATAAGTCGTAATATTTTGTAAGTATATTATCTATGTAATTTTAGGTTATGAAGTTTCTGGGATTAAAAATATTCAATGATAATTAAATTGCTTTTAGGTTATTTCAAAGGATGATAGCGAAAATATAAAATATTGGACGTCGAAGCTCTACAAGAATATGAAGAAACTTGCTTCCGTAAGTTGTTTAATATTTATATTTCTAATTCATAAATATATTTTCAGTTTCTTCTATTTTGCCGTTTTCTTTATACGCATACTTTGGTCAGGGAAATTGTTACATTACCACAGCAACGGTAAGAAAGTTCTAATGATATACAATATGAATTACAATATGAATGAATGACACAATTCTTATGACTTTTTCCGTTTATTTCTAGGAAAATAAAGTAACGGATCAGAGATGGGACGAAAATTACCGATGCAGCGTGCAAAATAACTTCGTTAAAATGGAATTAGATCAATCAAACAACGGATGATCAGTGAATTAGATGTACCCTGGAGTGGCGAATGAGAACCGGCTCATTTTTACATTACACATAAGCTACTTTTAGTAGTTTTCATTCATATATGAAAATTCCATTATTAATTTCAGGTAAGGTTTTTAAATTTACAGTTTATAGACAGTGGATACGTGGAACATATTATAAATTAAATAGACAATATGTGCACCGTCTAAAAAGAACATTTTGTGTAAAATTATTTTTATTTTGTTATTTTATTTTATATCATTGTATTTTATATTATTTGTTTTAGATTTATTTTGTGGGTGTTGGACGATCGACTGTGCGCGGGAGATGCCTATTGGTGGCGATGAGGTTCGCAACCCATCACACCGCGCCCCCCGCGGGGCGAAAAGAGAAGGATGGAGTGCCGCATCAGTAAAAGTGTGACAGTCCATTCTCTCTGCTTACACTTTCGGGGAGACGGCGTGATGGTTAGTTAGTTAGTTAGTTAATTTGACAAATTAGCCTATTATTATTATTATGCATATAGCATGAACTGCCTTTTATATGAAGAATATCTTCAGCAAACAAGTGAAAAACAGTTGTAATTCATTCATTGTATGGAAATTTAAATTTTGCCTTATGCGCCTCTTCGGTGTCCGCCTTATGGCAATTCAATTTTTTTTTTTTTAATTCCAGGGCCCAAAATTGATGAATCAAAGATCGGACCAAAGTTGCCGATGCAGCGTGTAAAATAACTAATGTTTAAATGGAATGGGATCGGTCATAAAGCAAGGACAACGGGTGATAAGATCTTCTGGCCTGGAGTGGCGAAAGAGAAACAGCTACACAAATTCTGGCAGATCACAAGCAAGATGGTCTGATGACATTAAACGAGTGGCAGGAGGTCAATGGCGCAGAGCGGCGAGGGATACAGTTGTGGAAGTCGGGAAGGGAGGCTTTTGTAGTATTATCATCTATATTACTATTCCACGCCAACGGACTCGCAGTGCCGAAATCACGATCGTAGAAACTTACTTTATTGGCTCTGATGTGAATTTCATGGACAACAAAATCAAGAGTTTTGTTTCTCTAAACATATGAATGTTTTGTGCAAATGTGATATAATATTGTTTATTTGATTATTAAATTTCATATAAAATATTCAAAAAATACTTTTTCAATTACATTAGTAATATGTATTCAAGTTTAAAATTCACAGCGAGTTTGCTTGGATTGAAACATTGTTTTATAGATATAGACACACATTTTTGCATCCATACACATGTCATTTAATCCAATAAATAAACTAATTGATATTGAACTTCAATTGTATTTGTTGAATATATATTGGATTTATTTATATACTCGAATTTAGCAATAGCGAAGCGTTGCCGGGTCAGCTAGTATCTTAATAAAAAGTATAACAAAAATGAATATTAGTTTATTATGAGTTATGATATAGCACTCTCGTTTTGTATATAATAAGTTAAAGTCGTATTCTATTGGCGAATACGTGTCTTGTCAGGATTGTTTATGTTCAAAACGTTCCTGTGATTATTTTTATTTATTTTAATTGTATATTTTTTTGTCGGTAAAAAAATTGCAACGTTCAAAAGTTAGTCTAAAATTGAAATATTATACAATACGAAATACCGCGTACATGTTCTTCAGCTATCTCGAAGCACTCGCATACGATGTATGGAATACATGACTACTTTATGAATTGAACGTTTTGATGCGTGATCAGATATCGATAAAAGCAGATAATGTTCTTATTCTTGGAAAACATACTAAATTAGGTCTGTTCAAATAACATAATAATAAGGTACATACGGTTAATGATTCCCGATGACACGGCTAATTTGTTTAACCCTTTGAAGCATACCAGAACTAAACATGTCCTAATTTTTAAAAACCAAAATATGCGTGGTGGGATGTTTTTAATACCAGGTTGAAAAATAAAAATTTCAGGAAGTACAAAATTTTAATATAAATCATATCTACTTCACCAATGTTATTACGTTATTTGTTTATTCTCCACTTGTTTAAGTTTTCGATATTTATATATCTTAATATTATTTATCTATTCATTTAAAAATTCATTCAAATTTACAAGAATTTTTTTTTGTGCAGCACTTATTTTTTTGGCATCAAATTCCGTGCCTTAAAGGGTAAACTAAATGATTTGAATTGTTTAACACCTAATTTTAGTGATTATTTATTAGGGTTCCCACCATATACCCGAGGCTGTTATAGGGCGCGGCGGCGCCCTTTCGTCAGCCTCGCTCATGCACTTCCTAGGCCTGTTCTCCATCCATCCGGGACTTACATTTAATATATATCAATCGCAAGGGGATGCCAGGTCGCATTTAATCTAATCTTTTTTCCCCCTTCTATATCCCGCTCACTCACTTACACATGCAAACTTACACTATATTCTTATAGCTATAATAACATTTAGTGAACTTAACCTAGGTATCACAGTGAAGACAAACATTTTTTTTTTCACATAGTATATTTATCAAATTCCTTTTCGATGTAGTCAGCATCGAAATTGAGCAAATAAATAAGAATGATCCTCTCATATACGAGTATATACGCCGCGTTAAGTGAACACCAAAAATAATCGTCAAAAAATCATATCAAAAATATAATTTCAAAATACTTCTGTAGCACCTTATACGTATATGCATTCGGCGTGTCATACACGTGCATTTTCCCAATTCTAATGCGACTACTTAAAAATATTGATTGTTTAGGTCCTGACATGTTTTCTCGGTCTCAATATATATTATTTACGTCTTCATTTACTTTTCCATGCATTATGAATGTCTAAGACATGTGTCTCTTGGGATCTCAGGAAAATGCGTGTGACTCGTCTATCTGAACCGACGTTTCGGAGATCGTTGCAGTCTCCATCTTAACCACAATTCATAACCACCCTAAAGATGGATACTTAACCATCATTCATAACCACCCTTAAGATGGAGACTGCAACGATCTCCGAAACGTCTGTCCAGAAAGACGAGTTACACGGATTTTCCCAAGATCCCATTTTGCTACCAACCATGCAAATCTACGCAACTGTGCAAGATATGGTTTTCTAATTTTATTTGACACATGACCCACTTACCTTAATTAAATAAAAGAGAAAATGCATACATGATACTTAAATTTTTGAAGAATTCATTGCTAAATCATAATGAAAAGAATGAACTTGAATATAACTAATTAGGTACGCCAAAACGTTCGATATTTGAAGCCACATTGACAGTAATTTATTTATGTTTTCAGAACGCAATTTTTTTTAAAGCACATATCGCCTCTTTGCAAGAATAACGTGTTATCTCGAAAAAAATAAAAATCTAAAAATTAAACAAGATAACCGTCTGAAAGAGACAACGTGACAACACAATAAACCACTGTTATGTTGTCTCTTTCCTTCATAAATTCTCTGTTTTTCACTTTATAAATACCATGTTTTTTTAGAAAATAATGTTGAACACGGCGGATTTGATTTTCGAAATGCCACGTTATTCTTGCAAAGAGGCGATATGGCTGGTGATCTGGCAGAAAGTCCTATCTCGAAAATGTCATTTTTTTTAAGAGAGAGACGTAAAACTGTTTTGTTCAGAACTTAATTGAAGACTACAGGGGAAAAACAAGGAATGTCAGTTAAAATTCAAAATAAATGTAATAATGCCATCTAGCGGCATTTGTACGTATCTATCCACAGTAAAATTTTCATATTCAAAAATCATCTGTGTCATCGACTATGGCCAGATAATCGATTAATAATTGCTAAGAAATATATAGACTTTGATTAGCTTTATTCTCAATTTATTCAAATTAACCTTCTACTGACATTCCTTGTTTTTCCCCTGTAGTCTTCAATTGTAGTTTTTCAATTTCTAGCATTTTTTTTAAATAAACTAAAATTAAATAAAATAAAATAAAACAGACCGAGGAATAGGTGGCACGATCAAATATATCAAATATTGAATGTCGGCCATGTGAGGAGTCGGAGAAATCGACGCGCGTGCATGACACGATGTATGAATGTTGAGGAAGCGAGAGAAATATGTCAGGAAAGAAAAGGGTGGCAGTGATGGTTAGTTAGTTAGTTAAAATAAAATTGTACGTGTTTTTTTTTTAATATTGTGACCCTTAAGTTCTGAACAAAACAGTTTTACGTCCCTCTCTTGAAAAATTGACAATTTCGAGATAGGACTTTCTGCCAGATCAACAACGATATGTCGCCTCTGATTACAATCACGATTAATATTGACAGCTAAATAATGTAAGCATCGGATGACAAGTTGGTAACAAGCTGATGGAGGCAGGACGTCCTGCTTCCAGCCCGGAGTGGCTAATAGCTTTAAATAAAATAATTATGAGAATAACCTCAAATATGCGGCTGGTACCCAACCACCAGCGAGAAGCGAGGGCTTCTGATCATTGAACCATCGCTCTCGGCGGGAATCGTTTTGTTTTATTTCAGAAACTCGGATGCAGAGAGCATTATTTAGTATAATTGACACTAGAAGAATACATACTAAAACATTTATGAAAATAGAACTCATATTTAACGGCGAGTTCTTAAACATGCAAAAGTTATTATCTTAATGAACAGACAGTGGCAATATACTCGTATAAACTTTACTATATGGGCACAATAGAATTAACCATAGAGACGTTTCCATACAAACCATGATAATGTTTCAAGAGTTTGCAATTTCAATAATACATAAATTGCACTAAAATTCTATTACTTTTGTATGAAATTTGTGTTTTTTAAATAAATAAAATCAGTTTTAGCTAAATTAGTGTAAAAACAAAACACGTTAGTGTTTTTATATACGAGTATTTAGTAGTATTTACACTTAATATAATTAACATGTATATAAGGTGTTTTTTTAAAGGTTTGGTTTTTAAACAGGCAAGATTGCTTCTAGAGACTGTCAATTTGACAGTTGACAGTTGATTTGTAGTCAGTACGTTTTGCCATTTCACCAAGTTGCTCGATAAAGTTGTCGAAAATTGGACTTCACGATTGCGCTTCAAGTGCAATCGTAAAAGTCCAATTTTAGACAACTTTATCGATCAACTGGGTGAAATAGCAAAACGTACTGACTACAAATCAACTGTCAACTGTCAAATTAACAGTCTGTAGCAACAATGTTGCCAGTTTAAAAACCAAACCTCAAAAAAAAAACACCCTATATTTAGTAGTATTTTCGACAGTAACATTTCCAAAGTCTGAAACGCAGAATGTATGACCAATGTGCACTCCATCATAAGGAGACTCCTTATAGCACAAATGAAACACGGAAGAGTCATTCTACATGTAAGACTCTCCTCAGACCGGATAAGAAATACTGAAATACGTTGAAGGTCGAGAGTAACATATGTCGTCGAAAGGGTGGGACAAGCTTAAATGGTTATTTGCGGGACATGTTGCCAGATTGGTAGACGATAAATGGACCAGAAGGATGGTCAGTAGAGACCCCGTTAAGACAAAAGAAACAGAGGGAGACCCCCCACACGGTGGTCCGATGATATTTGAAAATTTGCTGGTGATTGGATGCGAAAGGCACAAGACAGGAATACGTGGAGAAGTATGGGAGAGGCCGATATCCAGCAGTGATCCACATCGGTCATTTAAGTAAGTAATTAAGTATTCACACTCGATAACTCTAATACGATTACTTATGCATCTGAAGTATAAAATTACAGAAAATATCGCAAAACAAATAAGCAGTACGATCAAAATTAACCACTCTCCTGTTTTTGAAGCTTCGTTCAACCTAGTAGATGATCCATCAAGCGAACACATTCAAAGAAACACAAGACAAAATACAGTTATATACTAAAATTCTGTGAACAATTTTAGTGATAGCAGCAACAACACTTTAATTGAGATATATTTTGTAGCAATGTTAATGTGGGGCTTATCTCGCCAGGTTGGGCGAATCGGACAACTGGAAGCAAAAGGCGCAGGATCGAAGAGCTTGGAGGAAGATCATCAAGGAGGCTAAAACTCTTCAAGAGTTGTATGGCCATAGGAAGTTAGTAAGTATATTTTCTAGCACTACTGAAAAAATAGCTTCTTCAGTGAAAGGGCGCATGTTGTTGGTAATAATACATTATTTTATTTGGGGTATTAGAACAATTCAAAGGGAATGGTCAAATACAAATTTAAGATATTCCAATTATTTATTTATTTATTTATTAAGAGTAACATAAAGCGATATCAATAACATATATATAATAAAACATTTAGAACAATTAAAATAAGGCCAATTACATGCTACCACAAATATAAAATAATAGTTTACAATTAACAACAGTGTGAAACGAGATTGAAGTTAAACTAAGACAAAATGAGGTATACATAATATTTAAGAGTTAAAATACTTATAGTACTGGAAATAAAAATTAAAATTAAGATAAATAAAAAAAAGTAATATACGAGTATTATATGTAATATCATGTAACATCGTGGTCACATCCACGCCGAAATGTTGCTCTGATCATTTTCTTAAAATTTCGCTCTTTCAAATGAAAAACATCTGTCTCCAAAATGCTTGTTGTAGTTGTCACAGATTCGATACAATTAACAGCAACAATAGCAGTATTCCACCGAGATTCAGAAAAATATATAAATAATATTAAAACTAAAATTTTAAATGGTTCAAGGTGAAATAAACAACGAATTATTGTAACTTCCTTACTACTATTAATTTTAATTAATAAAATGCTCAATTATCAAATGAGTATCGGTTAAAATATTTTGATCATACGAGAACAATCACGACCAAATAATAATTTTGCAAGGGTTAAAGGTCAAACGTTTGGATCGTGGGCGGAAATGGAAACACATCTATATAAATAAAAGGCGATCTTCCGGGTGTGTGTGGACTATTTCTGAGGTTATTCCTGAGCTGATCATTTTCCAAGTTATACACTTCCTTAATAGATAGACATAGGTGGGCATAGGCATATTTTTGTTATTAATCGAGCTCTAATTAACTTTGTAAATTTATAAATTTTCGTAGTGCGAGCGAGTATAGACCTTCATGTTCGTATCACCTGAGTATCGATCTTTAGAGTCTATATTCGCTTGGCGTGATAAGATGCAAATTAGTGGCTTTTTTGACTCTTTGCGTGGTCAGATATGAAATTAGTCGCTCCTTTGAACTGAAAAATATACGCACGTATAGGGATGGGCAAAACGACTCATCTCAGGGATCTGATCTGAACGGTTCCGCTCAGCAAAGTGAGCCGACTCTTTTTAACGATCCACGGTTCACCATTTTGAGTCGTTCAAAGTTTGAAATTATTTTAGTGACCTTTTTTTTTTTGCTCCTCGACCAAAAAAGTTGATTCCGGTAAAAAAAAAAAAATTCACCAGGATAAATTTTTTGTCGATGAGCTAAAAAAAAATTCACCAGGATAAATTTTTTGTCGATGAGCTAAAAAAAAAAAAAAGAGTCGCCAACGACAAACAACTTTTTTGACAAACGACTCGATAATTATCAAGAAGAATCGGCTCACTTTACTGAGCGGAACCATTCAGCTCAGATCCCTTAAAGAGATCACTAAAAATAGTCGACTCTTTTGCAATAATATACGATTCACCGAGCGCAGAGGTCGGCAAAATGCGGCTCCGGAGCCGCTCGATAATTATCAAGAAGAATCGGCTCACTTTACTGAGCGGAAAGCGCAGAGGTCGGCAAAATGCGGCTCCGGAGCCGAAGGGGTTTGTTGAAAGAAAAAATAATCGCGAGATACTTGCTTACCATCGCATCATTCATCAAGAACGCTCTGTCCGCAGACATTTCCAGAAGAAATTTGTAAAGTTATGGAATTGGTGATTACGATTATCAATTCCGGTTTAGCTAAAACTCTTAATCATCATCGCCAATTCAAAGATTTTTAGTCATCATCTTCAACGCCTGAAATAGTATTACTGACTCTTGCTGATCTTTCGCTTTTCGCTTCTACATATTCATGCGGACAATTTTATTCAAGCATGAATTTTAACAAGAGTAAACTACGAAGTCGTCTTATTGATGAGAACATGGAATTGTGCCTAAAATTAAGAATAACAACAAACAAACATGCATCAGGTCCATAATAACATACGGAATCAAAGCAAGAGCAGACACTGTCAGAACCAGACTGCGACCTATTGTGGGGAGAACCGTTAGAGATAGGATACCCAACGAATAAATTCGCAAATCCTGCAACATTGAAGACATAGTGAGATGGAGTAGGCAGAGACATCGAGAGAATGGATCCAGCAAGAATTCCTAATATCGTGATGCAAGAGACTCCAGAGGGCCGTCGACCACCAGGATGACCACCAAAGAGATGGAGAGAAGGCTGGTCGCCTTCATCACAGGAAGAAGTATGAAATAATGTTTTATTCAGTGTACCCGTAATTGAATGAAGTGCAAAAATTATAATAAAGGTTATCTAAATCAATAAACATATTTGGCTCTCAATTTTTTTAAATCGTTGTAAAGTACGCATTTGGCTCTTTGGCTAATAATTTTGCCGACCCCCCTGACCTAGCGGATCATTGAGCTGCCGCTCTTTTTTTTATGGATCATCGCTCACCCGCTCACCAAAACGATTCGAATCTTTGAGTCGACTCGTGAGCGGATTGCCCCTCCCTATCTCTGAAATGTCAAATTTGAATTGCGTGTTAGTTTCGTAAGTAAAATATTTATATTTCTAATTCATATATATCTTCAGTTTATTCTATTTTGCCGTTGAAATGAATACAGATTATATTTCCGCATTACATATTTCAAAGTTTTAGTTCTAAATTATATCAAATTTATATAGATAGAAATGAAATTACATACCTATCGTTTTACTTACGTATTATTTTAGGTTATGTTATGAATACATGGAAAAACGTTAAATTCTAAGTAACAATTCTATGAATTGGTATAATCTATTTTAATAATGTTATTTTATTGTGGGAGAACCGTTAGAGATAGGATACCCAACGAATAAATTCGCAAATCCTGCAAGGAATCTGGTTCTGGTTCTGATTTAAAAAAAAATATTTGATTCATGTGGTGCTCCTGTCAATTTGGAGATATTTCCTGTATAAGTGAATTGTTTTGGTCAATTTGATTGTTGCCGCACTTTGTGATAGTTATTTGTGACACGAAATACGTTTTCACTCTTCTGATGTTAAAATAATACAAGTTTTTTCGTTTATAAACAGAATTTTGACAGGTGTAAAAATAAATTTTTCATTTGTTCCAATGACAATTTGAATAAATTCTTCAATCAAATTTTCAAGTTTTTGCTGGTGTTGGATTGTTTTAAGTGCCTAATTAAAATTAAAACAGTGGAATAAAAAATTAAATAAACACAAATGTCCGGATCGTCCAGCTGACGACAAGTGCACCATCTAAAAGAACAAATTATTTTTATGTGTTATTTAATTTTATATCATTGTATTTTGTATAATTTGTTTTAGATTTATTATGTAGACGTTGAATGATTGAAGTGTGCGCGGGAGATGCCTATTGGTGGCGATGAGGTTCGCAACCCATCACACCGCGTCTCTCGCGTTGGCGAAAAGAGAAGTATGGAGTGCAGCATCGATTAAAATGTTGCAGTCCATTCTTTCTGTCTACCCTTTCGGGGAAACGGCGTGATGGTTAGTTAGTTAGTTAGTTATTTTAATGTAAAATTGTTCTGGCAGGGCGATAACCTATAATATCTTTTGGATTAGAC